>CM063590.1:6982239-7015404 GCA_032356905.1 Salix exigua | reverse complement strand
TGTCAGCAGACAGGTTTGTGAAGAAATAAATCCATTTACTTCCCAAATATCCTAACCAAAATGGAAATTATTGCTTCAATGTAAAAGACCTTTATTTGGGCAAATTAACTTCACAAAATTCAAAAGTAAAATCTTGAAGATTTTATGTAAGACTATTTTTCTTATTTATAAGAACATAGTTACTATATTACTTAAATATAAATTGTTTATTTGAAAAAGAACTTCTATTTCTTTTTTATAAAAACAATCCGGTAGGAATAGGAGGGTTAGTTTTTTTATCTTCTAAAAGGAAAGAGAGAGATAGAGGTGAAGAAAAGGATGACTAAAAAGAAGAGGAAATACTTTTAATTTAATAACATTAGGTTTTTTTTAAGGGTAAAATTGTAGAAGATCATATTTTATTATGTTTTGTATTAAATACTTTTCAGGTTCATCTCAGCAACAAGGAGGTTGTTAGTTATTATAGGATGTCTTTTGTTATGATGTAGTTTGGATTGTATGTGTAGACTTTTGAGAAATAACTTTTTTATGTGATTAAAAAACTTAGAAATTAAGGTATTGTAATTTAAATTAAGAAATATTCTATGGAATATTATATGTTTAGCTTTTTTATTTTGTTTAAAATATAATGCATGTATTTGATCATCTCCTTGTATTTATATTATATAAGTGTTGTTTATAAATATGTTGTATATTGGTAAGAGTTTTGAAATGGGGAATATATAGAACAAAATTTTGAAATTATTGTGTGCAAGATGATTGGAAGGTGATTTTGTGTTTGATGTTGATAACATGGTATTGAGATTTTATAGAAAACTTTATCAAATTTTGGTTAATTTGTTTTGCCCTAATCTTGATTTGTTCTTATTTTTAAGTTTAAAAGCTTGGAGGTAGGTCAATTAATCACTTTGAACTTTCTATAGTTTGCTTTTTTTTTTAATTGATATTTTATTTTTTAAAAATTATTTTTCACATCATCAAGTTCATTATACTTTACATCCTTCCACTACACGCTAAAAAGATATCAACAAAAAAAAAAATTATTTAAATCATTACCATAAAAAAAAAACTATAAGGGCTTATTGTGTGCATTGTGGCATATGAGACGATGTGCGATGGAAACATTATTTATGAAATGGACGAGCTCAACAAGGTTTTTATATAAATTTTCAACATAGTAAACTTTCTTCTTCACTTTTAAAAGCAAAATATTATAAGTCTGGCTTTAGAGGTTTTATTGTTTTTTTTTATTTTCTTTAAACATTAAAATGACTCATTTGACCTCAGAGACAACTTTTATAACTGAAGTCCAAAGGCCTTTATGTCTTTTCATATTGTTTTTTTTTTATAGTAACCAGGTTAGTCAAAGAGCTCTTTTGTAATTGATTTAATATAGATATTACTAGTTAATTGTCCACACTACGGTGCAATAAATAATTTTTATAATTATTGAGATTAAAATATAATATTTATATATGTAAAATTTGATATAATAAAACTGTTGAAATTCACTGATTAAAGCAACTATACACCTAAAAGCGGAATTGGTGCAAATACAATAATTATAGCAATTCTAAAATCAATTACTTGAAAGTAAAGAGATAAGGGAAAGAGATTGCTAACTCGGTTTTTAACGTGGTTCGGCAAGCCTACGTCCACGACTCAAGTACCAACTCAGTACTTGAGTATTGTACTCTCTTACTAAACCAAGTAACAAGATTACAATTTCCGCTTGATGAATCCACACCAAGACTTAACACCACTTGAAGATATGCCCTCTTCAAGATTTTCCTTTCCACTTGAAGATGTCCCTCTTCAAGATTTTTCCTTGGTGATGTTCCTCACCAATACCAAGAGTTTTATACTCAACTCTCAAGAGTTTCACAATGGTTGTTTTAGTAAAACAACAATACACTCTTAATAGTGTGGATATTACAAATGAAGATCTAAAATCTCTTTCTCTCACTTAATAGCACTTAGGATATTTGAAGGTGTTTAAGTGTAGTGAGAATGAGAAATACTCTTTGTGTTAAGATATGAAGATTTAAACACAAATATGAGTATTAATGAGGATTGATGATATGAAGGTGTTTATGCACTTCTAATTGCCTCACTATAAGATATGAAAGTTCCGTGTATTTTGTTTTGCAATTAAGTGGCCTATTTATAAGTTTCTAAAAGAAACTAGCCGCTTCTAGCCGCTTTAGTGCAACTGCCATATCAAGCTGGTCGACCGGTTCATAACGGACAAAACCAAGCGGTCGACCGGTTCACAACGGATAAAAATAATTTGTCTTCCAAGCGGTCGACCGGTTCACAACGGATACCTCAGCGGTCGACCGGTTCATGCAGAAATCTATTTTGACAAATTATCTTTCTCGAATTTCTTGAACCGATTGATTATGACTTAAACCTATAATCATTAAATCCTTTTAATGCATGCAATGTGAAGTGTGTGAGTTCATTTTAATTTGTGCTATCAAGATAGAAATTGAGATTTACATAAAGCACTAAAATAAACACTTATTCTAAGTCTTCACTTGCTTGCATCTTGGACTTCCTGGAGTGATTTCTTCGTGTACTCCGTTATGCTTGTTGATGTATTCTTTGTATAAAACCTGTTTATAGCTTAATCTCATCCAAGCATATTATTAGCCCATTTTCCTTTTATTGTTATCATCAAAATATATAAAGCATACAAAGTATGACATTATATGTCAACAATCTCCCCTTTTGATGATGACAATAAATAAAAACTTAGATAAAAATGTGTCTCCCCTATATTTTGTAATCCAATATATAAGAGACATTGAACATTTTTAGCAATTTAATCTAAGTAAAAATATCATATGCAATCTCAAGAAAAATCCATTTCCTCCCCTAAATATATGCATATATATTTTTCATATTCTCCTATTTTTCTCCCCATTATTGATGCATTTGATATTTTCATCATATCTCTCCCTTTGGCATCAACAAAAGAAAATTAACATTTTAGATAAATAAAGACATAATATCTAATAATAATAAATATCCAAAATGAACTTATTTCTACCAAAGAATTCAAGGGGTGGTTCCTTTGGAACCCAAATCATTTTAACATTCTTATTTTTCTTCATAGGACATGCATAAACCAAATGTCCTAATTTTCTACAATAATTACATGTTTGATTTGGATCATCGAATGTTTAGCTTTAACAAAATAATTCTTTAAGTATTTTTGATTTATCTTAGGTTTATAACCTAATCCTCCTTTGTTAAACACACTTCTTTGGCTTGAAAGCATTTTCTCAAAAATTTCTGAGCCTTGTGTGAATTTTGAGATAATTACATTTAACTCATCAACTTTTTCTTTTAAAGATTTATTATCTTCTTCAAGTTGATTAGTTTTACTACTCTTGTCATTTAAATCATATACTTTCTTTTCTAATAATTCTTTTCCTCAATTAAGCATATATGATTTCTTTTGAGAGTACTATATTTAGAACCTAACTTCTTATATTCTACATACAAATTTTCAAGTTGTTCATGTAATTCAATATAGGAAGGGTCAGATTCATCATCCGAAGATTGTACCTCATTTTCGCTTTCAATTGCCATGAAGCACATGTTAGCCACATGTTCTTCTTCATCACTAGAGCTTGAGTTCGAATCATCGCTCCATGTCGCTTTCAAAGGTCTCTTTTGAAAGCGATTTCTCTTCTTCATTTGAAGATGGGGACAGTCGGGTTTGATATGCCCCAACTTGTTGCATTTATAGCACCTTGGAGTTTCTTTACTTGAATCTCCCTCCTTTTTGTATTTCGAGAACTTTCTCTTGTCATTTTTCCTTTTAAGAAAGTTTCGAAACTGTCTTGTGATTGATGCTATATCTTCTTCAAGATCGTCATTACTGTCTTCATCATCATCATTTTCCTCGCTTCGATTCGATGAGCAGCTTTAAATGCCAAATTTTTCTTTGGCCTTTCTTCTTGATCTTGATTATCCATAGATATCTCGTGAGTCATTATGTACCCGATGAGCTTCTCTAATGGAAGTTTTGTGAGATCTTTAGCTTCTCGTATAGCTGTCACTTTAGCTTCCCAAGCTTTTGGTAGAGATCTTAGAATCTTACTTACGATATCTGCATTTGAGTAAGTTCTACCAAGAGCATGTAAACTATTTGTTATACTAGTCATACGAGTAAACATGCTTGTTATGGATTCATGTTGCAACATTTTAAATAACTCATATTGATGAACTAACATATCAATTTTTGATTCTTTTACTTGGTTAGTTCCTTCATGAGTTACTTCCAAAGCATGCCATATATCCCTAGCATTTTTACATGAAGATATCCTATTAAATTCACTTCTATTTAATGCACAATATAAAATATTCATTGTTCTAGCATCCATAGAAAGTAATCTTTTATCTAGGTCACTATATTCTATTATGCTTTTTGGAATCTCAATACCATTTACAATTTTAAGTGGTCTATGAGGTCCATTTTCAATAGAAAGCCATAAATTAAAATCTATAGATTGAAGATATATTGACATTCTAGCTTTCCAATAGGCATAATCATCACCATCAAAAATGGTGGTCTAGAAGTTGAAGCACCTTCATTTTGGAAATTATTGCATATAGTTGCCATTCTACTCAAAGTCTAAGCAAACTTAATAAATGAGAACTAAGCTCTGATACCAATTGTTGAAATTCACGGATTAAAGCAACTATACACCTAAAAGCGGAATTGGTGCAAATACAATAATTATAGCAATTCTAAAATCAATTACTTGAAAGTAAAGAGATAAGGGAAAGAGATTGCTAACTCGGGTTTTTAACGTGGTTCGGCAAGCCTACGTCCACGACTCAAGTACCAACTCGTACTTGAGTATTGTACTCTCTTACTAAACCAAGTAACAAGATTACAATTTCCGCTTGATGAATCCACACCAAGACTTTACACCACTTGAAGATATGCCCTCTTCAAGATTTTCCTTTCCACTTGAAGATGTCCCTCTTCAAGATTTTTCCTTGGTGATGTTCCTCACCAATACCAAGAGTTTTATACTCAACTCTCAAGAGTTTCACAATGGTTGTTTTAGTAAAACAACAATACACTCTTAATAGTGTGGATATTACAAATGAAGATCTAAAATCTCTTTCTCTCACTTAATAGCACTTAGGATATTTGAAGGTGTTTAAGTGTAGTGAGAATGAGAAATACTCTTTGTGTTAAGATATGAAGATTTAAACACAAATATGAGTATTAATGAGGATTGATGATATGAAGGTGTTTATGCACTTCTAATTGCCTCACTATAAGATATGAAAGTTCTGTGTTATTTGTTTTGCAATTAAGTGGCCTATTTATAAGTTTCTAAAAGAAACTAGCCGTTTCTAGCCGTTTTAGTGCAACTGCCATATCAAGCGGTCGACCGGTTCATAACGGACAAAACCAAGCGGTCGACCGGTTCACAACGGATAAAAATAATTTGTCTTCCAAGCGGTCGACCGGTTCACAACGGATACCTCAGCGGTCGACCGGTTCATGCAGAAATCTATTTTGACAAATTATCTTTTCTGAATTTCTTGAACCGATTGATTATGACTTAAACCTTTTAATCATCAAATCCTTTTAATGCATGCACTGTGAAGTGTGTGAGTTCATTTTAATTTGTGCTATCAAGATAGAAATTGAGATTTACATAAAGCACTAAAATGAACACTTATTCTAAGTCTTCACTTGCTTGCATCTTGGACTTCCTGGAGTGATTTCTTCGTGTACTCCGTTATGCTTGTTGATGTATTCTTTGTATAAAACCTGTTTATAGCTTAATCTCATCCAAGCATATTATTAGCCCATTTTCCTTTTATTGTTATCATCAAAATATATAAAGCATACAAAGTATGACATTATATGTCAACAAAAACAAATCAACATATCCTATTATAACAACAGTAACATCAAAATCTTAACATCTAAAATTATCAGCACTCTTACTACCAAAATAATAAAAATTAAAAAACTACCTGGAGAAAAAAAAATCAACAAAAAAGCAAGTAAGATAAAAAAAACTAACATTATTATTAATAATAATATTATTGAATTAATAATGAAAAAAACAAAATTAAATCAAATACTAAAAATGCCTAAAAACATTAACAAAAGAGCAAATAAAAAAATAAAATAAATGATAAAAAAATTATTAGCTGAAAAAAATCATTTGACTTGAAAATTAAAAAAAAATTGACTACAATGCATTGCGGGTTGAACAAACAATTTTTATAGTTATTGGGATTAAAGAAATTAATAGGATTTGCTGGAAAAAAAATCAATGACTAAAAAAACCTTAAAAAATTAACAAAAGAGCAAATAAAAAATAAAATAAATGATAAAAAAATTATTAGCTGGAAAAAAAATCATTTGACTTGAAAATAAAAAAAAAATGACTACAATGCATTGCGGGTTGAGCAAATAAGTTTTATAGTTATTGGGATTAAAGAAATTAATTGGATTTGCTGAAAAACAAAACAAAATTAAATCAAAGACTAAAAAAAGCCTAAAAACATTAACAAAAAAGCAAATAAAAAAATGATAAAAAATGATTAGCTAAAAAAATCATTTGACTTGAAAATTAAAAACATTGACCGCACTGCGTTGCGAACTGAACAAACAATTTTTATAGTTATTGAGATTAAAGAAATTAATATGATTTGTTGGTTCAAAATTTATTTAATATAGCAAAACAGATCAACACACTCTATATAACAATAGCAACAACGAATCTTTAACATAAAAAATTATCATTACTATTACTGTCAAAAAAATAAAAATTATCAAATTATTCCAAGAAAAAAAACTCAAAAACATTAACATAAAAGTAAGCAAGAAAAATATTATTATTATTAGTATTATTATTATTAGTATTATTATTGTGTTAATAATAAAAAAAATATGAAAGAAAAAAATCCTACAAAATTTATAAAAGATCAAACAAAAAAATTACCAGGTCAAAAAAATAAATTTGACTTAAAAAAATTAAAAAAAATAAATAAATAAACTAAAAAAAAGAGGAGAAAAAAACATAAATATCAATTTTTAAATGAACATAGAAACAAAATAAAATTTAACTAATTATTTTTTAAAAAATATCACCTCAATAAATATATATATATACACACACAGAGAGAGAGACACTATTCTAGAAGTATGATCAATGATGTTCATGTCATGATATTTTATTTAATATGCTTTTTTAGTATGACACCAACTTTTTATTTCTTATCATTAACCTCCCTTTTTTTTGCATTATTTATGATGTTTAGTTTTTTAAAAAATAATATTATCAAATTAATAGGGCTTATTGAACATTAAGTCAATAATAAATATTTTTTTACTTTTTTAAAAACACTCTTATTATTATTATTTTTATATTAGAATTAAAAAAACTTATTTGGCTCACAAAATAATACAAGTTACCTATTTAGTTATATTTTATTTAATAACCAAAAGCATGTACAATTGCAGTATTTCAGTTCTGCTATTAAACTAAAAAGAAACTAGCCATCATGGCTGCCTACTACTTTTTATTTCTTTTCCTTTTCAATCGTTAGCAAGCACTCAAAACATAATTGAAGCCTCCTTTTCCTTTCCATTGTTGCTTTAATCGACCTTGTCTTCTTCTTCCTGTAACCACACTTTCTATCTTTCCTACAATCTCCACCATAGTCTTGATGGACTATTATTAAAACTTTCATGTTTAGGAGCTCAACAGAGGAATCTCGACATCAATGGGCTCTTACTACCGGTAAATAATACTGATCAACGGCAACAGAAACCACTCCATTGACAAGTTTGTCACTCTCAACAACCACCACATTATCTGATGAACTGGTCACTCCATGCGCTGGGAATGCCGCAGGAAAACCTTGAAAATTGAAAGAGTACTGGAAATGATTAACCCGATCTGGGAATACTAATATGGATGAAAAGCTCGCCACCCATTTTGTCCCATTTCCAGGCACTGTTAACTTCCCGACCGTTGATTTCACGGTCATACCGATGGCATTGTTGTTATCGATCACCACTTGATCGATGTCAGCAAAATCCCCATCTAACTGAACAACAGGGTTCATAGAATTTGCAAAACAAGTCCGGGTGTGACGTTATTGAGATTTGCACAACAGATATCATAGGACATTCACTTTTTGTATATCCAGATTTTTACTTATTAATTTTGGATCCATAAAAATACACTTTACACGAGAAGGTTACAATATATTATACATCGAAGGTAAGTAACCCTTGCTTTTGAGAGCAAATTAATATATTATCGTTGCTTGATATAGCTGTATATGGATAAGAACAGGATACTCACTAGGAGATTGCCTCCGCCAGAAGGAAACCTAATGGGTTAGCTGATTTAGTAGTTTCCACCCTGCAAATCACTCACAACACCACCCAAGTCATTGATACCAGGCAACAATTCAATCCCATTTTGCACTCGAAATGCGTAGTTTATAGCTTTCAATATGGCATCAGTGCTGTCTCGTTCCCCAGGTGGATCCGCCCCATACTTCATTGCATAAAATACTCTCTCCTTCAAAAAATAAGCATCATGAGATATATATATATATATATATATATATATATATATATATAATTTAATTCAGTGAAAAATAAAAGGAGAAGGTGGTGTATTTTCAAGAGATTCATACTTGACATTTGCTTTTTCAAAACATATTATATGAATAGCCTTGACCTTGTCAAACATCTCTCACCACCTTTTTGCGTGAAGTTCTGTGCTTTTGACATGAATGGCAGGAGGTGGTATACTTTTGCAGCTTTTCTTGCTGGATGGAACAACTCGTTCGCTGTACGAGCAACAGGGTTAACAAGCAGAATACCAAGAAACCTCTCATCATTATTTTTAGCTATTATTTTTATTTTTTATTTCTGTATCGCAATAACTTTATTAATAGCTAAAATATTTTTTTTTATTGTGCACCTATTTTTATATAGCTAAAAGTATAAAAAGTTTTATAAAAAAAAACTATCTATAATTGATTTAAACTAATATATAAATTAATAATATAGTTAAAACATTTTTATTTTAACCAGATAAATAGTTATCATGTGATCATAAAAAAGATTTGTCTTATATTATTGGTTGGTAAATTTTAAAATATATTTGACTATTTCAAATGGTTTTTACTATTAGAATACATTTAAACAAAAAAAAAACTATGTTAGCACCGTTTAAAAAACTATTTTATTAATTTAATTTTTTAAAATAACATTTTAACTTGGGAGTTGTTATCATGGATGGGATGGGATGGGATGGGATGGCAATTTTGGATTATCCTTTAGTGTTTTTCTTACAACGAAAAGATCAATTCTTCACCACACATAAATAGATCCCATGTAAGTTACCGACGTGCGAGTTGAGAGCATGCGCTGACTGCGAGATGTGTTTCTGCTTCTTTATTAGAAGCTTCTTACTTATCTTTATTTCTTCTTTCATCAACTTCTATAAGTTAAAGTTCGTAACAAATAGCAGTAGTTATTACTTTATACAGTAAAGCCTAAAAGCTTGCATCAGAGACTGTGTGTGTAGAGAGAGAGAGAGAGGGTACAGCAAGCATTGTTTGACCATGGTAGAGAACACGTAAACAGTAAAGCCTAAAAGCTTGCATCAGACAGAGACTGTGTGTGCGCGCGCGCGCGCGCGTGTAGAGAGAGAGAGAGTCAGAGACCATGAAGTAGCCGACAACCCATGATTTATACTTATTGATTTCGATGAGTTTAAGAGAGTTACAACAATGGCTATAAATTACATGACATTACTCTCACCAGCCATGCGACATTGATCAACAATCACAGAAACCACTGCATTGACCAATTTGTCACTCTCCACGACGACTACATTATTTGACACATTTGTAATTGCATGAGTTGGGAACCCATTAGGCATTCCGTGAATGTAAAACGAGTACTGAAAATGATTAATCTGGTTCGGAAACAACAAAACCGACGAAAAATCTGCGACCCATTTCGTTGCGTTTCCGGCCACTGTTAGCTTCCCCACTGTTGATTTGTATTTCATGCCGCTCACTACATCATTCTGATCGATAAGAACTTGGTCAATGCTAGTAAATGTCCCATCTAATCCTACAATAGGAGTCGTACCTTTCGGGTCTGCGTTGAACATGTTATTCACAATATTAACTCCAGAAATTCTGCCATTGATCGCTTTTAAGACTATGTTGCCTTCTCCCAAGAATAGCCCGTTAGTAACATGAACTTGAACAGGGTCTTCCATGACTATAGAATTATAATCCAAGTAACAATTATCTATCCTGGTCAGTGATGCGTATAGCTTTACCATAATCCCTACACCACCAAAACCAGTTGCCTTGTTATAGCAGTGTATCCCTGTGAGAATGTTAGCCTGACCCCTTAATAACACACCAATGGCTGCTGAAAACAGAGCAACATCTGTGATCGCATTATCATTGCTCCCAAGGTCAATTGCAGTGCCTGAAAAACTTCTCTCGCCTGGATCCCCTCCAACGGTAGAATGCTGACCTAGGAAGCAGCTAGATATGAAGGTCTCATGGCCTCCCTGGACTAAAATCCCTTCTGTTGTGAAGTGTAAGAAGAAGCAATTGTTAATTCGAATTCTGGCTGAATTGACAATGAAAATCCCTCCTCCTCTATATCCCGAATCGAAAAGGATGTCCCGGAAGGTGATGTCCTCGTAGAGGATGGCGCCATTTTGTAATTTTCCAGCAGGGAAACCATTAGGATCATGTACCTTGTTTCTTTTATCAGGTACCTGAGAATTCTGTGAACATACTTCTATGAGATGCCTATCGCCAGGAAATATGTCCGATGCTCGCAAAGTTCCTCCTTTTACCTAATAATTTAAGCACGCCAACATATCACTAATTGCATAACAAAAAGAAAACCACACACCCCCTCCCCTACAAATATATTTTTTTACAATTATGACCGCAATTATCAACCAAAAAAAGAGAGCAAATTGTTACCCTAATCCTGTTATGAACTTGAAATAATCCACTAATATCAGCTCTAATCCTATTCATTACTAAATGGGTTTGCATAGGAAATTGAAATATACTCAAATCTTTCTCTAATGAATTTGAAGGCAACTGATTGATATTTAAGAGAAAAGGAGGTGATAAATTTTTGTAAGGTCATTTATTTCTACATTGAAAATCTCTACCCAACCCAACCACTGCTTTGCATAAAGCAGTGCCTTTTGTTGAAGTGCACACTCTGATTACAGGTGGCCATGCTGCTATTATAGAGGCTGAGATATTGGAAGCATGAATAAATAAAATATGGAGCTGTCTTATTTAATGCCTTCTCATGCAGAATCGTAATGCTGGCACAGACCCAAGTGCAAAGCTGCCTCAATATCTTCAAATTTCTTTCCAAGGTCTTACAGTCCCGACCATTTTAGAAGAGCCCGAGAACATATAATTATGGTTGCACGTGAAAAAGCGAAAAGAGAAAAGAAATGCATGTCCTGAGGATTTAAATACGTTGTAAAGAGATTAACAAGCTGTGTATCACTGATAGCATTTATATTCAAAGTTAACTCAAACAGAGGAAAAGGAAATTAGACTAACCAGAACGTTGCCTCCACCGGAAGCAGGAAATCTGATGGGCTTGCTGATTCTGTAGTTTCCAGCTTGCAAATCAATCACAGCACCACCCAAGTCATTCACACCAGGTAGCAGCTGGAGCCCGTTTTTCACTTGAAAGGCATCATTCAAAGCATTCAATATGGCGTCGCTGCTGTCTTGTACCCCAGTTGGATCCGCCCCATAGCCAATTGGATAAAACACTCTCCCGCTCTTAAAAAAGATTATATATATTAATAAAAATGCATCAACGTGTGTGTGTGTGTCAAGAACACACGAATATCTAAATATACAAATATATTTGGAGGGGAAAAGACTTTGTACCTGTTTGGTTTGTGAGGCGGCGGGGGATGGTGGTGGAATGGGACTGCTTGAGGCCACCATTTGTTGAAGCTTTGCTTGGAATTCTATTAGCTTTTGTTTCTTGATGAAACAAGTTGTTTCTTGCACCGAACACAACAAAAGGAAGCACAGCGTTGAGAAGTGTTTTATGGCGATCTTTAACCCCATATTTGGAGATAGAGAGAGAGAGAGAAGCAGGCAGGGTCGTTTGGAATTAATGTTCTTTCTATTTCTTAAAGATAGGCAAATTGCTACAGTTTATATAGAACCCCTCGTCAATTAAGTTCAATTCACGGGCTTAAATGAATTCTCATAGCATCTTCTGTATTACTGTTGCTATTATGACTTAGTTTTAAAAAAATATTTTTAGTTTCAGTTTATAACTAAAATTGAAGTATTTAGTTAAAATTATAGTTAAATTTTGAAGTTAAATGAAAAGCAGTTTTATGCGTTTAGTTATCATGCTTTATATATTGTTGTCAATTTGTTAAAAATCTCTCTCTCACACACACACACACACACTGCATGCATGCATGCACAGACGCTACACACACACATATATATATATATATATATATATATATTGTTTTTTAAAATATTATAGATTTAACAATCATAATGATATTAATAATTCAAGTAAATTAGACATTTGTTTTTATTCTTTCATCAAACTACTTGCAATTTCATCACGAACTAAATCCATACGTGAAGGCATCTGCTTTCCCTTGCTAATAAAATATCATCAGAAACAATATTGTGATCCATAGTTTCAGGATCTCTATCTGTTGGGTGGTCCCGCACCATTTAAATTAAAATAGGGGTTGCCACATCACCTTAAGTGTGCTGAGTGTGCTGTAGGGTTTTTTAAGAAAGAAGAGGGGTGAGCCGAGAGTTAAGAAGTGTTTGAGAAGAAGAAAAGAAAAGAATGGTGGTTGTCGAACAGTGCTCATTCTTTTCTTGATTTCCAGCTTGTTCACCGTTGGATCGAGCTGATATTTGGAAAGAAGCTTCTAGATACATTAATCTTCATTCTGAACGGTTGGATTGAATATTGGAGTTGTGGAACTTGTCCGTTTTGACAGAAAACGAGGTTGTCAGATTGTGAGCCTTTCTCAAACTTTTGCTCTCTTTAATCTTGTTGTATTCCAAGAATAAGTTGTTTTGATGTTATATGTTGTAATCCTTAGTTGAATCTGAGGAAGAATATTGTGTACCCATTATTTGTGATAGTGGAAGATTTAAGTGGCCTACGATCCCGTGGTTTTTTCCCGCATCGGGTTTTCCACGTAAAAATCTTGGTGTTGATGTGTGTGATTATTTGCATTATATTGTTGTTTGTTTGATCCTGTAATTTAATTGCACAAAGAGGGAAAAAGATTTGGGACTTGATTGGTAATCCGCTAAACCGGTGCCCTATTGTTTGAGTTATTTTCCCAACACTATCTACATGTTGAGATATAATTTCAAGGTCGAGATATAATTTCAAGGCCAAATCCAGTTGCAAGTTTTTTGATACATAATCAATCAAAAAGCAACAGGTTTATGGAGTGAAACAAAGTCATGCGCACCCTTTCGTCAGGGTTAATCTTTATCTATATATATATATTTTTATTTTTTTTAAATTATAATTTTTTATATTTAAAAAAATGAACTGGATCTGACTCAACTAAATGGATCGGCCCAACCAAGTTGGGCAAAAAATGCTCAACTTTGCTGGACATGGTTTTGGTCGAGAACATGTCCAGCACAAGTCTTTTAAAACACAAAAAAGGCACACTACACTGTTCATGTAACACATGAACAGTAGCAGGGTGGGCGATCGACAATGACAATAGGCTCACCTGCCGATATCGACGGGTAGATGAGGCCAAGATGATTCTTTCTATGGTGATTACGTTGAAAATGGTGGCCTGTAGTGGTCGGAAGAAGCGTCAGAAAGTTGTTGTTGTCGTTCTTGTTGCTTCTACTGGGGCTTGCTGATGCTGATGAAGGTCACGACGGATCTTATGGCGTGGAGGAGAAGTTACTAGTGCCGAGGGGGATAGTGGTGGTGCTCTCCAAAAAACAGAGGGCGAAGGAAAGAGAGGGAGTTGTCGGTGATTGTTTATGTGGAGAGAGAGAGAGAGAGAGATTGTTAGTGACAGTAATGAGAGGAAGACAACGATAATGATTTAAAACTCTGTTTCAAGGTCTAATATCAATCCTACTCCTTACACGATGGACATGAAAGCAGTAGAATTATTAAAACAATGAGTTTATTATACATGAAAGCAGTAGAGCTCGTGTTGACAGTGAGAGAGAGTGAGCTGGAGTAGTGAGGCATAGTGTGGTGTGGCATGTGTTGTGAAAAGCATCTCTGATATGGTTTTCTAATTGTGTGCAACCACAAGTTATTTGATGGGATCTATGGTAAAAAAAAATTGGGCTCCCATTTGGTTAAATTATGTTGGACTTCGCGGTGAGCCTCAACCGTTGAGACTCAACGTAGAGCCAAACATCTACTAAGAATTCCTTTAAGTGTGTGTGTGTGTGTATTAAAAAACAACTAAAATTTGTTGACGGATATAGACACAGATTACTGTAGATTCCAATAGTAAAATTATCATTTTACCCCTAGTGTCAAAAGATTTAACCCTCTAAACCGGGGGTATTTTGGACATTTCCATGGGATATTTGTGGTATTTTCAAATTCTTTGGGGTTTTCTTGTATTTTAAGTTTTAAATTACATGATTGATGGTTGATGCACTATTGGATAGTAATAGCAGACAACTACTCTTGAAAGTTAAATTAATATAATACAATATCAATTAATTTTATTTTTACATGAGTTATATATGTGCAATAATTCCTAAAACTTCATTCATTTGTTTATTATTGTTCTATTCTATCATTATTAATTTGGAGTTTTTTTTTATGAGATTTGATGTATTAGACTAGATATACAAGTGAGTATTAATTTAAACTCTAAATGAAATATATTTTGTAAGGAAAGAGAAAAAGTAAATCAATTAGGAAACCTTTTGTTCATTATCAAAATATTGTCAAATAACAATGGAACTAACAACATATTTTCCATTCATAATGTCTAATGACAATTGTGACTTAAAATACTTGTTAGACATTACTAGTGTAATTAGCGGTGAAATTATTTTTGTTGTTGATAATAGACGACATAATAAAAATAATTAAGAAATCAACTAATATTTTCTTGATAACTTCATTGGTGATATGACACGACATTATTTTTTGATGAGATTATTGATGAAAATAATTTTCTTGATAATCAAAGATATCTAGAATTATTTGTCTTTGAGTTGTTGTTCGGGTGATGATCATCATTGGTTGCATCACTTGGTCTCGTTGAATTTGTTTGGTGGAGATTTTTTTAATAGTACCAATTGTGTTATCATCGGGATTTTTGTGTGTTTTTAGGATTTTTATTTTATATTTCTCTCTCTCTCTCTCTCTCCTTTTTAAATGTTATGTTTATTGTTTTATCACTCTGAAATTGTGTTATTATATATATATATATATATATATATATATATATATATATATATATATATATATATATATATATATATATATAAACACGATTCTACTCCAAAAATTCTCCTTTATGCAGACCATGACCATCATCAACGAACTTGGAACACCCTGGTGTCTGAAAGTCATTTCAAGGACGGCAGATCAACAGGTCGCGTATTACTACTACAGAGATTTTTTTAATATCTTTTGAATAATTTTTTTTTCTCATAATGTTCTATTTTTGTCACCCCTCTTATTACGTTTCATTTTATTTTTTTCATAAAATAATATTTGAGTTTTAGGAATTTATTTATAAAATATAAATAACAAAAGATTGATGAGAAAATAATTCATCAAGAAATCAAGCCTCGTCGTATAAAAAAATCTGATGAAATAAATACTAAGAAATCAATATTTAGCGTTTTGAAGACTTTTATTTTTATTTTTTTGACGAATCCTTGGGGAAAACACGATTTTCATATAATATTTAAAAGATAAATCTAACATAATGGTTGTTAAATACCTTTCAGTTTAGTGGTGGAAATCGGAAAAAAAGAAATAATTCAACGGATGTTTCATTCTCAGCTTGTTTGCCGGGCTTGAATATTTAGGGATATAGGCCCTTCGGCTGCAAATGGGCCTTTGATGGGGACAAAATGATAATCAAGCCTTAATAATTATCCGACCCCACCTAGCTCAATACTTGAATCATATGTTATACCTATCCATTAATCCAAGCCTTAATTACTATTTTTATTTTTAATAAAAAGCTGTAATAATATTAAAAATATAAAGATCAATCTAAAATAAATTTTAGGTTGCTTCTCAGAACTACTAATTACCTGTTTGGGAGTGTAGTTGCGGTTGTTTTTGAAAGTGTTTTTTGTTCAAAAATATATTAAAATCATGTTTTTTTATTTTTTTTAAAATTATTTTTGAAATCATCACATCAAAATGATCTAAAAACAGCAAATTTTATTAATTTAAACTTAAAAATAAAAATAAAAAATTTTCAATTTTTTTCAAAAGCATTTTTGAAAAGCCCTCCCTAACACTAGAAGTTAAATCCAAGTAGCAATTTTGATTTCAAAATATGTATGTTTTGCATAGATTTAGATCTCAATATATATAATTTCTTCTATTTTTCTTATATTCGTCTCTTTTTCTTAACTTTTAATTTGGAACTCTACTTAAAAATCATTCTTTTATTTTAGTGATTAGCGGAACTGAAATCTTCGAAAACCATTTAAATTCATGTGATTGTGAGTCAACAACACCGAAGAAGGAGAAGAGGAGGATGGAGATGAAATAAATTGAAGGGAGAAGATGCATGGTGGCAATGATATAGATCACAGAAAAGGAAGATGAGTTTCTTTGAGCTGTTGGTCTTGCCGTTTGAGTCAGTGATGGGATGAATTGAAGATTAGATTCCAATTCTTACAATATTTTTTTCCCAGGAGAATAATTAACTCAAGTTGATTCTCTAAAACCCTAGCTCGGGATTTGACCCGGGTAGTGTTTAATAACCATATTACCGACAATGGCTTCTTTAACTTTGGTGTTTCAGTGATACACGGGTCACTGCAATCACTAACCGGGCCTCCGATGGAGAATATCAGCTAGCTAGTTGGCACGTTGTATAGCGTTGGCAACTCCATCCATACATCAAGTTCATTCAAATCGGACCTTTTCTTCACAGGGATTAATGTCAGAGACAACAATCCTCCATTGTTATCTGAGCATGAAATATAAAATGGTTCGTCTTCTCGATTGATCGAACTTCGGCCCGGTAGGCTGGATCTACAAAACCCTAATTCAGTGGTGAAGATTAATGACTCCAATCAATATCAAACTCGGTGGAGATTAGAATGGGACACGGGTTCCAACAATGAGTAGACAGAGAGACTGCAAATGGGTGTTTTGAGAAATTCAATACGTTCAGTTTATTAGATTTAGGAGTCCGATGAATATAAAAACTGAAGACCACGTTTACATACTGTTCCTCCGGCAGAAAAACCAAAATATCCCGGCGAGATGAAGAAGAACACAAGGATAGGGCCCGACCGTATTGTACATCATGTGCACGACATCATGTCATATGACAAGCTTACAAAACGAGGAGAGTTGCTGTGTATGAGTACGCTGGAGACAAAATGACCACTCCTCTCTAAACCCTAAAATACTGAAAGGACATCCTATTTTACAGAAAATAATAATGCATCGTCTTGTAATTCGGGATCTCCTATGTTTAAAAGAGGTGGTAAAACACAACGAACAGGGATAGGAAAAGGCAGAGACAAACCCCAGAATCGTGATTATCATCCTATCCTAGAAAAAAATTAAAAAATTATTTTATTTTCTACTTTAAATTAAAAAAAATGGTATTTTTAGATCATTTTGATGTGTTAATATCAAAAATAATTATTTTTAAAAAATATTATTTTGATACATTTCTGAACAAAAAACACTTTCAAAAGTTATCGCAATCGCATTCCCAAATAGAATATTAGTTTCTTTAAATTCAATCATGCATAAACTTTGAATGTGGACGGTTTGAATAAATGAAAAATTAACACAAAAAATAAATATGCAAGTGTTGTCAATGGTCTTAAGTTTAAAGTTAAAAAAAAATCATAATTGTTGATTGAAAAATGAATACATACATTTTTTAAAATTAATATGGACAACCGATGATTTTTTCTTTCATGTTTCATTTTCTAATAATTTTCCTCTCTCATTTCTTAAATAAAAGACTTAAACGTGAACAAAGAAAAATGAGGTTTTGAATAAACAAAAAGGACCAAAATAGAATTATTAAGAAATAAAATCTCTAGTCATTTATTTTTCAATGAATCTTGACGAACAATACTAGGCAAGACGAGGCTGTATTTCCCCTCATTTTCAATTTCGACACCTAGTTTCTAAGTTTTGTGCAAAATCAAGGACTCTTCCATTATTGAGATGATAAAAAAATATTAAATTGATTTTGTTATAAATATAACATGAAATAATTAAATAAAAAATAAAAATAAACTACAGGAATAGAAGAAAATTGAAAAATTACAAATCAGAGTGTTTTCAACTTAGAGATCGAAACATTACAGGTCCTAGCTTTTGAAGTTATCATGTTACAAGAATCGTGACAACCTAGTCCGATGATAAAAACTTATGATCTCAGTATAATAAATTTTAAATTTAAATCAGCATGGGATGGGAATAATAATTTTATTTTTTTATATAAATAATATATAATTTAATGAAAATGGTATAAAAATGTTATTTTTAAGAGTTTATAAAACACAAGCAAGTAAGAAAATCAGACAGCGTAAGAGAAGACAGATCTGCTTTGCGCCTTATTAAGAAAAGAAGTTACGGTCACCGGGAAGAAGAAAACATCAGGCGGGCAGAGAGGGTCATTTCGGTAAAAGTGGTGGGGTGTGGCTGGGTGCTTGGGTAGGAGCGCTCAAATACAAAGCTGTGTTGTAGGCATTAGGCAGAGAAAAAGAAGACAAGGTACGGATTGGTGGGCTGTCTTCCTGCAATTTACACCACTCCCCATCACACACCTCACCATTTTCATAATTTCTTTCTTTCTTTCTTTTCAGTAATTACTCTCTTTCTCTTTCTAGCCCCCAAAAACACTCAATATCTACCACTGTAAATGGGCTTTTCGTCTCTCTACTATTTTCCATTTACAATTACTATTACTATTATTATTTATTACTATTATTTATTTATTATCTATAACCATTTTTATCCTCAACACTGACTCAGCCTAAACGAACACATCCTCTCCCTCTAAAGCACACAAGCACCCACTCTCTCTGTCTCACCAATGCACAGTACACGCCCCCTCTCAAAAAGTTTTTAACTTTAGCGAATTTCCCTCATTTTTATCTCTCATCTAGCTAGAAACGACAATAATTCTGGAAGCTACTGGGTTTGAATAGAGGAGAAGATATACACACTCCTAGGCCATATGCATTTCATAGAGTATTACAATTATGTGTAGGGTTTCTCCAAGATTTTGAAGGGAGCTCTTGTAATTTTAATTAAAATTCATCTGCTCTTTTGCTTTTTGTTTTTTGTTTTTATCAAGATCATCGGTGTCCATATTGAATCACAAGTTCCAAAAAAGTAGAGCGAGAGATGGTGAGAGAGAACAGGTACAATTATAATAATCATAATAATACATCATCAAGGAACAGGAATGGAGCTGGAGGTGGTGGTGGTGGTGGTGATGAAATGATGATGGTGATGAGCAGTAAGAGTATGAAGCCTGCATGGCTAGAAGGATTGATGGCAGAGACATTCTTCGGAGGTTGTGGGGTCCACGAGAATAGCAGAAAGAATGAGAAGAACGTCTTCTGCTTGCTCTGCTGCCTTAGTATCTGCCCTCACTGCCTGCCTTCTCATCGCCCTCATCCCCTCCTCCAGGTACACCATTCGTTTCTACATGGCTGGCTATCAGAATTCCTTGCGCATATGCATGTAATTTCCTACCTGTAAATAAATTCACTTCACCGTTTTCTCAAAATCTGATATTTGTAAAGGCTTTTATTTCTTGTCGAGCTAAACAAATCCTTTGATTCCTTGGTGGGTATCCATTATTTCTCTTTTTTTGTCCGGAAGTTCTTCACATGTAAGGGTTTTTTTTCTCTGAGTTCATAATTTCCTTCCACGATCAATTACACCCCATGTGATTCACATACAATTTTCAATTTAAACTCTTTTTTTGAACTTTTTTTCGCTCCTTTTACGGAGTTTTTCTTGACCTGTCACCTTGAACTATTTGATGAGTTCTTGATAATTCTTTGAAATTAATTCACAAATCTTAAAATTCAGTCCAGGTTCCATATCTCTTCTGTCTCCCCCAAGAATTCTGGTTTTGCAGTTTTTTAGCCTGTACATTTGTGGATGTTTCTTTGCCTACTAAAATATTTGGAGGGAGTTTTCTATAATTCTCTGGATTTTTTGATGCAGAAGTCTTTTTCAAAGAGCGTCATGGGTTTTTTTTAGCTTCTGAATAATATTTATTGGCATGTGTCTTTCGGTTTCCTAATTCTCATCATTTAATAGTTTCTTATCCCCATGTATGTGGTTCATCTCTATCACTCTCTCCCTGCATAAATACATATAAAAATCTCTGAAATCAACCACTCTAAAAGTCGTAGAATAAAAACAGGCTAACAATTCGAGGTCAATTTCCTTTCTGTACATCCAGCAAATTGAACACATGTTCTGATTATATTTTCTTTCTTCCAAGATTTTCTCAAGATTGATCCCATCATGAAATCTTAACTTTTTTATTGTAGTGTATAGTGTCCATAAATGGGTTATCTTGTCTCACTTGATTCCCACCTTTTGGATCCGATTTGTTTCCCTCATGTGGAAGATTTCTTTTCTATCCATTTCCTCTGCCAAGGTTCCTCACCTGTTGCTTTCAAGAAAGCGAAAGTTTGACCGCATTTTTTACTGTTCATTTTCTTGTACAAGTATAAAAGCTTCAGGTTCATAATTCTTTCTCTGCTAAACTCATTTGCAATCGTGTTTTTCCTTACGATGAGGAGGATGGTTGCCTAACCTTTTCACCTAGAATTTAAGATGGTGGGGGGGTAAAAGTCTACATCACTTTCAGGAAATAAATACAGTTCTGTACCCCAAGATGCTGTAAGCTCACATGACCGTTGCCTTCACAACATTAGTTTGTACTTCATCGATTACAATTCATGCACTCCTGTTAATGATTTTTGACTTCATAGGGTGAATTCCATATAACGGCCTCCGTTGGATGACCATTTTAGTATAAAATCTCTTTTTACCAAGAAATGGACTGGTGAATTATTGGCGTAATTAATTTGATACCATGCATCTAACAGGTGAGAAGATATGTTTACCATGATGTGATTCGATTGGGGGATCTTGAGAAGCTCATTGACTGCTCTTATATTCAGGTAAATTATCTCTGAAACTACCGAGTGATCTTTATGTAAAAAAACAAATCAAGAAAGAATGAGATAATGATATCAGCTGTTCTTATTCGTTCGACAGCCCTATATAATAAACAGTGCCAAAGTGATATTCTTGAATCAGAGACCACAGTCAAGATCTTGTAAGGGCTCATCCAACAATTGCTTCACCTGCGACAGGATACTCCAAGATCCATTCCATTTCTGCTCTCTCTCGTGCAAGGTCTATTTCATTAATTTTATTAATATGGGTTCTCAGATGTTTTTAAACACACACACTCTATAAACTGGATAGGACTTTGTGTGTGTGTGTAAAGGGGAAGTAATTACCCTGTTGATTCGGTTGCAATACGAATGCCAGAAAGGGAATCATTGGGTGTGACGTTAACTAAACTCTCTCCCTGAGTGGATGTGTTCTTAGCTTACCTGTTAGACTTGTGGGTTTCAGCTGTCTCCGGTAGTAGTAAAAGATCAAAATTTGCTTGAAATTATGCAGATTTTCTTGCTTTCAGATTAGCAGATTGATTTTTCAATGAAGTCTCCTTTTTTTTTGTCACGTTCCATTTATGGGGTTCCTTTTTTTTCTGCCCTCTTCTGGCTTTCACGTTCATTGACTTAGAAATGTACACTTAGTGCAGGTTAATCACATGGTGGATCAAGGGGATGATCTCTCGGCCATTCTTTACAGGATTGATGAATCTGATTTTGCATTTTCCCAGTTTGAGGGATTGAGGATGGACAGCTCTGAAATTATTGACGATGATGGTCAAATCAACCCGAGCTCCATTTATGAGAACCCGTCACAACACAGAGGCTCGTCATGCTCCGATGAGCCGGAGGTCCTAGGGAAGAAGAAGAAGAAGAAAAATGGCTTTCTTCCGGGGAATTTTTTCTCTCTGAGCAGCAGGAGAAAGGGATCTCCTCATAGGGCTCCTCTCTCGTAACTGCCTACAGAACTCAAAAAAGAAGGAACGAAAGAGGGGGCTTCATATATAATCTGCTGTCTTAAGGTTGACCATGGTCTAAATCAATCAGTATAGTTAGCTAGCATGACTCAGAAATTGCATGGAATGTTTGTTTAAGAATTTAATTCCGTTTTTTTTTTTTTCCCTTTGGTGATCCTAATCGCGATAGGATTTGTCCTGGGCATTTCCATTGCTGACTTTAGGTGGTGATAGAGGTTGTATGTCTATCTGAAAGCTGGCCAGGCTCTTCACTCCAATTTTGCGTACATGCAATGGAATTTGCACGTATATACATATATATGTTATGTTTTTTTCCATAAATTGTATCCGATTCCAGTTGTTCTTACCTTTTTTGTGGACTAAATGTTAAATTTTCCTTTATCTTAGGTCATATCAATCGATCACGTCAGATTATCGAGCACAAAACGACTTTTTGACCAATACCCAATTTTTAATGGGGTCACTATCTCTTTTTTTTTTTTAATTTTATTTGAAAAGCGTATTTTATATTTATCTTGATTGTCTCAGGTTTAAAATAGATGTATGTCTCGTTTCGAATTCAAGATCTCTTGTATAAATTTCAGCTTTAATATCTAGCTTCATTGTTTAAAAAATTGTAGGTTATATCCCAGAATTTATAATAAAACTTTATGTCTTCGCTGATGCGTGAAAAAAATCAAGTTATTTACAGAATCACCATTATATTTAATTTAATGATTGGAATGCTCTTATATGCTACGTATTATAGCTAATTTACTATCTAATAAAAAACAAAGCTAGCTAACACCAAGCAGTTTAATTTAAGTGGATGAAATGTGGAATAATGAAACACTCATGAAATGCAGAGTTCTTCCTTCTAATAAGATGTGTTTTATATATATATACATGTATTGAATATTTATGACTCTTGAATTTAGTCTTTTGGATTTCCGCAACCATTGATTTCATTTTTTTTTATAAATAGATCTATTTATCGTGTATAATTTAGAATTTTTAAAAATAAAAGAATCCATAATAACAATAATAATTATATCTTGTTTTTTTAAGATTTATTTTGAATTTTTATACTCATATATATTAATTGTTTTTTACAGCACAAACTTATCAAATCAAGTCATGTTTTTGAACTATTTATTATTGCCTAAATAGCGCACATTCAAAAATATAAACCACCAAATATTCTATTAGCTAAAAAGGTGGCCAAAACATATATTCAGTGTTGGTTCGTTCGGAAGTGTGATTAAAATTGTATTTGAAAGTATTTTTTTATTCAAAAATACATTAAATATTTTTTTGTTTTTTTTTAATTATTTTTGACATCAGCACATGAAAATAAATTAAAAAATAAAATAAAAATTAATGTTAAAAAATAAAAATAAAAATTAATTGTTTTCAAAAATAAAATAAAGGTGAGGGTGTAGTTTGACTTAGAAGGTATATAGATATTTGAATCCAACGGATAATCAAGCAACGAGAAATACTGCAAGCGCTTCTCTACTCATCTGGGAATACATAGATGGCAATATTTGAGCCACGAATATGAAAAATAAATAAATAAATAAATAATTTGGACGCTAGCTAGTAGAATAGGGCAACTGTTCCTGTGAATGGTAAGGTCTGCACAAGGCGCGTGTTAGAGACAGAGTAACACGCTGAGGGGTGGGGGTGCAGCCACCGGGTGATCTTTGGTACTGTGAATTTCAAGTTTCTAACGGAACTAAAGGAGGGAGTGAGTACAGAAAAAAAAAACACCCTTAAAAAGATCAACGAGGTTTTCTCTTTTCTTTCTCCTTTTTCTCTCTGCCTTTTGTTTTATTTGTTACAACTTGTTATTTTACTACCTACCGTCCTCCACGGTTCATTCATATGTATATAACGAGTAAACAATATGTTTTTCACTCAATATATATATATATATATATATATATATATATATAAAAGCCTTTTTTTTAATGTGTAAAAAGAAAAAAAATCATGAATAACAAAAAAAAATGTGTTACATCATGCAAACACGCATGTTTATATACATAAATCTATGGGTGTTTGGCTTTGCAACATACAAAACACATATATAATCCTTTAAATAACCCTAATGGGTCCTCGTATGTGAGTTGATTTGAGTTCACTTATAGAATTGATTGAAGTAAGTAATAATAACTAAACACTAAGAATAATATAATAAAAATATAAAATTAATATCCTAGAATTTGATTTTGACACCCCTAAAAAGTTTGAAATAAACTAGGAAATCTAATATGAATTCAAAATCTTAACTAACCCAGATCAACTTTGGATCTCTTATAGCCCAAACTCATATTCATTAATATGAATCAAATTAGATAAAAAAAATTTAATACGCTTTTTTTACTGCATAAAAATATCTCATACATAGTTTGACCGAATTACCAACCAAAAGAAATGGGTTGAACCCATCATTCATGACCTCAATATGATTAAATGCATCCCAAGTAAAAACCATCATTAAAAATCCAAGGTTAAAATATATGTTGAACCATATCAAGAATTGATCTCAAACACATGACTGAATGTTCACCATAAAGAATCCGAGGCTGAACTTGAATCATAAAGAATCCTCAAAACAAGTTGTCACATCCTTGATGGAAGAGGATATTAGCCAAATAAGAAGTCCATAAATAAAAAGGAAGTAAATAACCAAATCATATAATATGTTGTGACCTATATCGCAAGGCCTTCCCCGATCTCCAATTGACTTTTAATTTTACTACAAAATAGAAACATATCTTTAGAATCTTATGGTAAAGTTTCATATTGATCCAACAATTTGATATTGTGGTATGCTTAATAGCATGAAACTAAATAAAATAGAATTTTACATTAAAGTTCAAATTTAACCTTGCCTAGATCATATCAAGATTGACATGTGGAAAAGATGTTAAGAAATATTATATTGTATTTGAAATGTGTTGAACTAAATAAGATAAATATGCTAAGCCTTATGATAGTGTCAAAGCTTAACTAGTTAAGAGACTTTGGAATGAACTTAAAACAAACAAAAAGAAGATAATGTTTGACCTAAGAGGATTATCAAGGAATCATATGTTTTTGTGTGTGTGTTTTTAAGTATAAATAAATTGAACAACAAGATTTTGGGTAAGACAACACCTTGTAGACTAATTCTTCAAATGACATGTCAATTACCTAAACAACTAAAGTATGTATACTAAAAATTAAATCATCTAGGGTGGAGGATATGTCATTTATTCATTTTAAAAATCAGACATATAAGCTTAGCCTTTGTAAATCATTCACATCTAGTTGACCTTCTTTGGCCAAACATATAGCTATGTTATTTAAGGGTCATTCTAGTATGACATATCATCTTTTATTTATTTATTATTTTTATAGTAAAATTAATTTTAGTAAAAACATGTTAAAATTATATTTCAAAATTGTTCCAATTATGTCATGGTTTTCGAATAAGTTAACAAGTTTTATTTTATGATAATATTAATAATTATTTCATAAACAATTATATATGAAATTGAATTGTCAATTCTTTTTTTTCATTAACTCATTCAAATAATAAATAATTTTTATTTTTGGTTGAAAATCACTTTATACAAGATGGTAAATCTTTATATGAATAGTTAGGTTTTTGATAAAAAGAAATTTGTTTGAAAAAATAAATTAATATTAAAAAAATGAGTTTTTCCCTTAAGAAACACATTTTTAAGTCATTTTGATTGACATTAATTTATGTGTTAATTTCTTTTAGTTGGTATTAAAAAAAAATCAAACTATTGATGAAGAAGTCATGACTATGTTAAACAAGAAAAAAGTACCAACAAGAAGGAAAATTTTTGACTGAATAAATATATGCTTTATCGGGCATTTTAAATTATTAAACTCTTTCGATTATTTAATTTAATAACTATTAAATTAACTGAAAATAGGTTTTGACAAGAACCTTGCTGCATCACATAGTATACACACACACACACACACACACACACACCAAATCTATATATATATACCAAATCCAGATTTGAAATATAAGGTGCTGATAATTTTCCTACCCTTTTAATTTTCTTGGAAGTTTCGAAGTAGTTCAAAAAAAAAAAGCATTGAATTTGAAGAAATACTATATTTATTTGCAGTGGCTACGACAAATAAACTATCGAGGCTCGTGAATCATCATAGAGGAGAGGTTACCTTACCCAACCAACACAGGAATTCAATGGTGGCTGCTCATTTTGCCACCGGCAATTCACCCACTGGTTCTTCCTGCCTCTTGTTCAATTATTTACTGCCTTTCTCTTACTATTCCAAACATGGAAAGCTCTAACCATTTTTTCTCTCCCAGAGATAGATTCAATCTTGGTCTGCAATTTTTGTTCGTCCACTAGCTGTTCTTGACACTTGTATGTATCAATCACTATTTTTGTTACAGTCTCCAGGCTCTAAAAGCTCTTACTGGATCTTTTTCTTCAACTTCATAAAATGGAGATTTGTTCATATAACTCAGTAGAATTATACTCATAAAATCTTGTTATAATGATTTCTTTGAGTTTCTGCAAAGCAATATTTATCTTATTGTTCTAAAGAGATGTGATGTGATAATAACGAACTTGTGATCTGTGCAGCAAGTTTTAAGTTTGAGTCAAGACGTGCATCTCCTATAAGAGTCTGGGAAAATCGAGATTTTACTCGCTCAGCTAGACACACAAAATATATTTTCTAGGAACATGAAGATTTTCTTCGCATTAAAAAAAAATAATCTTATTAATTATTATCAAAATGATTAAATAACAAAGGCAAAAGAAAGATTAATTTTAAACCCTATAGATTTTGGGTATGAATGGGAAGTATACCGAGGACATGAAATTACCTACAAGAAAATCTTTTGTGTATTTTTTTCAAAAAATTTTTTTCATGAAACTCACTTGACTGTAACCGTTTTTTTCTTCTAAAACTTTTAGAGAAAATTCGAAACTAATTGGTGCTTGATGGATGGAAAAATTCTTGAAAGTGTTTATGAAATTGTATTTAAATTGCCATAACTTTCTAGAAAGCCTGGAAAAGCTTGAAACAAGAGATAGTTTCCAAAAGAAGATTCATGAATGTATTGATCATCAAGATGAGAGCTTTTTGACCAACAACTCAATCAATAAAAAAGAAAAACCCCACTCGACATGACTTGACAATTGCTCTTACAAACAAACGCATGATATATCATTGAGCTTGTCACACACCATAACAGAATTGCTTTCAAACCCTACGTCTATTATTATAATAAAATATTCATGAACAGCTTCTACTTTTATTTTTTATAAAACTATCACATTTTCCCCCATCTTCCTTATTAATTTTGTAAATTAACTCACATTATTATTATTTTTATATGATTGTCCCGATCTAATAACTCATTTCATAATAATAATAATAATAATAATAATAGAATTATCTACAGTATAAAGGGGGACTGCTGTCATTTGCATTCTGATCGTGACGTCAAAGTTAACCCTGAATAGTAAAAAACTTACACTGGTTAACTTCGGGTCGACTGTGTGAGACTGTGAGTTATGGATTCATGAACAGCAGGTGGTTTACAAGAAAAAAAACAGGCATTTTCTAAAACTCAGACATTCCTAATTTCTAAGACAGAACATATATAGAGCTTCTAGCTTTGTCTTCCATCTCGACAGAAGTTCTAACTCTCCACTGTAAATCAAAAGAAGCAGCAGAAGTTCTAGCTTCGACTTTACGCAGAAGTTCTAGCCCATGCAATCTCCATTGTTATCAAAAGAAACAATAGAACTCTTAAACGGCTAAAATGAACAAGTCTTTCTATTCGATCTTCTTCTCTCAAATCATCGAAATTAGAAAAGAGTAATTTTAGCCCATGCAATCTCCATTAAAATATTTTTTTAATATTTTTTAGTTGTTTTGATGGGATAATGATGGTAATAACTTTCTAAAAAAATATTTTAATAAGTGAAAAAACCATTTTAAAAAACAACCCTTGCATACTCTTTCAACTTTGCTTTTTACTTTAAATTATTTATTTTATATTTGTCAATTGTTTTGATATAAAAAATAATTTTTAAATATTAAAAAGAATTGATGAAAGAAAATAATTATCATTACAAACTTATTTGTGAGGATGAGGGAGGGCTACTTCTCTCGTCGGCTTATTCTGTGACTTATTTGTGACCATCCAACGCTTGAAAGCTACGCCTCTTTCCCTACCTCTATTATTTCACCTACTTGCTTGTGCTTGCGCGTGTTCCATGCTATATAAAAAGATTCACCTCCATCAAAACCTGGTTTCTTCTGTATTTTGCGCTCTCAAGAGTGCTTGGATTTGAATAGACAGGAAATAGCAGAGTAAGTGGGAGAGTGAGATGCACGAGGTGGGATTGAGAAGGATGTTTGTAGATGGGTGTCGAGTGCATAATTGAGGTATCCGCGGAGGCTGTTATCGAGTTAGCGCCACCGTGCTTACCTCCTTACAACCCTACATGATCAGTGGTGGTCATAAAGTGGTGGCAGGAGATGATGGATGGTCAGAGAAAGGGTGGCCCGCCACTACCAGCAGGACCATTGCTTGTTTTATTCACATTTTTCTTGATTCTGGGATTACAAGTTCCAAATGCAGATGGAAATCCTTGTCACTCTCTGTGTACTCTTTGGTAAACAGGTGAGTGAGGACGGGGACCCGACACCAGTGCCCATCGTTGTCTCTGTTTTTTGACCATCGGTCTCTTTCTACCCCCTTTGACCCTACTCCATTATGTTGTAGGTCTGATCCGCCATCAATCTCCCCACCCGATGATGAGATCTCTTGGTGAAGATTGAGACGAATTCAGATGGTATTGCAGCTAGTTCATTTTCCTGTAAATGAACATCTATACATTTTAATGTTCTTGGATGTGTAAAACTTTATTTTTCGGAAATCATAGCTTGTGGGTTCATGGTCGTGTGATTTTAATGGAGTTAAACTTTATATAATATTTTCACAACATTATATCTTGAAGATCTAAAGGAGAAAATATTAAGCCAAACGACATATATATATATATATATATATATATATATATATATATATAAAGTAAAATAAGTTCTCCAATCAACTTATCATCGATGATCTATGTATTTGGAATGATCGCATGAATTCAGCCTGCCATGAGCCTGCACACTCAAAATGGTGAATATTATTATATGATGGATCCGTATAGCTTATTCAGGCTCATCAAAATGTTTACGTGGACATTCATTATTTAATGTTGGTAATAACTATTTTTTAAATTATTATTTACTTGAAAATAGATTAAAAAATATACATTTCTAATATAAACATGTTAAAAAGTAAATCTTCACAACACAATTTAACTATCAAAACAAACACACCATTGTCTTATAGAACACACAGCGCATTCATGGCCGGCCCATGTAATCTGCAATCATAAAATTCTAATCTTTGCATGTGGATTTGTTTCAGAACCGACAAGGACGGGCAAGATTGGCATCCCAGAGCCCTTTGAATTTCCAGGCGATGTGTTTTTGTCATCCACAGCTGTCCGAGCTAAAAAGAATCTCAGTACGGATAGCATCAGCTCAGCACAGAGGTTTCCCATCTCAGGAAGAAAAACAATTTTCTGCAGGTCCTTTTTTCTACCATGCAACCGCAGTCATGGGGACCAGAACCATCAGGATTTACATTTTGTTCACTTCTTATGCCTTTTGAGAGAATTTGGAACGATTGTTGATCTTCAATGAACTCGATAACATGAAGGCCATGTTGAAAATTCCTCGGGGAGAGTTTTTTCAGCAGCCCTTTATTGCTAACGCTGTTTGCCAACTGGCTAGTGGCTACATATCTTCTGCCACATTCGATGAGCCAAACTTGTGAACATGATCAGCTAATGTGCAAACATCAACTCTGGACAAATCAGCATATTCTCCCACCGAATCAATCAAGCATTGCAAGGCCTGTTTTGAAGAAATCCATGTAGGAAATTAGATTCAATTGAGAATTTCTGAAACTTTAAGGGACCTAATCGAGAAAGAAAACTGTTAGGGAACTCAATCGAGACTAGCAATAGAGCTGGGAAACTTTTTTGAACTCTGCCCAGAATCTAAAACTGTTAAGAGAAGAGAGTCAACATTCAGCAGAAACCTGATTTCCAATCACATCACCCCTTCAAGCTGAATGTTGACAGATTATAAAGCTTGGTACGATAATTCAAAGCTAATCTAGCAGGAACTGCTTTCAGAGGTGAAATCTTTGGAAACCACCGAAAGTCGAACATTATCCCAAATGAAAACCATTTAAAGACACAACACTTGTGTTAATTAGGTTCACGAACAGGTAAGAATGTATCACGTAGCAGTCACTAATCAAAACTAATCCACTTGGAAATCACCCGTAGAGAGATTTCGTGGTGTTCTTCAACTTGGATGCCATTAAATCCAGAGTTGGATGCAAAAGAAGACTGAAATCAGCAAGATTTTAGGCAGAAACCCTCCAAATTAAAAATGTGCACGAATAGGCAAGGCTTCTTTTTGAGGTATAAATGAAGTGATTGTTGGAGTAAGCTGTAACATGGGAACAAAATCAAATCAGACTCATTATAGGAAGTCTTTCATTGTAAACTACCATCATTAAAGGGTCAACAATTCTGTAATGAGGAGTAGAGGGGTTCTACAGTGATTGTATATGGAGAGTAATGTACCTAAACAACTAGGAAATAAAACTTTTTAGGATAAATAAAAATAGAACTCCAAACAAAATATTGATATGAAAACATGTTGATTGACTTGGGGGTACTTGTCAAATTTGTGATTCATGATAATTTTATAACAATAAAATCAAAATATATAAGAAAGATCAATTTCTAATAGGTTCAACAATGAAAGATGAAATAAAATAAATATCAATTAGATGGGGTAACCTGTTAACCCACAACATAGGTACCAAGATAACTTCATAAGAATAAATAAAGAAAAATTAAGAAGCTTCATATCCAACAAATCCATTGTTGAAGATTGAAATAAAAGAAAACTAAATCCACTTAATCAAGATAATTCAACTCTTATTTAATCAATATTGAAATATAAAATTTTAAAAAAAACTAAATAAAAAAATGAAATTAGGATAACAATATTATGAAGACCTAAAAAAATGAATTGAGTCAACATGTCTAACTCTATATCTACATCATGAGATTAAAATAACTCCATTAAAAACAAATCTAAAAACAAATAATTAGAAAATAACTTAAAAACTTATCAAGCCCACAACTCGAGTTATAAAATTGGAATAATGCCATAAAAAAACAAATAAAAAATATTATGAAACATAATTTTCAACCAAATCAATATTAATTGATAAAAAACAATGAAAATAATAATTCAAATCAACTCCTCTTAAACCGGCAACTGAGATGAGATAAATTCATAAAAAATATTTCCAACCGATTCAATGTGAAAAATTGAAATCTAGAGGAAACTAATGTATAACTCAACACTAATATATACAAGAATATAAAACATAATTTCCAAAAACCCTTATTACTGAATCTATATATATATATATATATATATATATATATATATATATATATATATATATATATTATAAAACACTAGTTTTCAATTTCATATTTTTAACCATCCAATCGCTTTTTAGTGTTTATATATATATATGGATGGTAAAAATATGAAATTGAAAAATAGTGTTTTTTATAATCAGACTTTCCAAGTTTCCTCTCGTGCTATCCATTGTAATTATATGCTGAACAGCTTCGAATGCAGAAAATACCTGTAAGATGTCAAAAACTTTCCTCCTGCCAAAACCTACAAAAGTTATTCCCCATCACAAATTGGAACACCCAAAACCTTCTCTCGAATGCCATGTTGGCTCTCATTCCATATCTCAAAACCGGCATGCAATTTCCATGGCTGCTCCATGAAAATTGGTTCCAGATAGTCAATCGGCAGATAATAGAAACTGAGAACAGGAAGGGAACTCGGATACAGCCTCGAACTCTCATCCCACAAAAGCTTTGCATGAAGTGGGTGATCTTAAGCCTTGAACCTGCCACAATTTGATTGCAAACCCAAAATGTTTACAGTCCATTTCATAAAAAAAAATATGTCCAGCGAGCATCTTATTTACCAGTTTAAATCATTATATAAAGTATCTTTATATAATTTATATTATTTTCTAACACATTTTATTTCTCATTCATGTAAAAGCTTTTTAGACTTCAAATTTGCACAGACTTATACTATCTTGTGTTTGATTTTTATAAAATAGAATAGGGATGATAAAATTTGAACTTATGACTACTGGACCAACAAAACTCTGATACTATATTAAATAATCATCTCATCTGCAGATTTAAATTGTTAGATAAGATTTCAAAATATGATTTATATCATTTTCTAACATGTAATAATAACGGATCAAAGAATAGAGGCAAGATAAGGGTGAAGTTTGAAGGAATTGTGTCCTTTAAATTAATGTGCAATGACTAAACTTGGATAAGACAATTAAAGGAGATAATTTAATCTGATTATTTTGGGAGTCGTAGTGCTTTGTTAGAAGCCAACTACGATTAATAGGGTTAAACCTATAGCTATTATAATTGGGTCCTATGAGGTCACACACTTAGAGATTACGGAATAGATCAACGAAAGAAAAATGGTTAAT
>CM063590.1:4495878-4534347 GCA_032356905.1 Salix exigua | reverse complement strand
AACATTATATAAAGCAAATGAAAAACAATTAATCCTATAGAAATCAAAATAAAATATATCACAAAAACCAATTCAAAATAAACTAAATTCCTTAAACAAAGTCAACATCGCATCTTTGAAAAAAAATGTTAGGATAATATATTTGGTTGATCCGGTTTCCATAGCCTAACTTGTCAAGTTGTGATTTTATTCATGGAGTCCGATGAATTTATTTATTTTCTTACCTAACTGTAGGATAATATATATATACACACTATTTAAAAAAATCTAGAAAATGAGAATGACAAAGAAAAAAATAAAAAGATTTTTTTTTTTTTTACAAAATGCTCTAAAAAATATTGCCCTGATGACAATAATTTTTTTTATTAAACAATAAATATTAGATTGACCTAAACTTGATAGATTAACCATTCAAACTTGTTACTCGAGTCATAAACTCAACTAAGTTTAATATTGTTTTTTATTAAATCTATTTTTTTACCAAACATATAATAACATCATTAATTTTTTTTTTAAAAAAAGCTAAAACAAATTATTTAAAATCTGTTGGAGCACATGCCCTCTAGCCCAACCCGTGCACATGAGTCTAGTTTTTTTTTTTTTATTTATTAAAAATAGCTCGCTCGTATTGTTTGTAAAATCTGGTGATCAAAAGGTTGTTGAAAAGCTAGGGCTTTTGTCTAAAAAAACTCATTTTCAACCCAAAGCATATCAAAAACACCCAAATTACCTTGATAAATCTATTTATGACTTTAAGAACTGAAAATAAAATATAATTTGAACTTTTTGCAAGCAGATTTATTCTCCAAGGAAAAAAGAAGAAAACAATTAACTCCCTCCCTCTCATTTTTATTTTTATTTTTATCAAATGAAATTCATCGATACTAAAATTAATCATTTTGATGATCGAAATGATATAAATAATGATCTTTATTCACTAAGCCGAAACCGATTAACTCCCCCCCTCTCTCCTTGCAATAAAAGAAGACTTAAAAATAATAAAAATAAAATTTAATAATAAATTTCTATTCATGACAAGGAAAGGAGCAATCATTTATGAATGAGAGAAATCAAATTTTATGCTTGTAATATAAGTTTAAGTCTTATGAAAACTATCATGACTGTAAACTATTTAGTAACAATTTCATTAGGCCCGTGCTTACGGGGTGTTTGAGAGTATTTTTAGAAAACGTTTTTGAAAAAAAAAATATTTTTTTTTTATTTTAAATTAAATGTTTTTAATGTTTTTAGATCATTTTGATTTTTTTTAGTTTTCTTATATCATTTTGATTTTTTTTAGTTTTCTTATATCATTTTGATGTGCTGATACCAAAAATAATTTTAAAAAAATAAAAAATAAATCATTTTGATGTATTTATAAGCAAAAAATATTTTCAAAAGTAATGACAACCACACTTCCAAACACTTCCAAACAGACATTTAGTTACTTTCTTTCACCCTCCTTGAAAAACAAAAAGGATGTGAAAAATAATTTGAAAAGTTTTATGAGTGGACTACGAAAAAAATGATTCATTTAGGGGAAACAAATTAATGTTCATTATTACATTTATGACTCACTAGTATATTTTCTAAGTTGAGTCCAACATGTATTGTATATAATTTTGTTACTTTTTTTTTGGAGATATATCTCACTAGTTAAAGCACTGAGTCAACAATTAATTTTGAGAAATCTAGAAAATTAAAAAAAAAAAGAGAAATAAATGAACAAGTTGTGCTGCCGACATTCAAACTCACTTTTAATTATTTGATTTTTTTCTTCTTCTTGAGAAGCATATGAGATAACATCATCAAATTATATAAGGTCCATTATAAAATAGGAGTCATTTAACAATTAGATTTCACCATATGAATATGATTCCGATATATTTAATTATTTTAATCAAGTTTTGTCATTTTTCTCTTCATGATGGACATACTCACCTTCTTCATGATGGAAAATCTTCTAAACGTGGATTTCAATAGGAGCATGTCAGGGATCTTTCCAAAGATAAATGGATGATAAAGTCATAAAACACAAGGTAAGACCTTGTCTTGTATGTCAGCCTACCCAATTTGGCTACCGACAAAATAATATAGTGGATGACAAGTGTTAATTGGGTTGGTTGTAGTTGTTTTTAAAAAATTAATTTTGATATAAAAATAATAAAAAATTAATTTTAAAAAAAAAAAATCTTTTTTTTAAATATTTTTAAAATGTAAAATCAAACGTTTGAAAATTGCAGCTGCTTTCCGGCCATTCACGAATATGGTGTTGGTGGGGCCAAGTGTAACTAAAACTTAATTGCTATGTAGTTTATCTGATACCACGAAATAATAATAATAATAATAATAATAATAATAATAATAATAATGGTCGGACTCGGAGCCAAGAACACAAATGAAAGAAAGAATGTCATTTTGGAGAATTTTATCCTTTTTATATATGTTTCTTGTAACGCTGGATAATAACTATTTTTTTAATAAAAAAAGTGGTTTAATTTGGGGAAAGTCTAATATTAAACAAACTAAAAGATTAATTCGAAGGATTTTCTTTTCAAAACCATATCATTCTTTATCCTTCATTGCAAACAAAGTAGGTTCATGACTCAAGCCCTTCATGGTCATAGCTCGAAGTTAAGAGCTGGTTTGATGTATCGAGAAGATCAAGAAGTAGGAGTATAATAAATATTGTTTTTTAAAATGTTTTTTTATTTGAAAATATATTAAATTAATATAAATTATTAATTATATATCAAAAATATCAAAAACTTTTTAAAATATAGCACACTTATCTACAACTTTATGCCATGTGCAACTTGGCACGTTTGTCAATAAATGACCTGAAAGTTCCATTTTTACTGTGTAGTGGCAAAAAGGTGAAAATGACACCTCATATATATATATATATATATATATTAAATTGAAAACAAACATGTTAATATATATATATAACGCTTTAATTTGTTTCTTTTTTTAATAATTTTTTATATTCTAGTTTATTTTAATAATATGTTGTTATTATTTTTAAAAATATAAAAATATTATTTATTTAGATAAAAAAACACGCACCCAATACGCTATCAAACACTTTCTAAAAATTGAGACATAAAATTACTTTTTTAAACTCATTTTATAAAAATCATAATTTGTTTTTTATAAATCTCTTTCACGAAGATAGACACGGGGTGGTGTTGACTCATTTCCGGTTGCTAAGAAAATGATAATAATAAATATGGGGCTCGAAGCACCAGGAGCTGGCAATCGATAATCAGTGTTCAGCAGTTTGTTTACCATTGGCCTAGCCCACAGGGTTCAAAACTCAGGTCAAAGTTGTGCGAATTGCGCAGGGATTGTATCTCTGTCCACAGTTCTTATGTTCATGAACCTGTTGCTCTTCAAAATGACAGCTACAGGTCTGCCAGCTGCAATCTTTGGTAGGAGCAGTGTTGTTTGTTCATATTTGCTTGATGGTCTCCTTAGATTCCCTGTTGGCATCATTTCCAGTACATCACCACTGCAATTGGGCACCAATTTGTGACAAAAGATATGCGATCTAAGTGGTGTGCTTGGACAACAGATTTTCTCTGATTAGAGCTCGACCTTAATCTAGCAGGAACCCTAATCTTGAAATAATAGGTAGCTAATCGCAACCAAGATTCTTGCTCTTCGCCAGTCAGTGTCTAGTCATCCAGATAATCCACCAAACTGGATATGCCCGTCAATCAAATCCTAATCTTGTGGGCTACAGGAAATCACCAGTTATTGTCTAGCTCCTTGCTCAGAAATGCTATCATATGAAGGCTAGTTTTATCTATCTAAACAAAAGTAAGACACAGATTCCTACAAAACCCTCCAATGATAGTGCTCGAAAATCAGTAAATGCTTACATGAACGCGGATGGAATCCATGTACACAATACCAGAGCAGTACTTCCCTGGCTGAAGAAGCCATCGAGCCATTTACAGTCCATAATATAAAATTAGTTGCCGGCGGCGATATATCCAAGGATATATTAGACGGATTTAGCCCGAAGAACCTTTCCCTTAGCCCCCGTGATCATCCACTCCTCGAAATCCTTTGCTTCATATGCAATCCTCAGAATGTTGTAAGAAAAAAATATAAATAGATATTTCAAAAACTATTTCACATTGGTAAAACACAAAAGACCTCCTGAATGTAGAGAGTATATATAGGACCTAATATCCCACATTGGTAAAAGAAAATTCTCATCAAGTGTTTATACACTAAAACTTGAGATGAGGTAGTACCAATAAAAGAAGTAGAAGTGAGCTCGCTCACATGAAGATGAGTTGAGTAAGAGGAAAACCTTCAATTCACCCTCTTACACGCGAGACAACGCCTATACTTTCTAAAATTTGAAAGCAATTTCGGTTTTGATTTACATAGTTATTATAAACATAAATATTGTAATTGTCATCATAAATTTTATAAATTATGATAACAACTATATTTATATTGTAACAACCACTTTAAATTTCATAAATTAAATATAACATAACTGTTATATTATGCTGGCCTATAAATACTATGTAGATTTTTCAAACAAGCACATCCGAAAATACTTCTCTTCTTCTTCATCTCATTTGCTGGACTTCTCTTGTTGTTTTTCTTTATTGTTGTTGTGTTCTCCTATTTGAGGAAGAACTTGTTGAATCCTGGAGGGTACCTCATTATTGGGGAAATATCCTTAAGAACAGTGTTAAACTCGTCTCAAGTTTTGTTTTTATTTCTTAGTTATTTTCGTTCCTTGTATTTTCGTTCATTTTTCACAACACAAAATTCCTTCACTATCAAAACCATATTATTTATACAGAAGCTCCAGGAACTCTGCTTCACCAAGTGCTTTTGTATGAACAATGAATCGCCTAGTATCGTTGTTAAACCCTACGCAAATGGGAACGTAACCTTTAGCTGGTAATGGTGGAGTGGTACCTCCTACTCTCTTGACCCCTCGAGATCCAATTAATTTGCTCAACTTGCTAGCTCTCACTCCCATTGCCAAGTGTTGATTAGTTTCCGATTAACGTAATTAATTAGATATAAAGATAGGCAATCTTACGTTAAGTGTACACACCAAATGTTGATTAGTGATATTTTTTCCATCAAGTGAAAGAGGCAACATTAATAATTCATTTATAAAAGCTACAAAGTCAATACTATGGACTCGTCCTGATCAAAGGTAAGAATTTTTTCATTCCGTTTTTTATTTTGTCATTATTTAAATCTAGGATTACAAATATTGCCACTTGGAAATAATTGTGTTGAATTTTATTTGTTACTGTAATAATTTTTGCATTGTTTTGTTAAATTTTAGTTAATCATTTTCAATTTTTTCTCTTCAATTTCAATTAAATGTGTGGATTAATTTTAATTTTAATTTTTATTTTGTAAATTTAGGATTAAAAATATTACCACTTACATAATGAGAATTTTCTATGAAATTGAATTATTCTAAATTGTTGGAATAAACTGAATAAAATCAACTAGTGTGTGATATATATTGTCGTGACCATGTTTTTTTACGCGCTTCGCACCCCGCCATCCCCTCAATTTGAGAGGAAAACGGTGTACGGTAAAAATGGGGTGTGTTTTATAGCTGTAAAATTTATGACTATAATTGTGAGGAGTCGCTACCTAGTATTAAGGTTACTCGAAACTTATTGGTTTGCGAGAGTCTTGGGTAAGGGGACTTGTTGTGCAAGGAGAAGACGCATCACCCCCAGTGTACCCTACCTAATATAAGCTGCATTGTTGCTTGATTTTTTTAAGTTAAAAATAACACACACACACACACTGCATTTTAAAAAATATCATTTTTTCCTGTAGGTGTACTTTACAATGTAATTTTACACTGTAGTAAAAATATTTTTTTATCTGCGGGTGTACTTTACAATGTAAATTTACACCGCGAAAGCTAAAACAAAATAATTGTTTAATTATTTTTGATATTTTGGCCAAATTCAAATGGATAATCATAAACTGGTTACGATATCTAATTTTTCATTTTAAAGTATAAGAAAGATGCAATATATTTTTTTACGAAGAATATGATGGGAAAAACTTTAGAATTCAGTTGTATGCACGAAAACAATTTTTTTTAAATGTAATTTTTTTGTATTTTTTTAATAAAGAAAAAAATAAAAATTCGGTCGGGCAGAGTAGCCTAGCCTAATAACCAATTCAATTCACGTGAAGTGAATTATTTTATGCAAAGCACTTCACATTAACAGTAACTAGTGGTTTGTCGACCACCACGAGAGGTTCACCTGATACTGCCTCCAGGTAGAGGAGGTCGAGGTGGTTGTCCCTGCGATGGTGGCGTCAAAAATGGCGACTTGTGGTGGCCATAGTAGGCGTCGGAAGAGAGCCGGTATGTGCTGTAATTCTGTTGTGTAGTCTTTGTTATTGTTGCTCCTTCGCTGGAGCTAGGGAGGGAGAGCTTAGCTTGCTGTTGGGGAGCTTCTGGAGGTGCTGCCGGAGGAAGGAGAAAGAGGAGGTGGCCGATGTTGTCACTAGTGTAGAAAGAGAGGCACCATCGGGGGAAGAGAAAGAGCTGCAACGAGCTAAGGAAGGAGAGAGAGAGAGAGTTGCTGCTACGAGAGGAGAGAGAGACGGTGTTGCCGCCGGAGCTGGGGAAGATGATGACAGAGCTGTTGTTGCTGAGGAGGAGGGAGGTGTGGCTGTTTTACGTTGGTTTTTTTTTCTGGTCTCTTTTTTTTCTCTATGTTTTTTTGCGTTTTTTTTCTTCGTCTCTGCGTAAAATTCTCCTTTGTTCGTCTTCTCTTCTGTGTAATTTTCTCTCTTTACGTGAAAATCTGCTCCTCTGTTTCCTCTTTTTTTCTTCTTCTCTCCTCTCTGTTATTTTTCTCTTATTTATTCTTTTTATTTTGGTCCCTAGCTTGTGATTTATGCAATTGGACCCTCAATTGACCATTAAACTGTCAATTGTCTTTAATTTGGCTCCTAATTTTGCACAATTAGCTTGTAAAAATTCAATTGGGTCTAAAAAAATTCGCAGCTTCTCAATTGAGTCTGAATTAAATTCAAGAATTTGATTTTTATCAATTAAGCCTTTAATTTGACCAATTTAAAGTATAACTAAGTCCTTACACTTAATTAAAGCCTTCAATTGGATCCTAAATTAATTCCAAAATATAATTATACTTTAAATTGGCCCATGATTAAATGCAATTGGCCTATTGAAAATATAATTATGATTTTGACTTAATTTTCACTTCAAATTCGTATTTTCTCTTATTTTTGGGCACAAAAGAGATACAATTTGCCTCCGAAAATATTCAAAATTTTCATCATGATTTTCCACCGATGCCATCCCCTTTTATTTTATTATTTTTATTTTTATTTTATTTTAGGGAGTAATCTAAAAATTGGGTTACAATGCTTACGACTAAAGTCTTGTAAAAGACTTTAAATAGTAAACATTGTAAAGATCAAAAAATGTTTCATCCATCCGGAAATGAGAATGAGGGCTATAAAGCGCACTCAGAAGGGAATATTAAGATAGGGCTAGAAAGCACACTATATAAGAATTTAGGCCTAAATAGGACACTCAAAGGATGGAATAGGATAATGTTTGTGAATGACATAGAAAAAATGGTCTCATTGTAATGGGTGACCTACCTTGGTTAGAATAGTGAAGGTGGTAAGAAACATGAAGATGGTCTTATTGTAATGGGTGACCTGCCAAATAGGAGATGGTAAAGATAATCAAAACGTAGAGATGGTCTTGTTGTGATGGGCAACCTGCCCAAATGAGAATGGTGACAATGGTAAAAACAAAGAGATGGTCTTGTTGTGATGGGCGACTTGCCGAGATGGAAGAAAAAATTGGTGATGAAGATTTCAGGGGATGGAATATAGAGCTAGAAAGATCGCTATCTAGGATCTATGGTTGAGGGTTAGAAAACTCACTCAAAAGAAGAAGAAAAATAGTGTTGGAAAACCCATAATTTTGTTCATGCTTAAGGGTTGGAAAACGCACTCAAATAAGGAGGATAGGGATGGAAAATGTGTTATCTTAATTGGTGGTTGGAAAACACACACTTTAAGAAGAAGTAAAATAGGGTTGGAAAACACACAATTTTTAGCTTATGGTTAAGGGTTGGAAGACACACTTAAACAAGGAGCGAAGAAATGGATAAGAAGCACTTTATCTTAATTGATGGTTGAGGGTTGAAAAACGTCATTGACGAGTGGAAGAAATGGCTAAGAAGCGCACTATCTTAATTCATGGTCGAGGGTTGGAAAACTCACTCAGAAGAGGAAAGGAATGGCTAAGTGCATGATCCTAATTGATGGTTGAGGGTTGGAAAACTCACTCAAATGAGAGAAAAGGAATGGATAAGAAGCACACGATCCTAATTGATGGTTGAGGGTTGGAAAACACACTCACGAATGGAAGAGATGGGTTGGAAAGCGCACTATCTTAATTGATGATTAGAGAGCTCACCCAAATTCTGGAAGAGATAGGGTTGAAAAGCATGTTATCTGAGTTGATTGATGGCTAGAAAGCGCACTCAAATAAGGAAAGGGATAGGGTTGAAAAGCACTCTATGTGTTCTGATGAAAGACTCACAAACTCTCCTAGGGGAACAAAAGTGGTAAGGGCTCGTAGGCACATACAAAAAATGATGAGTACAGGTTTGTAAATTACAATTCCTCCAAAACATTTCTTGTATTCCTAGGGAGATGCAATGCATGATGACACCCAAAATCAAGAAAAAGATAAAGCATGCTCAACTGAATGAAAGAGGTGAAAGCTTGAAAGCGTGCACAAAAAATGATGAATAAAGGTTCGTAAATTTCGATCTCTCCAAAATATTTTCTAGGTTCTCAATGGGGATGCAATGCATGATAACACCCAAAATTAGGAAAAAAGGCAGGGTTGAAAAGCATGTTGTCGGATATGAACTATCGGATATGAAAGGGGTTAAAGCTTGAAAGCACGCACACAATGATGAATGAAGGTTTGTAAATTACGACCCCTCTAAAATATTTTCTTAGATTCTCAAAGGGGATACAATGCATGATGATGCATGTATATTTACCTGAGAGATATAGGTCCCCTTTCTTCCTTCAGAAGCTCTTTTCCAAGATTTGGATATCTAGTTTTACAACTTCTTTTGCTTACTCAAGCCGCAACTTGTAATGTTAACCACTGGAGATGATAGATTTTCCATATCAACTTGCCCTTCTAAGTTTTGATCAACATTCTTGGAAAAGGAATGATGAAGTTAGCTTCGTGATTTTGACCACTAGGGATGAGAGATCTTCCATACCAACATGCCCCCTGGTTTTGATCAACATTCTTTGAAAAGAAATGATGAAGCCAATTCAATTGCATTTGTAGATTTCTCCTAGCCTGGTCATGCCCCACAAGTGTTTTAGGCTCTAAGTGTTTTCAGGAAAGGGTTGGTTATCTGCAAAGATTGTGTTTTCATGTAGGGTTTTTGGAACTTCAAAGTAATTCCAACCACAAAACTATTTTAATTGCCCCAGTCGGGTCATGTCATACCAATTATTGAGGCTTTGAGTGTTTGCAGGAAATGGATAGTTATTTGCAAAAAATATTTTCATGAAAAACTTTTGGAGTTTCAAAGTCATTCCAAGCACAAAAACCATTTTGATATTTGTTTAACAAATTTGTTCTCAAGAGAATTCAAGTGATCTCATTGTCAAGTTTTGTGTTGATTTGACAAGATGTGAAATGATATTTGCATGTCTTGTATGTCAGGAAGGCTTTGATTAAGTCGTGTGAAGCATTTGTAAGGATTGTTTCGAATAGAAAAGCATTGCCTACCGATGCAGATTGCCTGTATTTGATCAGAAAGGGCTTTATCAGGCTTGTAATGTAGGCTTAGGTTCTTAGCTATGAAAGAAAGATATTTGAAGGCTCAAAAGGTGTTTAAGGGTTTCTTAGACTAAAGATCACGAGTGCTTATTCTTAAAACTCTTTTTAGTCCTCGTAATTGGATTATATAATGACCTGACGTGCACCTAACATTTTGTTTAGGCTTTCTATTATAAGTGAAGAATTTAGGGAAGAAAGGAGTGGATGGTTCTTAACAAGGAGAAGAAGGTTAAGATTCTTCTAAAGTTATGAACTAAAGTCAAGATTTCATCCAAGGAGTTTTAATTCCAATTTCTATGAAATTAACCTCAATTTGATTAGAAGTTCATAATTCTTTTTGAATTGGGAATTAGGGTTTTTAAGTACAAAATATTGGGGGAATGCATAAATGAGTAGGGTTTTCATGAATAAAGGGAAAAATATGGTTGTGATTGATAAGGAAGAAAGGATTGAAGATGAATTGGTTATGTTTCCTTCACTTTTGCATTACAGGGCAGATTCGTTGCCCTGTTTCTTAGGGGAATTTGGACCTGGCAAATACATTATTCTGAGAGGGTTGCTTCCTAGAAGTTGTAGCTGGGAGTATTAGCTTTCCAACGAGTCCGATTCCGTCTAATTTGAAGCTCTGGAACTCTAGATCTGGGTAAACATCTGAGTAGAGGTCAAGTTGTCACCTATGTTAATGATATTAATCACATTAATTCTGCTGATGAAAATGAGCAGAAATGACACTCCTCAATTACGCTAGCAAAGTAATGGTATTGCTCAATTAATGCAGACCCTAAGTAACGGCATTACTCAATCAAATTCATTCATTGTCTTTTACGTTGTGATGTATATAATTAAATGTACTTACCTTATATTGCAACACCCTGTAAATAACATAAATACCTATATCATTATATATAACTTACATGAAGAAGAAATATACAATAGTATGTTAATTGCTTCAACATCTTCTATACTCTCATCCTTTCTCTTACCTCTCTTCTCCCATAAGCTTAACTTCCTTTATGGTATCAGAGCACTTTTGAGCTAATCCTCACTTTTTTTATCCTACCCAAACCAATGGCAAACACACCTAAATCTGGAGAATCAAGCAATCTAGACATGTCAAAACTGATTTCTGAAATGTCCAAACTTTCCTCACCTACATTCCCATCTCATCCCCTACCCACTTCCTTTAACATCTCATCTTTGTTCAAAATCCCTATGGATCGCAGCAACTATCTGAGTTGAAAATCCCAATTTGAAGACAAACTTGAGATGCATGGTCTCACGGCAGTTGTCAAGAACAACATAGAACCACCTCAACTACATGAAGATGGCTCTGTGCACCTAGACTTAGCAAAGGATAAGTTGATCCTGAATTGGATCAAAGCAACTTCCTCATCCTCGATCAAAACACTCCTCATCCCATTTACCACTGCTAATCAAGCCTAGATTATGTTGGCCAAACATCTCTCACCTCTTGCCAGCACTCGTGTAAGGATTCTTCGAGACCAAATTCACACCCTCAAAAAAGACAACAATACAACGGTGGTTGATTATCTCAATTATGCCAAATAACTCTTTGATTCTCTCATTCAATCTGGTGCAACAATGGACGATGATGAATTCATCAACTATGTTTTAGACGGACTAGGTCTCGAATAAAAGGAGCAAGCAACAACCCTTCACCTGCACCTTGACATTGATTTTGATCAATTCTATGATCTAGCCCTAAGAGAAGAACACCTACAGAAATGGATGTCTCTTACCTTGACCACAAGTGTTGCTATAGCTGTTGATCAGGTGCCCAATGAACACACTTTTAAATAGAAATTACCCAGCCCTAATCACAATCCTAATCACAGGTTTGGAAGAGGTCGTGGCCAAAATTGGAACCAAGGGCGTGGACTAAGACGAACAAGGCTTTGGGAACCAACTTAGGGGGCTTGGTCTCCAAATAATCTCTCAATCTCGTGACCCATAATCTGCTATCATCCCTTCTACTATAACTCTCTCTGATGGTCGCCCTCCTCTACTTCCAACTCCCCTAGGTAGAGCTTCAAATACCCAACACAATTCAGTGATCTGTTTTCAGTGTGACAAGCCAGGGCACATAGCTTGTTTTTGTCCAGACCATAAGCCCCATGCTTACATGGAAGAAAATTTTGCCACATCACCCTCTCCTGTTGTTGACATGGAAAATCTCAATTGGTGTCTTGATTCGGGTGCCACTCACTATGTGACAGCCAATGTCACTTCTCTTCCAGATGCTCATCCATACATTAGTACAAATAAAATTATTGTTAGCAATGACAATCAGTTAGCAATAACTCATATTGGCAATACAAAACTAAACGAGTTACATAACTCATTAAATCTAAATGAAGTTTTGTGTGTCCCTTCTATCCGCAAAAATATGATCTTTATCCGTCGTTTTTGCTCTAATAATTATTGTTACTTTAAGATGGATGCTAATGGTTTTTCTGTTAAGGACAACAAAACAAGGAAGGTACTCTTTACTAGTAGTAGTTTTGATAGCCTCTATCATATTCATACATCTTCCTCCATTGCTTGTCAGATTGCCTGTTATGGAAAGAGTACAACACAAGATATATGGCATGCCAGACTTGGACACCCGTCTCATTCAAGTCTTACTACTTTATTGAATAAGAACCACTTACCACTTGATGGTACAATTGTCTCCAATAAAAATTATCACATCTGCCCGTATGGAAAATCTTGTCGATTACCATTTGAAGACAAACAGTCTCATGCTCAATTTCCCTTAGCACTCTTACATCTTGATTTATAGGGTCTTGCACCAATCTCTTCAAATTTTGGTTATATATATTATTTATCTATTACCAATGAACACACTCAATTTACTTGGTTATATCCCTTGGCTAAGAAATCATAAGTTCTTACTACATTCATTCACTTCAAAAAATTGATGGAAAATCGGTTTAGCTCTCACATCAAACAACTATAAATTATTGGTGGTGGTGAATTTAACAGCAAATTATTTCTAACATTTTTGAGTGATCATGAAATATCTCATCAGATCTCATGTCCATACACCCCTCAACAAAATGGAGTGGAGGAAAGAAAACATCAACATATTATTGCAATGGGAGTTTGCTTGCTGGCCCAGTTTCGCTTGCCCCATAATTTTTGGGTTAAAGCCTTCTCCACTATAGTTTTTCTGATAAATCTCCTACCAACTCTTAAACTTGCTTACATATCCCCCTATGAGAAATTACTTCAACGTGCACCAAATTATATGTTCCTCAAAAGTTTTTGTTGCGCTTACTTCCCTTATATGGTTCTGTACATCAGGCACAAATTATCATTTAAATCTGTTCCATGTGTTTTTTTATATGATGATCATTATAAAGGTTATCGTTGTCTTGATCCTATTTCAGGTCGAATTTACATTTCTTAGAATATGGTCTTTGATGAGGGAAACTTCCCCTAACAACAATCCCAACTTCCACCAACTACCCAATCCACACCTGATGAACACACTGATATTGAACCTAGACATCACTCTCAACAGATCCACAACCCTACAAGTCCAACCAACTCCTCCCCCACTATCCTTGACTCTCCATCAATCTCTCCTCCTGTTACCTCACTACAATCTCCATCCATAACATTTGTCCCTACACAAACCTGTCTCCCCCAGTCCAACAACAGTGATCTCTTCTTCTGACTCTTAACCGATGACAACACCTCCCTCTTCCTTTTTTGACCCATCTCTCCTCCCAAACTCTCCTGATATACCAAATCCTCCACATAAATTTAAGAGCCTTAAAACCATCATCTCCCACACCACCCCACACCTTTTACCTCATGTTCTCTCTACTGCTTGCTCCAATCCAATGTCTCTAGAACCTATAAGTTTCACCCAGGCTTCCAAATACACTCATTGGCAGACTGCTATGCAAAATGAATATAATGCCCTTTGAGAAATCAAACATGGTCTATTGTTCCCACCTCATCTCAGATGAACATTGTTGGCTGTAAATGGGTTTTCAAGATAAAACAGAAAGTTGATGGCTCCATTGATCGCTACAAGGCCCATCTTGTAGCCAAAGGCTTTAATCTTCAATCAACAGGAAGGATTTGATCATGCATAGACCTTTAGCCTGGTAGTCAAACCAGCCACCATTCAAACTATCTTATCTCTAACTATATCTTATAATTGGTCTCTTCAGCAACTTGATGTTCAGAATGTGCTCTTAAATGGCCACCTACAAGAACTTGTGTACATGAAATAGCCCCCTGGAATTCACGATCCCTCACGTCCTCAAGATGTATGTCAACTCCATAAGGCCCTTTATGAACTTAAGCAAGCTCCTCGAACTTGGTTCCAACATCTTAGAGACTTTCGCCTTGATCAAGGATATTCTCACTAACAATTTGATGCCTCACTATTCATTCATCGTTCCTCTTCCTGCACAATCTATGTCCTTGCCTATGTAGATGATATCATTGTCACTAGATCTGACCTATAGCGTATCCAACTGTTTCTTGATCTTTTATGCTCCACCTTTGACAGTCGTCGACTAGGTGAACTCATTTTTTTCCTCGGCATGGAAATTACATGGTTTGCTGATCATTTATTCCTCTCTCAAACTCGATATGTAGTTGATCTACTACAACGGTTTAATATGACTGAGTGTAAACCGTGTACCAAATCATTACCTTCTGACACTTGATTGTCTTGTTTGGATGGAGATCACTTATCTGACCCATCTACCTATCACAGCATGGTGGGTGGTCTACAATATCTTACTCTATCATGACCTGCCATCTCATTTGCTATCAACCAACTGTGTCAATTATGCACAAGCCTCGTTGTTCTCACCTTCAGGTTGTCAAGCGGATGCTTCGATATATTAAGTGTACAATTGAGCAAGGTCTTGTGTTTCACCAGTCCGATGACTTCACTTTACGCAGTTTCGATGCTGATTGGGCTGGTTCAGTCGATGATCGACGGTCCACCACTAGTGCTTGTAAATGTTTTGGCCCTAATCTTCTCACATGGACTGCCAAGAAACATTCTACTATTTCTCGCTCTAGCAATGAAACTGAATATTGTGCTCTTGCCAACACAGCCGCTGAAATTCGTTGGTTTGGATTCTTATTTCGAGAACTTAGTATTCCTCTTCAAACTGCACCTTGCATCTATGTCGACAATCTCTCTGCTATTCACATGGTTGCTAATGTTATTTTCCATGCTCGCACTCGACACATTGAGATTGACTATCACTTTGTTCGCGAATTAGTTGATCGCAAAGCTGTCCATACTGTCTATGTTCCTTCCTCTCATCACCTTGCTGACATCTTCACCAAAGGCCTAAGTCGTGATCGGTTTGGTCTTCTTAAGTCCAAGCTCAATCTTCGTGTTGCTCAGTTAAACTTGAAGGGGGTAAAGAAGATATTAATCACATTAACTCTGCTGATGAAAATCAGCAGAAACGACACTCCTCAATTATGCTAGCCAAGTAACGATATTGCTCAATTAATGCAGACCATAAGTAACGACATTCCTCAATCAAATTCATTCATTGTCTTTTACGATGCGATGTATATAATTAAATGTATTTAGCTTATATTGTAGGACCCTGTAAATAGCATTAATTCCTATATCATTATATATACAGCTTACATGAATAAAAAATATACAACAGTATGGAAATTGCTTCAACATCTTCTCTACTCCCATCCTTTCTCTTACCTCTCTTCTCCCGTAAACTTAACTTCCTTTAAGGGCAACTAAAGAGGAAGAGGGAAAGGTGTTCAAGATGATAGTGGAAGTAGCCTCATGTTTAATTATCAATCAAATTTTTCAGGCAGAGGCATGAGGTATTTTGACAAGTTCAAGGTATTCTGGTAAGTTTTTTGTGCTTGTCAAGCAGTATGGTATGGATAATGAGAATGATTGGAGAATTAAATGATCCTCAATTAGAAATTTTGTTGTTACATGGCAAGAGTAAAAACATTGATGTAAGGTATCATTTCCCTCGTGATTTGACAAATGATAATGTTATTGAGGTGGTTCATTATAGAAGTGAAGATCAAGTTATTGATATCATAACTAAGCCACTCAAGACTATCGTGTTTATTAAACTTCGTGGTCTGCTTGGAGTTTGATCAAAGAGTTAAGAATGTTGACCTTGAAGAAAAAGAGATGGGTTGTTAGAGCATGTTTTGTAAGTTGATGTTTCATAACATTCATTTTAAGGGAGAAATTGTTAAGTATTTTGTTTATTATGAATAAATAGGAGTTAGGAGTCCTAGTCAACTAGGAGTTTGTTATGTTTATTAAGTTTTTAGAGAATCCCATGAACTTAGAAGCTATTAGTCATGAATTAGTCAGTTCAGATTTTCTGCCTAGCCTGATTTTTAAGTTGTACCCAATGGACATAGCGTGATGACAAAACACTTGAGATTTGCATAGCAAATTTCGAGTTCGAGTCAGGAGGTGCATCCCTTATAAGAGCCTAGAACAATCGGGGTTTTACCTGCTTACCTGGACCCACAAAATATATTTTTCAAGAGGTGGAGTTTCCTTGAATCCAAAAAAACATATTTTGTAAGCTATATTTATACAATATTAGCTATTTTTCCAAGTGTGGAAGGCAAATATATACCAACTTGTTATGGTGGAGTTACCATTCTTGTGCTCAAAGAAATTATCGTTTTTCGGTGGCCTTGCCCCTTTTGGTCTCTGATTATGTGATATAGATTAACTAATTCTCTTGGACATGATGAAATCCCATCAGAAGAATTCTGTAAATTTTCTCAACTCATTTTATCTTGGTCTCCCTACGTGTAAATCAAGAATTGAGTGCTGTTATTATGCTATATAGAAGTACACAAGAGTATGGTGCTTGTGCACATGTAGAGGCCAGTTCATGCGGAGTAAATACTTGAGCATATATTCTGGGTTGCACTTTATTTCTGTGATATATTCAGATACCTATCGCTCGATAGTTGTCAACATGGAGAGGAAACGTTACAGATGCCCGGATGGAAATGAAAGGATCTCGTATTCTACTCCTGTCCTTATCTCTGTCAATGCAGAAGGTGGGATCCATGGTGCTAGATCTGGACCAGGTGATTTCAAAGCATCTTATTTTGCCTCGTCAATTTTCTTGTTTCGATGATCATTCATCTGTTGATGAAAACAAGTCCAAGGTACAAGCTGGGGTCATGTTTTGTTTTTGCAGCGACAGTTTTCTGTGAGCTGTGAAAATTACAACTCTTTTATCATTTCATGCGCAAACTATTCTTCCCGTTAAATCAAACCCTTTAAAGGAGTGATGGGCGTCTTACCCTAACTGATATTTTCTTTGGCTATCTAATTATTTTGTCATCTTCGTAAAAATCGTCCAGTGCTAATCACATATAACAAGTGAGAGATTCAACACACCTACGGCTCCATCATCATGCACCATTTACAGCTTGCTATGATTACAAAGGCCTAGTAGCAGTTTCTTTCTTCTCTCTCACAACTAGGTTACTGTTCTTGGTGTTAATTGAGGTGTAAACAGTGTTGGTTGTTCGGCCAAAAATGTTTCTACCTGTTAAAAAAATAGATAAAACGATATCGATGTTGTTTTATCTTAATTTAAATTATGGTATGTTCTGTATTTTTTGGTTAAATAACGGCTAAAATATTATAGTTTCGTTCTGTCTATTTTGTTTCGGTCAGATAATTTTTTTTAAATAATGAATAATTTTACAATATCAATCACGTCTCTTAATTCGACTGTTAGATTAAGATGAAATTTTACGAGAAGTCTCTTAACATATTTATATATATTATGTTAAAATTTCAGAGTAATCAAAGAATATAATGATCTTGCAAGTTTGATGATGATATTTTCATAATATTATACATGTTCATAATCTTATTCAGAAAAAAAAATTCTATTATATTGCATAATTCTAAATAATTTTATTTTTAAATTTTAACTATTTTTTTAATTAATTAATATATATATATATATAAACAGTATAATCCCTACCTGTCAAAACTAAAATAATTCAATCCAATTAGAAAAATAAATCACCAAAAAAAACAAAACATATCGACAACTTTGTTTTTAGAAAAATAAATCACCAAACAAACAAAACATATCCACAACTTTGTTCTTAACTAGTTGCTACTGCTGTTCAAGATCATGTGTAGCGAGTAAAGATTGCTTATATGATGAATCTACTTAACGTCAACCACATAAATAATGCAAATAGCAACTGGGATTGTACAGGTCCGATGCAGAGTTAAGATTTTTACCGAAGAGAAAGCAAGACTGACTAGATTCGAATCTAGTGAAGAACAATCTTTGGCATTGTTGAAAATTATGGCTTTCGGCCTTGGCAAGTGGTGTATCGTATTTTTTGTGCATATGTCGTGTGTTTGATATTTTGATTAAGTGTGATTTTTATTTAAAAATATTTATTTTTTATATATTAAAATTATATAAATAACTTAAAACAGTATCATCAATTCAATATTTGAAATTCACGTAAAAAATATTTTTAAAAAGTAAAAGTAAGTTATTCCACACCCCCACCAAATACCCACAAATATCTTTATGAAACTTGATGCGTCGGTGTATCATAAATGGAAGATTTGTAATCTATATGATAAATTTTAAGTCTAAATCAGTACATATATCTCTTATAAAAATATAAAACATTGAAGATTTTATTTACTAATTTAAATCTACAAAATATATGAAGTATTTGTTAGAAGGGTTGGAAATACTTTTCCATTACGGATCGACAGTTAAGCCATCACTTGCCATCAGCTATGGATCGACATCACTCGTGCCCTCCTCCCTCTTCCATTATTTCCAAAATCTTGTTGGAAATATTTTCTGTAAGACCCCAGCTATAGCTGGATGATTGGACTCTATATATCAGCATATGCCACTCAACCGTACAAAGTTGATTGGAATCCACACACTTGCTAGATAATGGTTTCATGCAAATGTCCCTTTCTCCTTCATGTAACAGAGCTAGGTTTTCAGCTGGTGAGTCTTTTACTTTGCACCTTTGCTGCTGGTCTGTTACTCACGACCACTAAACTTGGAGATATGGAAAGCAAGTTGCAAGATTGTGTTCCCTGAATTTACCAGTTGCACTAAATAAGAAGAGGTCTATAAAATATGAATGAATGAATGAGTAGTCTATAAAATATGAATGAATGAAACACCCTCTTCGCATCTCTCGTGAAGATCAATGAACAAGTCAAGGAGAAGGTCTCCAAGTGGCGTGGTGTGGCTTGGTGATAAAGAGATTGTAATCTGTATAATAGGTTTAAGATTTGAATTAGGACATGTATTTTGATAAGAGTTTGAACAGTCAGAGTTTTACTCGCTCACTTAAATTCAGGATGTGCATTCTTGTAAAAATCTGAGATAATCAAGATTTTACTCACTTATCTAAATTCAAAAGATATACTTTTATAAAAATTTAAAACAACTACAATTTTTATTATTTTTTAAATCCACAAAATAAGTTTTACCAGAATAAGTTTATTCAAATAAAAAAATAAAAAAAGAAGCTGGTGTCTTGTGTCGTTATTATTGCTTTTGTTGTTCGATGGATGTCTAGCTAGTGGCTACCGGGTGCCGATGCATGTTCACAGGCAAGATGGGTGAAAGTGTACCACAAAGAAGGAAGTTGGACCCACAACTTCTTAGTTTGGGAAATTGATGGCTGACATGGACAAATAGTTTCCAAATTGCTCCTTCGCATTGCCGTACATATTCTTGTGTATATAATTTAATATAATTAAATCCATAACCTTAAATTTATATGATATAAATAAAAAAAATTATAGATTAAGAGATAAAATGTATAAAATTTTAAGTTGAGTTTGTTATGCAAGCATAGATTACATCCTTTACAATATAGGGATTGCGTCATAAAAGATCACAAAAGAACGCGAATTAACATTAAAAAAAGAGCAAAATATTTTTATAAGAAAAAAAATTAATTACTAAAATTATTATTGTGCAGATAGTAAAATTATAAAAATCATTTAATACAAATAGCAAATAAAAAAAAAGGGAAAAGGAAACAATATTAATTTAAAATATTATAACAATAGCAATATCGGAGTCTTAACATCTAAAATTATTATTGTTGTTCGTATCAAAACCATAAAAATTATCAAATTATATTGAGAGAAAAAAATAAAAAGCATGAACAAAATAGCAAGCAAGAAAAATAATTAAAATATTATTATTATTATTATTATTATTATTAGTAGTAGTAGTAGTAGTAGTAGTATCATGAAATAAATGAATAAAAGATTAAAAAAACTGTAAAAACTACAAAAAAAAGATAAAACAATAAAGTATAATTAAAACTAAAAATTATCATTGTTATCACTTTCAATACAATAAAAACTATGAAATTGTTCTAAGGGAAGAAAAAAAAAACCCTCAAAAACATCAACAAAACAGTAAGCAAGAAAATCAATTAAATTATTATTATTATTATTTATGATAATAATGAAAGGGAAAAATGGAAGAGAAAAAAATCCTAAAAACTTCAACAAAAGATTAAACAAAAGAATAAAACAAAAAAAAAATTATCATCGCTATCACTGCCAAAACAATAAAAATTATCAAATTATCCAGAGCAAAAAAAACCCTAAAAAACATTAACAAAAGAGTAAGCAAGAAAAACAATTAAATTATTATTATTATTATTACTACTACTACTACTACTACTACTACTACTACTACTACTATTTTCATTTTTTTTCGTGTTTATAATGAAAGGGAAAAAAATGGAAGTACAAGAAATCCTAAAAATTTCAACAAAAGATCAAACAAAAGAATAAAACAAAAACAAAAATTATCGTTGCTATCACTTCAAAAACAATAAAAATTATCAAATTATACCGAGAAAAAAAATTAAAAAGCATGAACAAAATAGAAATCAAGAAAAATAATTAAAATATTATTATTATTATTATTAGTCGTAGTAGTAGTAGTAGTAGTAGTAGTAGTATCATGAGATAAATGAATGAAAGATTAGAAAATTGAAAAAACTACAAAAAAGAATAAAAAAATACAACAAAAACTAAAAATAATCATTGTTATCACTATCAACAAAATAAAAACTATCAAATTGTTCTCAGGGAAAAAAACCTCTCAAAAACATTAACAAAATAGTAAGCAAGAAAAACAATCAAATTATTATTATTATTATTATTATTATTATTATTATTGTGTTAATAATGAAAAAATAAAATACATGAAAGAAAGAAAAAACCATAAAAAGTTTAAGAAAATTTAAATCATAAAAAGAAATTATGGGATTAAAAAAACATTAAAAGTATAAGGCCCTAAAGGAAAATTAAATATTAAGGGATTAAAATCCAAAATTAAAAGTATAAGGGCCAAAATGAAAATCAAATTTATTATCAATTTCACTCAAAGGACGGACTTGTAAAAATTGAAACTCCTGTACCGAATTCATTGAGTTATTTCAACCTAATCCAGAAATTAAAAGGAGGATCGAATTGAAATTTAAACATTAATTTAATTTCAATCGAAGGACCCAGTCGAACTAAAACAATACTTATGTAATAAAAATAAGGACCATAAATGAAATTTAAAGTACAGGGACCGAAATGAAAAGGCATAAAAACTAGGGGATGCTCTTGCACGTTGACGTGCAGGAGAGAGCGAAACGGTTGCAGCGGCTTTAACCGGCCACCGCCGCTTCCACGGACGTTGAAGGAACACACGCGCTGCGCCGGGAGGAAGACCAAGCGGTGGCGCATCGAGTGAGACACCGGTAGCTCATCTCCGTCGACTCCAGCACCACGCACGCGCCACTTGAAGATTGCGTGGGGCGGAATACTGTCGGTCGCGTGTGACACACGCGTCTACAGTAAAAATAAAAAAAATAAATAAGCATTGCTAATTACCGTTCCACCCATGTGCCTTAGTTAGTGAATTTGTCTTATTAGGGGCTAAATCCGCATTTAGCCCCTAATAAGACATAAAACTAGGGGATGCTCTTGCACGCTGACGCAGGAGAGAGCGAAATGGTTGCAGCTGGCTTTAACCGGCCACCGCCGCTTCCACGGACGTTGTAGGAACACACGCGCCGCGCTGGGAGGAAGACTAAGCGGTGGCACATCGAGTGAGACCCCGGTAGCTCATCTCCGTCGACTCCAGCACCACGCACGCGCCACTTGAAGAGGGCGTGGGGCAAAATATTGTCGATTGCGTGTGACACACGCGCCGACAGTAAAAATAAAAAAAATAAAAAAGCATGGACAATTATCGTTCCACCCCTGTGCTTTAGTCAGTGAATTTGTCTTATTATGGGCTATATCCGTATTTAGCCATTGCATAAAGTATTAAAAAAAAGAGTTGCGGCGGACCGGACCGGTCCGTCCGCGTGCAATGACATCCGTAGCCCTGACCGTGGAACCATTTTTTGTCCTATTATAGGGACAAAAGCGTTAAAACATTGTTCATGACCGGATTTGAGGAAAAAAAGAAGATGGCATGAAAAGTCAAAAAAGCCCCCATGCAACCCCCATAGAGAGCCGACAACAACAAGGGCAGAACCGGGCGCACATTGTCGCAATCCACAACGAATTTAGAGACAATGCAAAGTGTTTTAAACAGGAAAAAACCCACGCCTTTTATATATATATATATATATATAATACAAAAAATAATAATAATAATATACATTTTCTTCTTTTTCTCTCACTCCAAGTTTGTTGTGCACAGATTGCAAATGCTGACCATGAACAAAGAACACCAACAATGCTCTTTCTAGAGTTGCATCCCTGTTTTGCAACGCTACTATTTGTTTGAGTTTTTGCTTAAAATTTGATTTTTTTAAAAAAAAAATCAATTCTTTCTCATGAGAGGCTAAGTAAGTATTTGAGAATGTGATCATTTTTATTTTAAAATATGTTTTAAAAGTGTATTTTATTTTAAGAAAATATGAAATTAATGTTTTTTTTTAAATTAATGTTCCAATAGAAAAATCATTTTAATATATTCTTTTTTAAAAATAGTTTTGTAAAACATTTTATACTACAACACAAAACATACCACTCAGTATAACATTCTTCATATCTGATTGTGAAGTCTTGTTTTAACAATTTTCATTGTTAAAACAAATTGCATTAAATAGAGTTTGTTGAAACAAAAAAAATAAAAAATAAGTCAATTATTGGATAAATTAATGATACTCTGGTTTCAACAAATTATTGGTATAAATTAACAATATATGAAAAATGCTTTAACTCTAGATGATTGGCTATATAAGCTCATGATATAGCAACTAGAATCTTGCAATTCATCATTCTATTTGCAACACTAGCAATGTTAATAATAAAAATCAAATTCTAAAAGAAATTTGAACATCATATTCTTCTTTATCTACAACAATAACAACTAATTATCATTGATGGGCTAACTAATATATATATATATATATATATGAAAGATGCTAAAAGTTGTAGAAGAAAGAAAAATTATAGAACGAGATAGTTTGATTGCATGGCTTTGAGAATTGCTCTGCTCATTCTACTTTTATTTTTTTTTAATTATTTACAAGCTAGTTGTAGACACACACACACACATATATATATATATATATATATATATATATATATATATATATATATATATATAAACATCAAATCTGCTTTACTCGCACTATCCCACGAGAAATGAATGACACATTGTGTACGTTGCACTAACTACATGTCAGGCAATAAAAAAGAAATGAAAGAATAACAAAAAGAAAACGGGAATAACAGAATAACAACTGAAAAATAGGAAAAACAATTATTCTTTTTCTTCTAACAACTTCTTATCATTCTCATTCTTCAATAGACCCCCACAAGATGGAGCGTAGTAGTATATGATGCCCATCTTGGATATGTGAGAAGATAACAAGGTTACAGAGAGAGATTTTGTAAGGACATCGACCAATTGAAACTTTTTGGAAACATGTGCAGTCTTTAGAATTCCATCCTGGATTTTGTCACGATAAGGTGACAATCTAAGTCGATGTATTTGATCCTTTCATGGAAAACGGGGTTCAAGGCAATGTGTAGTGCAGCTTTGTTATTGCAATATAATTCAGCATCATGAGGATAAGAAACTTGTAGGTATGTGAGGAGAAAACATAGCTAAGTAATTTCTGAACTAGTGGTGGCCATGGCACAGTATTCAGTCTCTGCTAAAAATTGAGATACAACTGATTGCTTCTTGGATTTCCAAGAGATCAAAGATGAACCAAGAAATATGCAAAATCCAGAAACAAAACGTGGATGTGCAGAGCATATTTCCTTTGACATATTTGTATCCCTTATGTTGTTATGGCGATTTAAATCCCAAGAAAATATTGCAGTTTTCCCAAGTCTTTAATCTTAAATTTTTTGTTCAAGAAGACCTTGATTTCCTTGACAACAATAGAAAAATCACTTGCCACTATGATATCATCAACATATACTAGCAGCATTGTGAAAGAGCTTGATGAATAAACTATAATCAAACTTGGTTGACATAAGCCAAAATCAAGAAGAGAAGGGGAGAATTTTGAGTACTATTGTCGTGATGCTTGCTTTAAATCATAGAGGCTCTTAAGCAGTTTGCAAACTTGATGAGCTAATCCTTGGGTGTATCTAGGAGGGCACCTCACGTATATTTCTTCCTGCAAGTCTCCATGGAGGAATGCATTATTGACATAATATTGATACAAACCCCATCCTTGAACAACAACAATGGCCAAGAGGCAGCTCACTATGACTAGCTTGGCAATAGGAGAGAATGTTTTGTGGTAGTCAATACCCTTCTACTGTGTGTATCCCTTAGCAATTAATCTTGCTTTGAATCTCAATACCCTTCTACTGTGTGTATCCCTTAGCAATTAATCTTGCTTTGAATCTCTCAATACTACCATCTTATAGACATATTTGCAGTCAATAGGTCTTTTACTAGGGGGAGTTCAGTCATTATCTATGCCTGGTTAGACTCCAATGCTTCCAATTCATTCTGCATAGTTGCATGCCAGTGAGGTTCAAGGACAGCTTGGGGACCATGTTTTGTGACTGCTTATGATGTGAGTAGATATTTCTTAACAATTGGTGATGATATGTCTCGTAGCACTTGAGTTTACTTACTCAAAAATAAATCAGACACGTAAAGGTCTATAGAGTCATTTTATAACCTTGCTGACACCCGGCCTAGAAAAAAATAAAAAATAAAAAAAGACAAATTGACAAAAAAATAAAAATAAAATTAAAATACAATATATATATATATATATATATATATATATATATATATATATATATATTTGTGAATACGACCAAACTCCATGATTTTTCCATACATATTTTTCCGTAAAAATTATGTTGCATCTTTCTCATATTTTGAAACAAAAATTGGATATTGTAATCGGTTTATAATTATCCATTGGAATTTGGCCAAAATGTCAAAAATAATTATAAATATTTTTGTTTCATCTATTAGGGTGTAAATTTACATTGTAAAGTACACCCGCGGATAAAAAAATAAATAAATTTTACTATGGTGTAGATTTACATTGTAAAGTATACCCGTAGATAAAAAAAAAAGAGATTTTTACTACAGTGTAAAATTACATTGTAAAGTACACCCGTACATAAAAAAAAACTTGTAACTACGGTGTAAAATTATATTGTAAAGTAAACCCGCAGACAAAAAAAAGTATTTTTGAAAATGCAGTGTAAAAATTTTAACTTAGGAAAACAATCAAACAACAATGCAGCTTACCTTAAGTATGGTGCATTGAGGGTGATGCGTCTTCCCCTTGCACAACAAGTCCCCTTCCCCAAGACTCTCGCAGACCGATAGGTTTCCTAGTGACCGTAATACTAGGTGGAGACTCCTTAGAATTATAGTCGTAAATTTTACTGCTATAAAACACCCCCCATTTCACAGTGCGCCATTGTCTCCCCTTAATCACGGGATGATGGCGGGGCACGAAGCGCGAAAAAATCATCGTCGCGACATATCTTGTAATGAGGGCAATAAGGTTTGTTGAAAGACTTGAAGTTTGTGGACATGTATCTAGTGAAAATGGTCATCGAATCAGGGTAGATGTGCCAAGTAACATCTAATGTTGTTTTTCTTGTTGTTGAACGAGAGAGAAAACCTTGTTGACTTGTGGTATGGGATCCATCAGCATGATGTGATCCTGTATGTTAGAATATGTTTCCTTCAAACCCATGAGAAATTGGATTACACAGTCTTGTTGGTAGCGATCAGTCAATATCCTCATTTGTCTGGAATAACATTTTGGCATGGAATAGTGCAATGTTAACTCATCCCAAATTGATTTTAGCTTTCCGTAATAGATATTGAATAAATCATTTGCTTGTGTCAAGTTTGCTAAAGCTCTTTTTAGTTGAAAAATATGTGGTCCGTTTTGTTGAGTAAGCCTCTCACAGAGTTCACTCCAAATTTCATATGCATTATCTACAAGGATGAAAGAGGATTTCACCGAAGGACATACAGAGTTATGAATCCAAGAGATAATCATATCATTGCATCTTTCCCAAGTTTCTAGAAGGGGATCATTGGGATTTAAAGGTTTTGTGATACTACCATCAACAAAACCCTATTGGTCTTGGCTCTAAGAACCCTTTTCATGGCTCTTGCCCAAGTGAGATATTTTTTTGTGGTTAGAGGATGAGTCACCAAACTGAGAACTAATGTATCACCATTGTCAAGTCGGTATGGATTATGTTGATCTGATATGTTGTGGAAACATGAGGTTGATTGCATAGCTGAGGTTGATGTTTATTGGTTTTCAGCTTCTTTTTCCATAGTTATCTACAGAACCATAAGCTCTGATACAATGAAAGAAATGCTAGAAGTTGTAGAAGAAAGAAAAATTATAGAACGAGATAGTTTGATTACATGGTTTTGAGAATTGCTCTGCTCGTTCTGCTTTTATTCTTCTTAATTATTTACAAGCTAGTTGCAGACCTATATACACATTAGGTCTGCTTTACTCATATTATCCCACGAGAAATGAATGATACGGTGTCTACATTGCACTAACTGCATGTCAGGCAACAAAAATGGAAATGAAAGAATAATAGAAAGAAAAGAGGATAAACACAATAACAGCTGGAAAATAGTAAAAACAATTATCCTTTTTCTTCTAACAACATCTTATCATTCTCATTCTTCAACAATATATACATGAGCAATCTTTAATGAATAAATCTTGTAAACCATTACATTCTTCATGCATATTGCTAGCATTATCATGCTCTAATTGTAAATCAATTTTAAATAAGGTTATCTCGAATTCAAAAATGGTAGTTAAAAGGGAAATTATTATAATTTATGATAAAAACTCCAAGTAAACTAAATTAAATTCTGGATGAGATAAAGTGATAGAAATTAGTACATGAAATGTTAATTAATGATAAATCATGTAAGCTTCTCAATGGAATAAAATAATTATTTAAATAAGAGTTTTTTTGTAAGCTTAAGGTGATAATATTTATAAAATTAGAATGGAATTCTAAATAAGTTAATTTGTAAGCTTAACGTACAATCCCACTATTTTTTAAACCAAAATTAAGGTAAATATGACGAAGACATTTTTATTATGTAAGAGGATGAAAGTCATCAATGAACTAGTTTGAAAATATTGATGATGTAAGTAAATGAAACAATATAAAAAAATCAAATTTTGTTGCTATAATTTCTTATTATCCAATTTTAGAATGTCAATTATAACTCTCAATCTAATTATTGGATCAAGATAGAATTTTACAAAGTGTATCGTGGTATATCGTTCTATTTTAGGTTAAGCTTTTAGGATAATCAAATTTTAGAAAGAGTTTGCAAGAGTGCTAACTGCCAGGTACATTAAAAAATATGACAAGCTTTATAGATGAAAAATGCATGCTAAAAACACAATTAATTGCTTCATTCTGTCGATGATCCCATCAATTATGTGTTGTGATATTTGTAGTAATTATTTTCTAACACTCTAGACTATACCTATAAAAGCCTTTTTGTATTCAATCGATGTGCTAATTGTTTAAGTGATATGTGCACTATTTGTTTCTTAACTCTCTGAAGTGTACCGAGAAAAGTATTTTATCGATGTGTTAACAGTTGTAGTGGTATTTGGTATTTGCTATAATTCTTTCTCAACTTTGTCAAAATATACCAACAAAATATTGTATCAGTGACCTCATTAGTAATAATTTAAAAAAAATAATACATAAATAGAAAATAAAAAATGAAAATACATTATTTTTAAATAAATTATCTTAATATAACAATTAAATATTTATTACCAATTTACATATTTAAATATAATGAAACTATAATAGAGACCATGGTTGAAGACGAGGAGCTTGCTTATCCCCGTGATCATGGGGCTGATAATAGGTTGCGCGTGTATTACCCACATTACATATATCTAAAAGAAAATCGATAGGTTATTGTTCATTGTGACTCATTCTCATTGTGGACTCGCAATTTGATCCGGTGGTGCGTGCGAGTTCGTCCACCTTTTTTTTTGCTTTTTTCCGCCCATGAACAATGATATGACGGTACCATCCCTCGCAAAACGACAAACAAGGGCGCTAGTCTGAAGGGCTAAGTGGTCATTGCCCGTGTTCAGTCGAGACCGGTCCATCCGACCATTTTATTTTTTATAATATTTATTTGAATGGTGCAATCACTGTTTTAACCCTACAAACGAAAAAATAACACACAGGGTGGGATGGGTGATACGGTAATTAGTCAATTCTTAATTTTTTTTCCGCGCTGGTTTACTGTGGGCGCGTCCCATCACGCGCCGTCTGTTTCCGCCTTCACGCATCTTTCAGACGGCGCGTGTGCATGCATAGGGCACCCAAAAATGCCTAACTGTCATCTAGAACAATTTTTTGCCATGCTCTCACCTCATGGGGCGGCGTGTGTCAATGATCGTTTGAATTCTCCCCCTCAAATTTCATACATGGAAAAAAATATTTCTAATAAATTTTATCAAAAAAGTCTTAATAATAGCAATTTCCAATCGCTTTTCGGTGAAAAAACCCCTGTTTTCTAATATATTTGATGAATTATAATTTTATTGATTAAATATTAAAATAAAAAATTGCAACACAAAAAAATCAAGGAATTTTTAATACAAATAAAAAAGCCTAATACAAAACATGGGCAAATAAAAAAGCCTAGTAATCTAATATTCAAAAGAGAGTCGTTTATATTTTTCATTGAGACGAGTTGCACATTTTTGAACTCCTTGATTTAACAAGGTCATGCTCTTCAAAGACTAAGTGCTCGAGACCAATTGTGAGCAGCCAATAATTAAAACACTACAAACCGTTAGCAAGTTGTAAATCATAATATTTGAGAGTCTTTAGACCCTATTTCTATCTAGTCCTCTAAACAATCCTACCTCCAACCACAAATCTGAATCAATAACGGGGTTAGATGAAGAATTATCCTTGTCTCTCTCTTTCAATCATTTGTTATATGTATCCTATAAATAAAAATTTAAATAATCAAATTCAAGTAAATAATGGCTGAAGAAAAAAAATGGTTAAGAACAAAACATAGCAGAAAGTGTTGAGCTCAACTATCGATGAACTGTTGCACTTTATTTTATGGTCATCGCTCTACGCATGTGTTTCTATAAAAAGCTCTATTGGGCTCGACTCACGTCAAAGAGTTGTAGATGGCAAGATAAAAAATTTATAAGTTCAATATATTTAGAAAAAAATAAAAAATGGATGTAATTAAACAAAATAGAGTTATCTGTGTGCGTGGTAATATAATCGTAAATTTGACGTCTCTGGTTCCCCTCATCATTAATTACCAGCATGTTGAAATTATAGTTATCGATGATTTAGTTAGGAACCTACAAAAATTATGCATCTAATTAGTAAATTTATTAAGTTTCACTGCACTGAACTACGTGCTTGTTTGAAGTGTAGTTATGGTTATTTTTAAAAGTACGTTTTTATTTAAAAATACATCAAAATGATATATTTTTTATTTTTAAAAATCATTTTCATATCAGCACATCAAAACAATATGTAAAAAAATTGTTTTTCCAAATAAAAATAAAAAATACTAACAGATTACCATAATGTACTAACAGAAACATCCCATCAGTGTTAAACTAAGTCTGACATTAGATTGAAACTATTTAACAAGATACTTAGACCGATAAGTGTAAGAACAACAAAATAATACTAGTTCATATAATAATAATAAAATAACTATTTATTTGTAGTGAATTTCATCAATTAAATATTATATTATTTTTTTTATGGCATTACACTTTAGTGTGTTTGCAGTTTCAAATCTTCAATGTTGATTTCATCGTTACCCATCATCTTTATGGACTTGTGCATGTTTGCTAAAACTCATAACAATATTCAACTCCTCAGTATAAACATCAACAAAAATATCTTCGGGGATGCAAAAAACTGAATTTTGTTTTTCTAAGTCAATTGATGGACAACTCAATATGAATAAACTAACTCATCAATTTAAAAGCATTATCTCTTGTATTTGATTTATTATTACCATCTTGAACAACATCGACACAGCCCCAAAGTTTGGTTCTCTCTCTATATAACTAATCAACTCTTGAACGATCAATTTTAAAGGAAAGAATGTATCTCTAATAAATTTTGTTGTTTTTTCTTTATGGAAACAAATACATTATCTATGTTATGGATTTTAGTCTTTGAAAATTTTCACCAAACCATAATGAGAATCTACTCTTATCTTTTGTTAGTGGTGTCATATCAATAACATTTAAATAAAAATAATCTATTATTCTTGCTATGATACTAAAATTCATTAACTATCAATTTTTTTTTTAATTTACCTTATATGCAATTGGTTGCGGTCTTATATAACCAAGGTCACAATGTTTTGTGGTTTATATATTGAATTTGATTTTCATAGATTTTTTTTTCTGAAATTGATCAAATATCTTTTCAATTTTATTAATCAATATTATTTTTTAAAAAAGATTGATATTTCTATTTTTTTCTGTTTTTTACATTCTTTGCTGTTAAATATTTTAATTTCAATTGTCTCTTAACTAAATATTAATTAATTTAATTAGATGTATATATGTACAAAATAAGGAGTGACGTGGTTAGTCTCTTTTAAATACAATCTTGGAGTTAAACGCTCTTTTTTGACAAGTAAAAAGAAAAAAAGGAGACGTAGGAGGCAGGACTAACAAAGTTCGGGTTCAAAAGTCATAAGATAACAGTTGAGTTTGGTGGGACGATTGAAATAAAAGAGTGCCGTCAAAAGGGACCAATCGCAGCTAAGACAGAAGCTTCTGGACAAACACAAAATATCTACCATTCTTATTGAATCTGCGCCATCCATTTGCACAAACCTTAACTCACACCACAGCCCATTAGACATCAATTCTTTCTTAAACACATTGAAAGCATTTAACTTTACTGTATGGGGAAAAAAAGAAGGCCCAAGTGGCAATTAACTATGTATAAATAGCTGGTTTCTGGAGGGTTCTTCCTTGAACCTTAGGGTGAGGGCTTGAGAGTCGTTTTTTAAATTTTCCTGCTGCCCAGATTCGATCAATCTTTGCCTTCACGGAAATTAATGCCGAGGTTCCGTGTTTTTGTTCATGTAAAAGTACTCCTCCCATCAATGTTATAGCTTAACATATACCCTAAGGTTTTATTTGGTTTCATCAATTTGTGTGGTTCTAAGGTTGCTCTGCTCGTGGGATTGTTAAGCGTTTTGTTTTTGTTACGTTCTCTCAACAATGGCAGACGGAGGAGAAGAGAAAGGGAAAAACAATGACTTTTATCAGGTTCTGGGGTTGAATAGGGAATGCAGTGCCACAGAGCTCAGGAGTGCTTATAAGAAACTTGCACTGGTTAGACCTTATAACCACGAACCTCTTCTCTTTTAATGGATCTTCAACGTAACTGCAAAACAAGCTGATCATGATCGATCTTTTTATTATTGTGCTCTGTTGCTGGGTTATCAGGAAAATGGAATCAATTACCGGCAGGGTTCTTGCCATGCAGGAATCTGGCCACTCCGTTTTTCGTTTCTCATAGTTTAATCAAATGGGTCACCAAGTTTTAATCTTTCTGCTGTGAAACAGACAAATCCAAAGTTATTCTGCACTCTTGCCTTTTAATTTCAAAAGGGACCGATGTATTCTCTTTTTCTAGGAGAGTAGATATGTTTTCTAGGAAAATAAGAAAAAAGTGTGTTTTCTTTTGGGACAGAGATGGCATCCAGATCGTTGTTCAGCTTCTGGGAATTCCAAGTTCGTTGAAGAAGCTCAACGGAAGTTTCAGGCAATTCAACAGGCCTATTCTGGTAATTTTCTCACATCATTTATCTATTTGGTTTTCGAAATAAAAGTTGGTCGTCAAACTGTCAAACTGCATTTATAAGAAATAGGTGGGGATCTTTTTTGTTTCTTTTTTCTTGATAATGATATAACCTTCGAGTTATGATTTGTGTAACAGTTCTTTCTGACACCAACAAGAGGTTTCTTTACGACGTGGGTGTTTATGACAGTGATGACGACGAAAATGTATGCTTCCTTTTTTTTATTTCTTTTCATGATTCTCTCCTCGTTATATATATATATATATATATATATATATATGCGCGTGCGTGTATGAAATTGATTGAGAATCCATGTAAAGCATGGTTTACTTGAGGCTCATTGCTCATTCTATAGTTGTTAATTCTATTCCGTTTTAGCTATAATAGTCAGAATGTTTAATTTTTATTAAAAAAATTAAGATGAAACGGCGTTGTTTTGATCTCGTTTTTAATTTCAGCCTGTTCTAGAAATTCTGGCCAGAACATCTCTGTACCGTTCCGAGTGTTCTATTCTGGCTTTAAAATCGTTGTTAATTTTATTCCGTTTCAGCTGTAATGGTCAGAACGTTTAGTTTCTATTGAAAAAATCGAGATGAAACGGCGTTGTTTTCATTTCGTTTTTAATTCTAGCTTGTTCCAGAAATTCCGGCCAGAACATCTCTGTACCGTTCCGAGTGTTCTATTCTAGCCTTAAAATCTTTTTTATTTTGATTAACTTGTGATTTTTTTTCTAATTTTGACATCATGTTTGACTTTGTATTTATATTGTAAAATTTAAAGTTAATTTATCTTGAATTTTAATTATGCTTGTTAAATTAATATTTTAAGACATATATAAACAGTACAATTCCGAAACTGCATGTCAAAACGTTCCAAAATCAGAATGTTCCGTTCAAATAGAAAAAACTGGAACGACAACCAGAATGTGTCGTTCAAATAAAAAAATTAAAACGACAATCAAAAAATATCGATCATTTTGCTTGATACTCTATGTCCACTAGGATTTTTTAATACTGGCGGGCCCTCCGGCCCAACTCAGGTTATCCTGGAAAAACAAAAAAAATATCGCACAGCTTTTCACGAATTTTATATTTGATTTATTAGTATTTGAAAGGTATATGGGGAAAAATCTCTGGGAGATTATTTGTTTATATCTCTTGTTTGAATTCAAATATGATGTTGATACTGGTGTGTGCAGGGAATGGGTGATTTTCTGAATGAAATGGCTGTCATGATGAGCCAAACAAAGCCTAGCGTAAGTCTCTTTTTATTCCATTTTTTTGTCTCTTTTTCCTATTTATTTTTGGAAATTCTTAAGAAGCTTTTGACTTTATTTGGGAAGTGGGATGGTGATCCTATTCCTAGCATGTGTCTATTCGAAAGGTCAAGAGTCCCCAAGAAGTACGAAATTGCCTACTTATCTTGTTTGAGAATATGCTTATTGTATTGTGTTTGAAAATTTATTTTTAAAAATATATATAATTTCAATTTAAAAAAAATATTTTTGAATTCTATACCATGATAATATTTGAAGAGCGGTATGTTAAGGAACTATCTCATCTAAAAATTTAAGATTATAGGTGAGATTTCAGAATATAATTTATATTATTTTTTAACCCAACTACTCAAGTGAAAACTTTTTGAGCTTAAAACTTGCATACAACCCCATTTTATCTTGTCCTTAATTTTTATCAAATATAATAGAAGTGGTGGAACTCATGACCACTAAATCAATAAGACTCTGATACCATGTTAAAGAATCATCTCACCTAAAAGCTTATGTTTATAGATGAGGTTGCAAAATATAATTTATATTATTATCTATAATAATATAAATTATATTATATTATCTATAATCTTTCCGCTTGCGGGCTAGATGTGATGTTAATACATGAGTTGCAGAATTACTGCAGTTATTGGATGTACGTTTGGATGATTTGTGTGCATCATTTCCAGTAAAATACTATCAAATACGATGCAGTGTTGGACCTTGCAAAGTCCAGTCACAGACATTGTATAATTTGAGTTAGTGCTCTTGATCTTTTATGTTAGGAAGTTCTCTAGCTTTTTGAAAAATAGCTGGAAGTTTGTTCTACATTCAAAGATAACTAGGATTGCATAAATTTGCGTTTTGCTTTTATGTAAGAATGCCTTCAATTTGAGCTAACAGGAAAACATGGAGGAGAGCTTTGAGGAACTGCGAGAATTATTCGACGAGATGTTCCAGGAGGATCTGGATTCGTTTGGGATTGACAGTCAGGCTGCTCCTTCATGTTCTCCTTCTCATGTGTCCAGCAATGGAAGTTCCAACTCAAATAACGAACGTGTTTCTCTCGATATGAACTTGGGGAAGACTAAAGTGGATGATTCTCTTAGCTTCAACTCACACTTTGAGAAATTCTGTTTAGGGGTGAGCAGTCTGTGATCTCCTGTTTAAAATGCAAAGTTAGTGCCATCTCTATCATATTGTTTGCTGCACAGTTATAACGAGGCTGTGGTATAGTGGATTTAGGAGAAGCCTCTATCAAATCCAGTTATAAAAATCATATCCCAGAAACATCCGATCCTTGAAAAAAGGCTTAATTAATCCTGACAGGGTCGATGATATAAGCAGAAACCCTACTGTTTGGTAGTTCGTGCTAAGAAATCTTCTCATTTAAAAACTTAAATTACTAAGTGAGGTCACAGAATATGATTTATATTATTCTCTAACATACACTCTCAAGTGAGAGCCTTTTGACTCGAAACTTGCATAGTTTCACACTATTTTATTCTTGATTTTTATCGAATAGAATAAGGATAGCGAGATTCAAACTCAGTAACTACTCGGTCAACAAGAAACTAATACTATATTATGAAACCATCTTATCTAAAAATCTAAAGTGATAGATGAAATCTTAAAATATTATTTATATTATTTTCTGACAGCTCAATTGTCATGGAACATGGAATGGAGTTTCATATGTGAGTTCTTAGTCACTGTAAATTAGTATGAGATGTAAGTGTCGTTCCTGATCATCTGCCGATCTCTTTCATTAATGGAAACTCAACCCAAGACTTGATATTGATGTAAAAACTGCTTTTAGCTACAAGATATTTAAATTGAAGTTGTATTACAATGTCACCAGTTTATGAAAAATGTAACTTGGTGTTTGTAGCAAAATTTCCAGATATTAATCTTGAAACCTTGTTCGATGGGCCATTAAATTTGCCTGCCTGTGATCTAGCTCCTTGCTGATGCATTACTTCTGCTTGGTGTTTATGAAGACAGGTGGAACAGCGGCAACCTTTCAAGAAGGTGGAGGAGGCCGTAAGAGGAGGAATTCAAGGCGGAGCCGGCGGTAGACGAAGGCAAGACAAGAATCAAAAAGTTTCTTCCGGCTATGATGTCTCCTCCCATGACTACGGTATATCTGCTTCATGAATCATGCTGTGATCAAATGGCTGATTCTCCCCAACCTTCAAAATTTTGGCCAACTCAATCACTCCTGTTGGCTTGGCTGTCTCAGAGATGAAGGTGCATTCACCAGACAAATCGAACTGTGTGGAAGCAAACGACATCATTTTCACTGGAGATTAAACCTTAAAAAAAACACGAATTAATTAGTTTGGTTTTTGGAGATTGGCAACGGCCATAATGAAACTGTCTGTGATCAATGTGCCTCTGTTTTCAGTTTTATTGCTCCCTCTTCTTTTTGATGTGTTCATACTTTTGATTACAATTTACAAGTAATGTTGGCTTTAGCACAATGTATAAAAGTAAACATTATTAAAATTTGATTGGTTATATTATTATTAGTATAATATTAAGATTTTAATATACTCAATACTAATAATATATGAATCCTAAGAAAAGGAATTGAAAAATATTGAATTTCTTAAAATTGATCAATCCCATTTTTAGTTACTTCCTTTTTATACACATGTTAAAATAAATAAATAAAACAAAACTAAGCTTCTTCTTCTTCTTTTACTGAATTTAATGTAACTTTATTTTGACCATTAGAAGTCTAATGATGCTTAAGATCTATAATAATATAGTATGTTAATCTTAGTTTTTATAATTATTATTATAACTATTAACAAATAAATATTGAAAAATCATTTGAGCTTAAATGAACGAATTCAAATATAATTTATTTATTTATACCAGATATTCGATTTCAAAAATAAAAAATAAAAAAATAATTATTTAAGATTATATATATATATATAATTCAAAATAAAATATTAAGAATTAAAAAGTAACGTAAAATAATTAAATAATATATGTGCAAATTATGTGCAACAACAATTCCAACACATAAACAATTATGTAACATACTAGATTATTGTACCGCTATGTTATGGATAAGATAAATTTTTTAATGAAAAAATATATTCAAGAAATACTAATATATCTTCTAGTAGAAATTGTGTATGGAATGATTTATTATAGCTTGATTAACTTAGTGGGTTCAAAAACAATTTGAGTGATAGGTAGAAACATGGTTTGACTTGAGAGAAACTAAAAATAGCATTTCTTAACAACAAGTATTGGGACGACAATATATTAGATCAATTTAGTAAATCAATTAATTGAGTTATAAGATCATGACAATCTTGTAGAAAAAAGTTGAATTAAATTATGAATCTTAGCTCCCAATTGATTTAATGATGGAGGATGAAAAAAATTAAAAATTAAAAAAAGACACAAACTACTATCTTGAGAAAATTCGGGTCAATCTCCCAAACATATAACTCAAGTCATGAGACCATATTAATTTCATATAAAATAAATCAAAATAAATTATGAGGTCCGATTCTGTTAAAAATATAGTTGTTATGATAAAAATATAGTCTTTAACTTGTCATTTAACCTAAAATAGCAATTGTTGTTATAGTCACTAAAAGTAGGATTGTATTCTAGTTAATTTAGTATTGTAATTATTTTATATATACAACACAAAATGTATCAGCAAGAAATCAATCGAGTATATTTAAATTATTTAAACTCTAAATTCTTATAGATTCCTAATCACTACAATAATATCATATGAAATTGAAAAATAACCCGAGTCAAAAGGGTTAACTCATTAAACTCACGACTTGAATTATGAGACCGATATAACCTTATAGAAAGAAAAAAAAACTAAATTAAATTATGAAGTATAATTCTCAATCAACCCGAAGTATAAACTTTAAAAGAAATCATTTAAAAACAATCCAAGTTAAATGGGTTATAATTATAATATGCAACAAAATAATTAAACAATTATCATAATAGATATAAAATATTTTGATATCATGAATAGTAAGTTAACCCTGACTAAGTTTTACTTTATATTCGCATAGTATTTATGAAAACAGAACCTTTCAGTTTCCCAACACACCCCAAAAGCGAGGTCGTGAAAACTTAAGGGTTGGATCGAGATTTCAAAGACTTTATTTTAGGCTAAGTATGTGGGCTTGAATGCAGACTTTATCTCTAAGTTTGATTGTTCCCGTAAACACAAGTTGTATGTCAAAATATAAGCCTCATTTAACACTTCGAACGCTTAAATACAATAGTTAACTTCACTCGCCAAATCGGTGATTTGGTGTTTTATTTTATTTTAAAAACCGGTAGTTTGATGTTTTTAGATTATTTTGATGTGCTGATGTCAAAAATAATTTTTTTAAAAAAAACATCATTTTGATATATTTCAGCATGAAAAGTACTTTCAAAAGTTACCATAACCGCACTCAGGCACTAAGTTAATAAATGTACAAGAGACAAAAGAGTGTGTTAACAAAGCCATATTACTTAAATGCTTAAGTAATAAATAGATAGATGGATAGATTAGGCTTATAAATGGCTTAGCTATGTATGGGAAGTAGTTAAATGATCTAATATTTTCCAAATAAATTTGATGGCTGCTAACAAAGCCATATTAGCCGGAACCGTTGCATCATTATAACCATCGATACCCACCCGGTCCCTATCCTTCTACAAACTTCCTCTTATCTTCTCTGCGTTTCGCTCCCCTTTCCCTCTCTTTGTAACAGTCGTACGTTTTTAGGTCTAGAAGAACTCAGCAAAGCCAAAAAAAAATGTTTTGATTTTGGGCCTCTTTCGGTTGTTACACAAGAGAAAAACTGATTTTTGTCATATATAATGGG
>CM063590.1:4472882-4495378 GCA_032356905.1 Salix exigua | reverse complement strand
TTGGAGACTCAATTCCGTGGCTCGCTTTCTTGGATTTGCAGGGCTATATTAAGAGAATGAAGGCCGTTGGCCAGCTTTTTGATGGGTTTCTTGAGCATACACTGAACGAGCATCAGAAAAGGAGAAGAGGAGTCGAGGACTACGTGCCTCAGGACATGATGGATATCCTGCTGCAGCTATCTGATGATCCTAACCTTGAGGTCCAGCTCGACAGAACTGCAGTCAAGGCATTCACAATGGTACGTATTTCCGAATTGATTACTCGTATTAACTCAAATGCTTGTGCTAATTACAATCTGTTATGAGCCCAATAATGTTTTTTCCACTTAATTCCTTGATTTTCTGCAGGACTTGATCGCAGGTGGGACCGAGAGTTCTTCTGTGACAACAGAATGGGCCATGGCCGAGCTCTTGAAAAAGCCAGAGTATTTCGAGAGGGCAACCGAAGAGCTAGACCGAGTGATTGGAAGAGAAAGGTGGGTTGAAGAGAAGGACATTGCTAATCTGCCATTTATTAACGCAATTTGCAAGGAGACCATGCGTCTGCATCCTGTGTCGCCCTTCCTGGTGCCCAGACTTGCTCGGGAAGACATCCAACTCGGTGGCTACGACATTCCCAAGGGCACCCGAGTCATGGTAAATGTATGGACCATTGGAAGGGACGCGAGCATATGGGAGAAGCCGCACGAATTCTGCCCGGAGAGGTTAATCGGTAAGCCGATCGATGTGAAGGGTCACAATTTCGAGCTGCTGCCGTTTGGAGCTGGGAGGAGGATGTGCGTTGGGTATAGTCTCGGACTCAAGGTGATTCAAGCGAGCGTGGCGAATCTTCTGCATGGGTTTAAATGGAAGCTGCCCGGTGATATGAAGACGGAGGAGTTGAACATGCAGGAGATTTTTGGCCTTTCTACTCCCAAACAAATCCCTCTTGTTGCAGAAATTGAACCCCGACTTCCAGCTCACATGTACTCTATGTGATGATGATGATGATGATATGTGTTTGTTGCGTGTTTTATTAATCAGTGGATTTCAATTCAAAAAATGTTGTTTTTGTAATTCGAATATGTTACTCTTTATCATAATTCAATAAAGATTACTCGTGCTCCTTGGTTTGCTAAGTGATGTTTGAGGTGGAGATGTAGAAGACAGAAATCCAGGCAGTCAACCTTCATTCATTATTGCAAAATATTTATTTCTTTATTCATTCACGTGATGTTACACTCAATTACAGGCTATAGAATACACTCTATTTGTGTATATATGTCTCTGTATAATGTACCAAATACACACAAGAATACACAACACATATTCAATCCTTCATACTTGCTCTTCATCCTCTGTAACCATCATCTTCTTCAGGAGATAAACTGATTTTGTTGGCGTTGGATCATGTTTTTTTTAACAAGAACATCTCCTCGTGCGTTTGTGGTAAGAACTTCACCCCACTCTTGAGAATACATAATTTTTGTTTTTTAATGATTAAATATAATCTGATAACATAACATTATTTTTTTTTTGAGGAAACTTTATCTTTTAAAAAGTGTATTTTATGTGTTTAGATTAGCGATAAATAATCACGGTTGATCCAAATACTTATAAAGATTATATACTCTAATTTGAATTCAAAATTTGCTGTATAAATCACGGTTGATCCAAATACTTATAAAGATTATATATTCTAATTTGAATTCAAAATTTGCTGTATAAATCACAGGTTATCTCTCATCACACTATTTTGATTGGACGTTATAATACAAGAAGCTCAGATGATATAACCTCGAAACTCATATACATATTGAATAAGAAATTATTTCGATACGACTGAGCACTGCTACATGAAAAATATCACTACTCTTTCTCGACAGAGATAGGTGTGCTCTAGTTCCAAACGAGATGCACTTGCCGCGCTACAGCTGTTTTTTTTTTTTTTTGAAGAAAAATAGTAAAAAGTTTTGTCGGTAAAATGAGAGTTGATGTATTACTGATAAAATTAATTGAGATCAAAACTTTTGGTTTGAGCACCTCCATTTTGTATCTTTAAAATAATGAAAATAATGAACATGTGTTGCCGACATCCCCCCCAAGTTTACAGCTTCTAAAGTTCCACGTGGGAAGTGCCATCCTGACCATTTTTATTAAATTAACTAGTAAAATGCCCGCGTCTCGTCGCGGGCGACATCTTTTTTTTTTATATATATTTTTTTAACATAAAAAATATTAATTATGTGTGTTTTTTATTATAATATAAATTTAGTCAAAATAATAAATATGTGCAACATTACCCTAAAGTGCAAGTTTTCTATAAAATATATAAATTTAAATTGATATAAATTTCTCTGTTTAGTAGGTTTAACAAAACAAAAATCATAAAATTATCATATTCATTAAAAAAACAAGAAGATTCAGATATTTGATTATTGAATTTATAGTATTAAGATTAGTTCATTTTATAATTCAATTTAAATCAAATTTAAAAATATAAATATAAATTGTGAGAAAGTAGTTAATTTTCTATCCATAAAAGATGAAAACATAAATTGAAAATCCATCCCTGCGTTATTATCATTTTCATTACAATAAAAATAAAAATTATTATCAACGTTACTGCTCAAATAATTAAAATCATTAAATTACCTCCAAAAAAATATTTTAACAAAAAAATGAATTTTAAAATTTTAGAACAGAACTTGATAAAAATAAACCCCTTACAAAAAATGAATAAAAACAAATTCTAAAAGTATAAATGAATACATAAGGACAGAAAACAAACACTATTTTTAGATTATTTTCATGTGTTACTGTTAAAAATAATTAAAAAAACAATTATCATTTTAATATATTTCTAAACAAATTGTTTTTTTTTTAAAATCAATCACATTTCCAAGTAAAATAAAAAATATTTCATGGAAAAAAATAAAAACAAAAAAAACATGATAAGGAAAAAAAAATATTTCTAAGCAAAAAGTAATTGTTTTTTTAAATCAATCACATTTCCAAGCAAAATTAAAAATATTTCATGAAAAAAAAACATATGTAAAAAAAAAACATAATCAGAAAAAAAACAAAAAAAAATTCTAAAAAAAATGAATTTGAGAATTAATCATACTGCATTTAAGTTAGCCAAGATAACCCCTCTCTCTCTCTCTCTCTATATATATATATATATATATATATATAAAAGTAGAGAAAAAAGATTAAAAAAAATACAACCATAAACAAAATCATGGGAAAAAAAAGAAAAAAAAATATAAAAGTGGGTAAAAAAAGATAAAAAAAACATAATAAAAAAAATGCAAGAACCATAAATACCAGATTCGAAAAAAGATTCAAAAAAATATAACCATAAACAAAATCATGGGAAAAAAAGATAAAAAAAAATATAACCATAAAAAAATCATGGAAAAGAAAAGAAAACAAAACATAATAAAAAAAAAAAGCAAGAACCATAAATACCATATGAGGATTCGAACCGTGCCCTTCTATTAAGACTAGCGTGTTTTGGATCAGTTCAGCTACCTCCATATTTCGGTTATAGTTCAAGACAATTTATATTAATAGAGTTTAATATGACAATTTAAAAAACTTGCGGAGAGTGGGATTCGAACCCAGTTTCACTTCCTTTTGACCAACTCTACTACACCAGCATTTTGCTCACGACTCACAACAACATATATAAATAGTTTTTAGTTCTGTGGATTCAAACAGTAAAACAGCCACAACGTTTATTGTTTTTTTAATGGTAATTTTTAAAATAAAAATTAAAAAGTAATATTTATTTCCTCCTCTTGCCTACAAAAAAAAACAGGGAAAGTTAGCCAACGTGGGTGATGTTTGCTCAATCTTCTAATCAGAGTGACATGTGATCACAGCATCTCCAACGATAGTTAAATTCTTTTTATTTGTTTATGTATTTTAATAATAAAAATATGTGATTGAGGAATATGTTTTTTTATAGATTTAGATTTGAATGATGTGATGGCTAATATGATGGATATTAGAAGTTTATATGATATAAAAATAAAAAATAATTTAAAATAAATGATGTGATCTATTTTGTTTTATCAAACTTTATATGTATAAATATTCTATTTTAATATTAATAGTTATCAAAAATAACTAGTTATTCTTTAAAATCCAGACACAATCATTATTTCTCGGTCCTTGTCCTTGCCTGGTTTTCAGTTGGGTTTTTGAAGGAGGGTTTTTTGGTTGTTTTAAAATGATGATTTTCATAAATTGATGTGAAAACTTAGTTTTCATCGGGTTACACAATTATCATAATTATTGTTAACCCTGAACTAAACATTTTAGCTTTGTTGTTAGCCTCAACAACGATACTACCATAAAATCAAACACCCACTAAGTATCTTTGTATTATTGTGTTTATGGTTGTCTTTAAAGTGTTTTTTGTTTAAAATTATATCAAAATAATAATTTTTATTTATTTAAAAAAAAATTATTTTTGATACTATAACGTGAAAATGATCTAAAAATAACAAAAATAAATAAAAATAAAAATAAAATTTTAAATTTATTCAGAAACACTTTTAAAACACAATGTAAAAAAAAGCCTCCCTCCATGGCACCACATTGTTTTTTTTTTGTATTTAAATTTTTTTTTTAAAATGATTTGTTATACTTCAAATGAATTCTTTTTAATGTTTTTAAATTATTTTCAAATACTAATAAAATAATAATTTTAAAAACATAAAAAATATTATTTTAATATATTTTCAAACAAAATATAATTTGAAAGCAACTCAAACACTAAGGCTCTGTTTAGTATTGCGATTGCTGTTGTGGTTGAGGTTGAAAAAAAAACAGTTTTAAAAAAAATGTTTTTACTGCGGTTCAAAATAAGCAGTGAAGTGTTTGGTTAAAACTGTGGTTGAGTTTGAGGATTAAAACACACACACACACACACACACACATATATATATATATATATATATATATATATATATATATATATATATATATATATTATTTTTTAAGTATTTAATAATTACAATAAAAAATATAATTAATAATTCAAGTACATTAAACACTTGTTTTTATTCTCCTATCAAACTACTTGCAATTTTATCCAAATTAAATCCATATGTGAAGGTCTCTGTGATCCCGGAACAATTATAAAATATCATTTAAAATAAAATTAGAATTGCAATAAAAAATTATATAGTGATATTCTTTTAATATATTTATTTATTAAAGACGCTGCTGTTCCATTAGGATGTTCGGGGTTTTTAAATAAAAACAATTATTTATTCTAAGAATTCCTGAATTTCTTGGAACCTTATCGAAAGGAATGGTTCTATTCTATTCGAATTGTTTTGAGTGGAGTATAATTAATAAATAATTTGTTTAAATTGATATTTTCGTGAGATTATTGTGTTTTGTCAAAAATAATTTTAGTAAAATTAAAGGACCTGTTTCTCTTACACAAAAACAAAATTTTATTTTACATTGCACAATAGCTATTGAAACCTAACCGTAAGTCACAAGCCTGTACAAAAGAATGACTTCATTTAAAAAAAAAAAATCGAACGACCATTCATCAACTGATTCGAAACTGGACCATCATCCAACCAGTGAAAGTAATGGTAAAAATAACCATCTATAAATTGTTTATAGCCTAGCACTCAGAGTATTGTTTTACTTCTGAGTTTCATGATTATTAATATAATAATTATTAAAGATTTATTTATCGAGGTATGTGCAAATTAGACTGGACACTTCAGTTAATAAAAACTGTCGCACGTCCCCGCGTGGCGTCCCGGAAGAGATCCTGGCTCTCGCAATGTGGAGTTGATGATGAGGAGTCGCCACCTTGCTGTTAAGGGTCGCTAGGAACACCCGATTTGTACTGGTCTACTCAGAGATTCAAGGGTAAAGGACTTGTTGCATATAGGAAAGGTATTAGCACCCCTAATACGCCTTACCTGAGATAAGTTGCATTGTCTATTTAAATGTGATTTAAAATATTTCAATAAGTCGTATTTATTCACAAAAAAAAATAAAAATAAAAAAATATAACAATTGAAAAAAATTGATTATTTCTTAGAAAATATCCAGTGAATTTTATTTATTATTATTATCATTACCGCTGAATATTTTGGATAAAATCTTTAGAATTTATTTGTCCAAACACCGAAAAGTAAATAATAACATACTATTTCCGCCGAATATTTTGGATAAGATTTATTTATCCAAACACCGAAAAGTGAATAATAACATACCATTTCTCCGAATATTTTGGGTTTAAACCTTTAAGATTTATTTATCCGAATATTAGCTGTGAATAATAAATTCCAAAAAAGAGATTTTTATACTTTTGAAATATTGGTTTTGGATTTTTACAAAGATAACATATTTTTTATTTTATTTTATATTCTTTTTCCTTAACAAAACAACATAAGCGATAAATAAAACACACACACACACAATCTCTTTTTCATTCTTTTTTTTTCATCATATTTTAACAATAAAATACAACTCACACACCCATTGTCCTTTTTTATCTTTTTCATTACATTTTTTCAACAATAATTAAAAATACAATAAAAGTTCAAATAAACACATGAATATATATAAAAAAATTACAAAAAAGGGTATGAGGGAGCAGTTCTGGAACAATGGAAGCAGGAGAAGGACTGTGGCGCGTGGAGCCACGCGCCACCACCGGTATCCAGCAGGAACATGGGGCAAGCGGATCTGTCTCTTCTCTTCGACCTCTCGTCGGTGGTGGCCTTCCGGCGACCTGCAAAACAAACGAACAAGCAGCAATCAAACACACAAACAGAAATCAAAATAAATCTCTTCAGGCTCAGTTCTGCCCTTCTTCTTCTTTCTTTCGCCGGAGACAAACCCAACGGCGACCTGCCACAGCATAAAAACACACAAACACAACGGCAGCTGGGTCACTCTTCCTTCAGATCGAAGATCTGTCCTTCTCGGTCGTTTCTTCTTCTTCTTCTTCCTCACCTGCGACGGTGGTTCACAAAGACCTGCAAACAAAACAACATCCACAAACACAATCCGTTCTTCAAATCGAGTTTGTCCTTCTCTGATTTTCTTCCTCCTCGTCTTCTTCTTCTGATGGTTGGGTTGTCACGGAGGCAGGGATGCTGTGGTGACCGATCTGTTGGCCAAGAGGAGAGTGAGGTAATGAGAGGGAAACAAAAAAAATGAAAGGAAGGTGAGGACAGGCTCGGGCGGCTGGTGGCTGAGGAGATGAGAGGCGTCGGGCTGCCTCTCTGGTCTTCGAAGAAGAGAGGGAAGAAAGAAAGGGGGAAAAGAATGGGGAGATGAGGAAGATGGTGGGTATGTTGTGGTGGCTGTCGACAAGGGGCGGTAACTGAGGTTGCGGGGCTGGGATGGTTGAAACGGAGATGAAAGGGAAGGCTGAGGTGCTGCAGCTGTGTCGATGGCTTCGAGGACCAGAAGGAAGGAGAGACGGAGATGGGTCTTGAGGTGGGAAAAAGGGGAGGAAAGTGAGGGCTGGGGTTGTTTGTGGCTGATGGCCAAAAGGAGAGAAGAATAGGGGCTGTTGGGGAGAGGTTATGGCAGCTGTGGTAGGAGAAGGAGAGGCCATGGGTCTGCTTACCGGAGGAGGTGAGTGGAAGGGAAGAGAGGAAAATAAAAAAAAACGGGGAAGGGTAAAGGGAAGTGGTGGTCGGCTGGAAAGTGGGAAAGAGGAGAGAATGAGAAGACAAAGGGAAAAGGTCTCCGGGGCTGGTCACCGATCTAGTGATTGAGAAATAAGAAGGGGAGAAGAATCGGAAATGAGGAAGGGTTGCAACGCCAAGGAGAGGGCTGGCGGCTGCAGCCCTTCTTCAAAAAACTTTAGGTTCTCTCTTGCTTAGGGTTTTTTGGATGTGTAAATATTTTTTTTTTGGTCCCCTATTCTTGTGGCAATACACTCTATTTATAGAGTCTTCCATGGACAAAATTCAAAATCAGCCTTCAACTTGCATACTTGTTTCCATTCGATCCTTCATTTGCAATTTATGCGAATTTCACTCTGCATTGACTGTTAAATTCTCGTTTTGTTCAATTTCGCCCCTGCAACAAGATTTTTTTGGATTTTTGTCTTTTTTTATTTATTTTATTTTAATTTTTTTTCGAAACATGAAAATAAGTGGGTCAAAAATTGGGTAGCAACAGATGCCCCCTCTTTACAATGCTTACGACCAAAGTCTTGTAAAAGGCTTTAAATAGTAAGCATTGTAGAGAAGAATACCGAAAATAAAATAAAATAAAATGATGGGTGACCTACACAAATAAAAGAAATTAGATAGAAGAGTCTCGATAGTGACGGATGACTTACCCGGGTCTGATTATGACGGGTGACCTGCCCGAGTTAGAAGAGTCTCGATAGTGACGGATGACTTACCCGGGTCTGATTATGACGGGTGACCTGCCCAAGTTGAAAGAGTCTCGATAGTGACGGATGACTTACCCGGGTCTGATTATGACGGGTGACCTGCCCAAGTTAAAAGAGTCTCGATAGTGACGGATGACTTACTCGAGTCTGATTATGACGGGTGACCTGCCCGGATGAAAGATGGAAGGGTCTCATTTTTCTGGGTGACCTGCCCGGATGAAAGATGGAAGGGTCTCATTTTTCTGGGTGACCTACCCGGATGGAAGATGGAAGGGTCTCGGGTGACCTACCTGGATGGAAGATTGGGTCTCATTTTTCTGGGTGACCTACCCGGCTGGAAGATGGAGGGGTCTCATTTTTACGGGTGACCTACCCGGATGGAAGGTGGAGGGGTCTCATTTTTACGGGTGACCTACCCGGATGGAAGGTGGAGGGGTCTCATTTTTCTGGGTGACCTACCCGGATCGAAGATGGAAGGATCTCATTTTTCTGGGTGACCTACCAGGATGGAAGATTGGGCCTTATTTTTACGGGTGACCTACCTGGATGGATGATGGCGAAAAGTGGGATCTTATTATTATGGGTGACCTGCCTAGATGAAAGATGATGAAGATGTGGATGCAATGCATGGTGATGCATGTATACTTACCTAGGAAATATAAGTCCACTTTTTCTAATGCAATGCATGATGATGCATGTATACTTACCTAAGAAATATAGGTCCCCTTTTTCTAATGCTCCATTGTCGTAGAATGTTTTTGCTCAGCCTCCAAAGCTTTGTTGTCATTCATTCATCAAGTCTCAAGCGCATTGCTTCTTCTGGCGTGTCTGCGATGATCTCTGCTCTCAGTGCTTATCAAGTTTAACATTGCCCGTAAGTGTGGTGTTGCTTGATTCCTCGTGAAGGAGTGTAACAAGCCATCAATTTTCTTGGAATCTCTCAATAACAACTCCTGGGTTTGCGTGTGTTTGCTAACAATCATTGCAAAGCTTGCTAATGCCGACCTCATCTTCGGTTGTCGATCAATTAATCAATTTTCTTCATCAATTGAATCATGTTTCTCTTGCAGTATGTCATCATCAACCTTCATGGAATTTTCAAGTCATCCATAAATGCATCCAAAACTCATCGGTGCATGCTCCATGCTATCATCAATAAATTTCTCTTAGCTTATGAGAGGAGATGTAATGCTACTATCACCCACATTCATGCGATCAATCTCGCCTTGAGCCGATGCAAATGTTCGGCCATGCAATCTGAAACTCCTCGTCATAGAATCAATTTCTTCTAAGCAAGTCCTTCTTGTCAGTGCGAACAGTTATGATATTGTCATTAACGAAGCTTTTTTCTGTCTCCCATATTCATGCGGTGAACTGAACCTTGAGTCGACTAGCTTCGCAACAATTATCTCATGATCAACCTTTATGGCATGTATACTCTTCAACATTTATCAAAATGCAACCATGCAACAATATCTTTGGAGACAAACAAATCTGCGAGTAAGACGATATTTCTAAAATCTAAAGTTGCCCTTCAAATGCAATCTTATTCTCAATCACTGTTGAAACTTATCACACCATCACTCTCTATTAAGCCATGTTGCCCTGAGTTGAATCCGTTGGTGCTCATTGATAAATTTCACTAAACCAATCCTTTGCTTATTCTTCTTTGCCCCCAAACTGATATGAAATTATTTGCATACCTATCAAGATCCACATTCTGGCCTCTAACTGCCGAGCATTCCGATCATAACTGAGAATTGTCAATGTCAAGGATTCTTCAAATCCGGTCAATATTTTCTCCATATCTTTCTTGTTCTAGAATTAAGTCACCGATTTCAAAGATCATGTGCCTCCCAAGTCTAATCATTGCTATAAAATCAAAGAGATGTCATTTGTTGAAAATCAAATTCATTTGGTCAAATACCCAACACACGATATTCAATAAATGCAGACCTGAAACTATTTCGTATTTTGCAAATAGTAATTGACTCATTGTGAGATTGAAATTGTCTTTTTATGGTTTTTGGGTTTCAATTCTAATCTCAGATTTTGGGGCATGTCCTTTGATGGTACATGATGAAGTGATGATTTGTGGTTTTCAAACATTTAGAGCTGAGTAAAAACTTGAGGTTCAGCTGAAAAATTTATCTCTTCCTTCAGTACTTACCTTATCAATATGCATAACAACTTGCAACTTTTTCATGAAATTATAACCCTTATGGAAAAACTCTAACAAATTTTGAGAGCGCCACTTATCAGTTAAAATTGTTCGCTTGATCAATAAGGACTTTTACAAGCATGTAATGAGGCTATGGTTCATGGCTATAAAAGAAAGGGATATTCATAAGCTCAAAAAGTGTTTAAGGGTTTCAAAGACCTAGGATCACCATCATCTAGTCATTAACTCCTTTGCTCTTGTTGTCTTAGTAGAAGAGACCACATCAAAATGTGTTAATTATCTTAACGTGATTTTTTATCAATCAACCAATGCTCTAAAAATCTCTACAACCATGTCATTCCTTTTATTGACAATTTCAAACTTAAAAGGGGAATACTAAAACTTGAATCATCATTTGTCATCAAATGTTATTTCATCTCTTGTTGCACTCAACATAGTCTAACAAAACAAATCTTCAAGATCTTCATTTGATGGATAAATTATCTTGAAGACTCGATAATCTTAATAACATTTCTTCCCATGTGAGGTTTCACCACAGATACTAAAGGACAAGCCATAGTTCAATATTCTCTCTCTTTTTTCTTTTTTTTTTTCATTTTTTTTTGAACTTATCCTTAGCATTGACTCTTGGTTTTTTGACATGTCCTATCTCAATTTGATTGCTCCCAATGTTGGGTTTTCATTCTCGAGCATTCCCCCTTCTGTTGATTCTTAATGTTGTCACTGTATCCTCAAACTACAAATCTCATATTGACCCCTACTGTATTTGCCCCCAGTGTGAGGGTGTGATCCATGTCAGGTGTATTTTTTTCAAAAAATATAATATCAAGCTCAAATTGGGATTAACAAGGGATACATATTTCAAGAATAGTGAAGGAAATAAACAAAGATGGCCTTTTGTCATTTCAAGCAAAATTGGTTTTAACTGATAAATTTTGACCTCGTCCAATGTAATGATTTGGACATCCAAGAGTCATGATTCACGGGTCCATAAGTTCCAAATCCATTACATGTCAATATGCATACTAATAAAGCTTAGTACTATGATGTGGTTCAAAAACTCGGTGTATGGGCTCAAAAATTGTTCGGTTACTTGGTATTGGTCATCATGTCTTTTAACAACAGTTGGGTCAATTTTGCAATCAAAATACTTTCAAAAATGAGAACTTCAAATTTTGCATGTTGGAGTTTGATCAAAATATTTTGTCAAAAATAAGAATGTCAAACATCTCTTGATTTCAAAACAACAAAAAGACAAGGAAAACACATGCTTCAATGAAAATGATGATTTAACCCCAAAACAAAGTGATAGCCGATGAAATTCCATGAGAAAGTTATTGACGATGCGACACTTTCTCAGACTCTCCAAACAAACATTTTTGTATTGCCACTGCTCATTGATCTCGCTTATGCTCGCGATGATTTATTGTTGACACTGCAGACGATAACATTCCCCACAAAACTTGACTTGCCTTTTGCTGGTTAACTTTCACACTTGATCACTGATGTTCTTGCAACTGTTTATCTCTCTCATCTGGATTGTGTCACTGATTTTTTATCGCGCTCCTCGTTGGTCATAAAAAGTGATTCAAGCTAGGAAGCACTCTTGTCAGAACACCAAAGTGCGCAAATCATTAAAAAATTCATCATACACTGAAAAGACTCTTTTGGCAGAAATTTCGCTTCTTCGAGCAATGTAATCTTGCAGTGCACATACTTTGACTTCTCAGACACCGGATCAAATTCAATAGTATCATGTTATGTCTTCTCTCTCAAGATATTCATCTTCGTTTTAATAGACAAAATTGTGCTCAAAATGACATGGTCTTCTGTGCATGGCGGCATAAAACTTTCTGATTTGACAGTGCCGCAATAACTCCATCTGATCCGGAGAGAAATCAATTTGATACTTTAAACAGGCAGACAACTTCTTTCACTGATGCTTGCTTCCAAAAATGGATTACTCGCACTCCCTCAAAAGAAAACCTGAATTTCCCATAATCCCCATTGATGATTGCACTAACACTCTCCAAATAATATCTGGGCATATGTCCCACTTGATTTCACTAGAGAGCAGAGAACTTTGTTGTGGGCTTGCAGAAGAAACATGAATGATGACTTTGTATCGGAACCGGTTCTTCTCAGCAATATCAAATGTCCAATGACTCTAGACTCTTCGGAGGATGACAAATTGAGGGACCCCTATTTCAAAACTATGGAGATGCATGTTGAAATGCATATGCATGTTTTTTGTATTTATTTTTTTTTGACAATCTTGCCCTTTAAAGAGCGACGCGTGCTTGTAATGACTGCATGCTAAACAAAAAATGTGATGATTCATGTTGAAATGTATATGCATGTTTCTTGTTTTTTTTTGTTTTTTTTTACGGGCTCGACCTCGAGGAAGGACGCGCGATCGTAATAATTACATGATAAACAAAAACAATGGGAATGCGTGCAGAAATGTACATGCATACTGACTTTTTTTTTTACTCCTTCGAGAAATGACACGTGATCATAAAAATTACATGTTAAACAAAAACAATGAGAATGCGTGCTGAAATGTATATGCATGCTGACTCTTTTTTTTTTTTACTCCTTCGAGGAATGACATGTGATCATAAAAATTACATGATAAACAAAAACTTGTGAAAATGCATCTTGAAAAGCATATGATTTTTTTTTTTTGCTCACCCGTTTAGGAGTGAAACTTGATTGTAACAATTACATGATACACAAAAACTATGGGAATACATGTTAAAATGCATATGCAAAAAATTTTACAAACTCGTCTATGATATACAAAAACTATGGGAATGCATATAAAAATGCATATGCATTTTTTTTTTTGACGAAATCGTCTTTCAAGGAGTGACACATGCTTGTGACAACTGTACGATACACAAAAACCTTAGGAATGCATATGCAATTTTTTTTTTTGACAAACTCGTCCTTTGAGAAGTGACACATGCGTTTAACAATTGTATGAAACACAAAACTATGGGAATGCATATAAAAATGCATATGCAAATTTTTTTTTGACGAACTCGCCCTTCGGGGAGTGACACATGCTTGTGACAACTGTACGATACACCAAAAACCTTAGGAATGCATGTAAAAATGCATATGCAAATTTTTTTTTTGACAAACTCGTCCTTTGAGAAGGGACACATGCTTTTAGCAATTGTATGATACACAAAAACTGTATTTCTGGTTAAACTCAACAATGCAAATTTCCTAAGCGATGATTACTGTGTTACTTATTGAATTTAAATTGCTTCGGGAAGAGTTTGCCTTAATGCAAAACAGAATGAAGGTAGCACACACCCTAATGATTGGTTCTAATCTTTACACAACAAATGATGAGTTTGCTACATTGGACTCTAAACAAGGTCTCTTGCTGTCTCAGTGATCACCTTCGTAAAGGCAATATGAGGTCTTAGCAGATAATGGGATGGTATGTATACCAATCACTACCGTCTAAGCTCTCAGCGAAGAGTTGGGGTTTACACAACAAATGATGAGTTTGCTACTTGTAGCTCTAAACAGGGTCTCTTGCTGTTCCAGTGATCACCTTCGTAAAGGCAATATGGGGTCTTAGCAGATAATGGGATAATACGTATATCAATCACTACCATCTAAGCTCTCAGCGAAGAGTTGGGGTTTACACGACAAATTATGAGTTTGCTACTTTTGGCTCTAAACAGGGTCTCTTGTTGTCCCAGTGATCACCCTCGTAAAGGCAATATGGGGTCTTAGCACATAATGGGATGGTACGTATACCAATCACTACCATCTAAGCTCTCAACGAAGAGTTGGGGTTTACACAAACTTTAACCTTGACTCAAGTCATAGGTAAGCTGCTAGTCCCCCACGTAACTTAAAGTTGCAAACTACAATGATACAATTGAAATAAATTAACGCATGAACATATATACATATGCACGAATTAAAAATGCAAAAGACTTGCTAAAAGTAAACACACAAAAAATTCAAACAAATTGAAACAAATAAATCACATCAAAATATTCAAAGCTTAGTCCAATATTTTTCAAAAAAAATTTCGTCCCCAGTGGAGTCACCATTCTGTCGCACGTCCCCGCGCGGCGTCCCGGGAGGGATCCTGGCTCTCGCAATGTGGAGTTGATGATGAGGAGTCACCACCTTGCTGTTAAGGGTCGCTAGGAACACCTGATTTGTACTGGTCTGCTCAGAGATTCAAGGGTAAAGGACTTGTTGCGTATAGGAAAGGTATTAGCACCCCTAATACGCCTTACCTGAGGTAAGCTGCATTGTCTATTTAAATGTGATTTAAAATGTTTCAATAAGTCGTATTTATTCACAAAAAAAATATATATATATAACAATTAAAAAAAATTGATTATTTCTTAGAAAATATCCAGTGAATTTTATTTATTATTATTATCATTACCGCTGAATATTTTGGATAAAATCTTTAGAATTTATTTGTCCAAACACCGAAAAGTAAATAATAGCATACTATTCCCGCCGAATATTTTGGATAAGATTTATTTATCCAAACACCGAAAAGTGAATAATAACATACCATTTCTCCGAATATTTTGGGTTTAAACCTTTAAGATTTATTTATCCGAATATTAGCTGTGAATAATAAATTCCAAAAAAAAGATTTTTATACTTTTGAAATATTGGTTTTGGATTTTTACAAAGATAACACATTTTTTATTTTATTTTATATTCTTTTTCCTTAACAAAACAACATAAGCGATAAATAAAACACACACACACACAATCTCTTTTTCATTCTTTTTTCATCATATTTTAACAATAAAATACAACTCACACACCCATTGTCCTTTTTTATCTTTTTCATTACATTTTTTCAACAATAATTACAAATACAATAAAAGTTCAAATAAACACATGAATATATAAAAAAATTACAAAAAAGGGTATGAGGGAGCAGTTCTGGAACAATGGAAGCAGGAGAAGGACTGTGGCGCGTCTGCCCACGCGCCACCGTCACTGGCGGCGCGTGGAGCCACGCGCCACCACCGGTATCCAGCAGGAACATGGGGCAAGCGGATCTGCCTCTTCTCTTCGACCTCTCGTCGGTGGTGGCCTTCCGGCGACCTGCAAAACAAACGAACAAGCAGCAATCAAACACACAAGCAGAAATCAAAATAAATCTCTTCAGGCTCAGTTCTGCCCTTCTTCTTCTTTCTTTCGCCGGAGACAAACCCAACGGCGACCTGCCACAGCATAAAAACACACAAACACAACGGCAGCTGGGTCACTCTTCCTTCAGATCGGAGATATGTCCTTCTCGGTCGTTTCTTCTTCTTCTTCCTCACCTGCGATGGTGGTTCACAAAGACCTACAAACAAAACAACATCCACAAACACAATCAAACATAGTCCGTTCTTCAAATCGAGTTTGTCCTTCTCTGATTTTCTTCCTCCTCGTCTTCTTCTTCTGATGGCTGGGTTGTCGCGGAGGCAGGGATGCTGTGGTGACCGATCTGTTGGCCAAGAGGAGAGTGAGGTAATGAGAGGGAAACAAAAAAATGAAAGGAAGGTGAGGACAGGCTCGGGCGGCTGGTGGCTGAGGAGATGAGAGGCGTCGGGCTGCCTCTCTGGTCTTCGAGGAAGAGAGGGAAGAAAGAAAGGGGGAAAAGAATGGGGAGATGAGGAAGATGGTGGGTCTGTTGTGGTGGCTGTCGGCAAGGGGCGATAATTGAGGTTGTGGGGATGGGATGGTTGAACGGAGATGAAAGGGAAGGCTGAGGTGCTGCAGCTGTGTCTATGGCTTCGAGGACCAGAGGGAAGGAGAGACGGAGATGGGTCTTGAGGTGGGAAAAAGGGGAGGAAAGTGAGGGCTGGGGTTGTTTGTGGCTGACGGCCAAAAGGAGAGAAGAATGGGGGTTGTTGGGGAGAGGTTATGGCAGCTGTGGTAGGAGAAGGAGAGGCCATGGGTCTGGTTACCAGAGGAGGTGAGTGGAAGGGAAGAGAGGAAAATAAATAAATAAAAACGGGGAAGGGTAAAGGGAAGTGGTGGTCGGCTGGAAAGTGGGAAAGAGGAGGGAATGAGAAGACAAAGGGAAAAGGTCTCCGGGGCTGGTCACCGATCTGGTGATTGAGAAATAAGAAGGGGAGAAGAATCGGAAATGAGGAAGGGCTGCAACGCCAAGGAGAGGGCTGCCGGCTGCAGCCCTTCTTCAAAAAACTTTAGGTTCTCTCTTGCTTAGGGTTTTTTGGATGTGTAAATATTTTTTTTTTGGTCCCCTATTCTTGTGGCAATACACTCTATTTATAGAGTCTTCCATGGACAAAATTCAAAATCAGCCTTCAACTTGCATGCTTGTTTCCATTCGATCCTTCATTTGCAATTTATGCGAATTTCACTCTGCATTGACTGTTAAATTCTCGCTTTGTTCAATTTCGCCCCTGCAACAAGATTTTTTTGGATTTTTGTCCTTTTTTATTTATTTTATTTTATTTTATTTTTTCGAAACATGAAAATAAGTGGGTCAAAAATTGGGTAGCAACAAAAACAAATATTGGTAAAAATTGTGAGTCAATTATGAAGCAATTTACCCTAATTTTGCTTATGAACTCTTACAATATTTGTCTAATTTTGATAAAAACGTGTGTGTGTATGTATATATGTTGATCGAATATAAGCCGGTTTCATATATTTGAGAGAGTGCAACTAAAAAAAAAGAGTTTTATAAATTATAAAATTATAACTAATCTATAAGGAAAAATCCTGATTTAATAAATTTGTAATATTAATAAGTCTTAAGAATATTAATAGTATATAAAACGACCTAAGTGGAAATGAGATAAGTTAAAAAATAACAAAAATAAGTAATTTGAGCATAAAACAACCTCAAGCTAGTAGTCTAAGTTTTAGGAAATTAAGCTTGTAAAACATTTTCACATAATTTAAAATTCATCTAATATTTGAATTAAAAATTATATTCATTTTCATCAAAAATTATTTGACTTAATTAGTATGTACTTCTTCTGAAACTTAAATAAATCAATCTTATTTTAAACACATCCAGATGTTTAATGTTAGCATTTCATTAATTCTTGATTGATTTATATCAAAATCTTTATTTGATGTTTAAAAAATTAAGGAGATAAAAGAAAACGCACACAAAGTATCCAAAATATAAAAAAATATTATATATGAAAATCACAGCGGGGGCTATACATCGTAAAGATGTAACATCCATTCCGTTCCGGCCGGAACGTGCCGTTCCATTCATAAAACTGGGACAAAACGACGTTATTTTTGTCTCGATTTTAATTCCAGTTTGTTCTGGAAATTCCGTTCCGGGGTCATCAAAACGATGTTGTTTAATGTCTCCTTACAAAACACACATAAACAACCCCCGGTTCCACAATTCCCAAATCAATTTCCTTTCCCAAACCTCAATTCATCGGTAATCCCTCAAAAATCACCCCAAATCTCAACTCAAATCTCAAGTTTTCGAAACCTAATCCTGTAATACCTCACTTGAAAATCTCAACTCGGAATTACTCAGCTCAAAATCTCAATCCCTTACTCAAAATCACAAGCCCGAACTTGTTCTTCCACACGGCGACACCAAATCTTCATTTCTTCCCAAAATTTCAATTCCTCGGTTCTTCACTTCTTCCCCAAATCTTCTCACGACAGCAACTGAAAGTGAAAGGTACACATTCCAGTCCCCAAATCCTTGAATTTATTGAAAGTTTGAAACTGATGAATCATGAAACTGGGCATAAATGATAAAACTAGGCATTTATGCATGATAAAACTGGGCATTACGTGTTATCTGGATTGAATTGATAGATAATTAGGATAAATGACTATATTATACTATTATGAACTTGTGTGTTTGATATACGAGCTTTTTGGAGAGAGGGCTTGATTTCAAGTGCTTTGATGTGTGGGGGGCATTGCTAATAAGGGACAAAGGAGGTTGATTTAATTAGCTGTGTTTGATCAATTTTTATGGGTGTAAAATTCTTGGGTTTGTTTTGGATTGATTGTTATTAATTAGAGCAAGAGCTATGTGAAATTAAGGTTATGACCTTGATATAATTAATTTGGATTGTAATCAATCAAGCTATAATTAACTCATAATAATTGCTGCTAATTTTAATATCTCTAGTAAGCATTCTCTCTATTCCCTTTTGTTTTTAACCCTAATTCACATGAGATAATTTATCCTTTAGAGTTATCGTTTACAAGGGAAACTTTTAAGGCTTTCTCTAATTCACAAGAAGAATCGAAGTGTAATTGACTTAAGGCCATTAGATTGATGATGAATTTCACCTTAACCTCTGTTAGACCTAATTTGTTCCCGGCAAAAAAAAAGAAAAAAAAAGGAATATAACAATCATGATCGGAGCAGCTTTACATCCAAATCTAGTTATGGATGCATGTGTAATTATATATATATATATTGACAGGAACTCTAGTCTAGAACAAGCTGATGAAAATGCATGCCTTCTACTTTTGTTGGCTTCGTTGGGAGGTTCTTTTTGTTCTACAATTTCCTGCCCAATTTATGTGTGGGTTTGGCATTGAGATTACGATCTAGCTATGGCTGTTGCTGAAACATCTTTCTTGGAAGCAAATATCACAGTACATGATATCTGGTTGGGCTATAGATGTGTAAGGTTGTTTGGATAACATGTTATAAAACTAGGCATTTATGTATAGAAAACATTTATGTATGATAGTACTTGGATTGTCGTTGATTATGAATTTTCTTCCTTGAGGATATGACAACATGTTATCTTGAACCGAAATTTCTATTAATTTCTAACTTGTGTTATCTTTTTACAACAAATTAAATTAAATGGCTGAAAACTCATCTAGTGGTGGGACTTCCATTTCTTCAGCTCCAGCAAGATCAGATGATCCAACATGGGCTCATGGACAGGTAGTTGTTGGTTCAAAGAATGCAAGTATATGTATTCATTGTAACAAATGAATCAATGGTGGTGGTGTTACTCGTTTGAAGTATCACCTTGCTAGTATTAAAGGTCACGTTAAACCTTGTAAAAGGGTCCCTCCAGATATTAAATGGCAAATGAAACAACTACTAGATGACATGACAACAGAGAAAGAGAAAAGAAAACGAGTTAGAACTGATATTGGAAATTATCAACCAATTTCCAATGATGAAGAAGTTGAAGAGGGTGATGTTGCAAATCCTCATTTGGGTGATATACGTTCACAAACAAATAGAAGATTGACAATGCAAGGAACACGTACAGTTAGAAAAAGGATACCTTTATTTGCTCCACGAACTACCCCAGGTTCTTAACCTAGTATTAGAATTGCAATGACTTCTAAAGAGATGGAACACAATACAAGAAAAGTCATAGCAACATGGTGGTTTGATGCTAATATATCATTTAATAGTGCTAAGTCATATTATTATTAGCCAATGATAGATGCCATAACATCAATGGGACTTGTTTTAAAGGATCATCATATCATGATTTAAGAGGATCACTTTTAAAAGATGTAGTTCATGATGTCCATGAATACATTTTAAGTATCAAGGTTGATTGGAAACTTTATGGATGTTCAATTATTGATGAAGGGTGGTCAAATAAGAGGAATTTACCAATTGTGAATTTCCTTGCTTATTCTTCGAGAAGCACCATATTCTTGAAGTTTGTTGACACTTCAAGACTTCGAAAAGATAAAGAGACATTGCTTGAGATATTTGAAGTTGTCAAAGAAGTTGGACAAAAATATATTGTCCAATTTGTTAGTGATAATGAGGCTTCATTTAAGGTTGCTAGGAAAGCTTTGCAGCAAATGTATGCCACCTTTTTTTGGTCTCCTTGTGCTGCCCATTGCATTGATTTAATGCTAGAAAATATTTGTGATCCAAGATATTTTCCAATCATTGATGATACCATTAAAAATGCAAGAAATATAACCAAGTTTATATATAATCATGCATGGGTATTAGCTTTGATGAGGAAAGAATTCACAAATGGAAATGATTTATGTCATCCTGGCATAACAAGGTTTGCTACCCATTTCTTAAGCATCTAATGTTCACTGAAGTTTAAGAATGAGCTTCGACAGATGTTTACTTACACAAAATGGGTTGAATCAAGTCATGGCAAAATTCAAGTTGGAAAGGAAATTGTTGCTATAGTTTTAGAAGATAAAGACTTTTGGTCGAGATGTGCACATATAGTCAATGTAAGCGAGCCTTTAGTACGAGTTCTAATGTTAGCAGAAAGTGAAGAAAAACCATTTATTATATGAGGCTATTGATAAAGTAAAAGAAGCCATCAAAACAAGGTTGAAAATAGAATGTCTCAATATGGACCATATATTCGGGTAATTGATGCTAGATGGGATAAGCAACTTCATAGTTCATTACATGCAGTAGGATGTTTTCTTAATCCTGGAATATGTTTTAGTCCTTCTTTTTCAAAACAAAAGGAGGTAACTCGAGGTTTGCTTAGCACAATTACTAGATTGATTCCTGGTTGTGATATTCAAGATATCATTAGTGGCCAAATTGAGGAGTATAAGAAAGCAATTAGTGATTTTGAAATGTCCCTAGCTATTCGTCAAAGAGAAAAGTTAAATCCAGGTAATAACTTTTATTTTTTAAAATATAATGTCTTTTTTTTATCTATAACATTTGATTTATTCAAATTTTCTTATCTAGTTGCATGGTGGGAGCAATTCGACAATGATACTGAAGAACTTCAAAAGTTTGCAATTCAAGTTCTTCTTCAATGTTGTAGTGCAACTGGGTGCGAAAAAAATTGGAGTGTATTAGAGTACATCCATTCCAAAAAGAGAAATAGGCTTGAGCACAAGAGATTAAATGATTTAGCATTTTTTAGTTATAATCTAAAGATTCAACAGAGGTAAAATATTAATACTATTATATTAATAATTATTTTCTATTACTTTGCTATTAATTTTTTAATTTCTTTCGTGTTTATTCTTTGTAGGAATTTGAGCAAAACAAGAGATGCTATAGATCCCATTAGCCTTGATAACATTGATCTATTAAATGAATGGATTTGTGAAGAACCCAATCTTCTTGATAGAGAGGATATAATTTGGGAGTATCGAAGCACCTTTGTCTACTTTAAATTTAGATGATGAAGAAATATGTTTAAATGAGGAGAATGAGCTTGGTGGAAATAACAAACTATTAGAATGTCTTGTTGATTATTTTCCTTATATTCCACCGCAAGATTAAGATCCTTATTTTTATATTAATGATGTAGAAGATGTTTGATGTATATTTCTTTTATTTTAGAACAATTAACTTTCATAATATTTTGGAATTTTAGAGATGTTTCTAATTTTAAGATTATGTTTTTTTGACTTTGTGTTTGTATTGTATAATTTAAAGTTCATTTATCTTGAATTTAAATTATACTTAATAAATTAATATTTTATTTTTTCATATATGTATATATATAATTAATTATATATGAACAGTACAAAACCGGAATGACACGCCGGAACACACCGAAACTAAAATGTTCCGTTTCAATCAAATAATAAAACAACAACCGGAACAATATTGACAACTACATACTGCCTGGACAGTTCTGTACATCCAACATCTACTTGTCAAAGCACTACTACTGACTTTTAGTTAAATTAACAATCCATAGATGTGACAATTTAAGATATATTTTGTATTATTTGTTTTATTTTTATATTAATAATAAATAAATAAATATCCGATAAATATATTATAAAATATACATACCATTACCGTTCATGCAGGTGCTCCACCATTCTTTCATGTAAATTGTATAGTAGGAACTAGCAGCAAAAAAAGGCCAGTAGTCATCCACACGATTATTTTTATTTTATTTTTTTGCCATGACCATTCACATTTTACATAAAAAATAACCAAAAAAATTAACATAAAAAATC
>CM063590.1:4247298-4472382 GCA_032356905.1 Salix exigua | reverse complement strand
AGTATTATTGCAAGGATAGAAGAAATTTAAAGGGCCCTTCCACTCCACAACCGCCACTAAAAGCCATTGAAGGAGCAGAGTTATATGATCCGGTGAGGGCTGTAGAAATGTGTTTGATACCAAATGTGGTGGTACCAAAAAAGTTTCGTGTTCCTAAGTTCATCAAGTATACTGGGACACAATGCCCTGTCACACATCTGAAGTCATATTGTAATAAAATGGCGGAAGTGGTGTGTGACGAGAAATTATTAATGCATTTCTTTCAAGATAGTTTGAGTGGGGCTGCTTTAAGTTGGTACATGAGGCTTGATAACATTAGAATTCGTAATTGGAAAGACTTGGTAGATGCTTTTGTTAAGCAATACAAGTATAATACGGATATTGCCCATGATAGAACTAGTATGTCTAACCTGGAAAAAAGGGAAAAGAGAGTATAAGAGAATACGCTCAAAGATGGAGAGACGTGGCTGCACAAGTGCACCCTCCCCTGTTAGATAGAGAGATGGTTACTCTATTCGCCAATACACTGGTAACGTCATGCTACGACCATGTGATGGGGAGTTCGGCACAACAATTTATGGACATTGTAGCCGTAGCAGAACGTATAGAGCAAGGAATAAAACATGGGAGAATCTCTTCACCTATAGAAAAAAAAGGGTTTCAGTGGAAAGAGAAAAGAGGTTGATCATATCGAAGGAAGTTATAAGGGAAAAAACACCCAGTTTCCAAAATGCAACCCCCACCATCTCAAATAGATAACATTAACTTCAACTCTCCATTCTCTATCAAAAAAACAGAGAAGCACATAAAAAATCTTCAAAAAAACCAAATCGGACATTTCTCGAAAAAGAATTATCAAGAACTTCGAGAACAATTACCCCCATTTCCGTTGCCTTTGAATGAGATATACCAAAAGTTATTAAGTATTGGGCATGTAGCTCCCGTACCCTTGACACCCTACAAACCATCTTATCCTAATTGGTACAAGCTGGATCTCATTTGTGAATACCATGTAGGAATTGCAGTACACAACATCAATACATGCATTGCTTTTAAAATGAAGCTCCTCCAATTAATTAAGGTTGGATGGATAACATTCGAAGAGCCCCCATGTCATGCTTCGGGTAGCGGATCGATGAGTATGTTGGATGTCAAATACCCTACAAACTTAAGGGTGCCAATAGAAAGAATTTATCAAATGCTGACAAAGGTGAAATATGATGACATGAGATGTTGCCAGTATCATGACCAGAAAGGTCATTCTATTATTCAATGTCAAGGCTTTTATGAAAATGTGATGAAAATGATAAATATAGGTCTGCTTCGGGTAGAGACAATTACGGATAATAAAGTGTTTGTGACAGAAATGTCTGGTAAAGAAGTATGTTCGATTCAACTCACTCTGGGAGAACCACCCAAGTTAGTCTTGACCAAGCCCACCGCAACACACAAAAAAGACTATAACGCCATGCCCTATGACTATGGATATTTGTTTTCTCAAGATAAAAGACAACCCCATATCTTTCTACCTGAAGTTGGGGGCTTGACCCGAAGTGGCAGGAGTTAAGGAAGAGTAAAGGGAAGGAAGTGGTTGATGTGTTCGAAGAAATAAATAAACCTGTAACAAAAGAGGAAACCAATGAATTCCTAAAGTTGATGAAGCATAGTGAATATAGTGTGGTGGAACAACTCAAGAAGACCCCTGCTAAGATATCATTACTTTCCTTAATATTAAGTTTCGAATCTCATCAGAAAGCTTTGCAAAAAGTGTTGAATGAAGACTGTGTACCTCAGGACATCAACCCAGAAACCATGGAATATTTAGTAGGGAGAGCACATGCTTCAAATTATATGTATTTTACTGATGATGAGGTGGATCCTGATGGTAGATGACATAATAAGCTACTATACATCACAATACGATGTAAGGATATTTTGATTGGGAAAGTATTAATCAATAATGGCTCAACACTGAATGTGTTACCAAGACACATGTTACAAGAAATGCCTATTGATGCTTCGCACATGAAGCCGAGTACCATGATGGCAAGGGCATTTGTCGGATCGCCAAGACCAGTAGTAGGGACTTTGGAAGTGGAATTATATGTGGAACCACAGATGTTTCTAGTGACATTGCAAGTAATGAATATACATCCATCTTATAGTATGTTACTAGGAAGGTCATGGATACATGCAGCTGGAGCAGTGACTTCTTCACTACACCAATGCTTGAAATACATCATAAATGGAATGTTGGTTACAATCAAAGCTAAGGAAACAATTTCAATGATCAAGAATGTAGCCGTACCTTTTATAGCAGTAAAGGACTGTAGGGGGGAATATTCATGCTTTTGAAATAGTGAATGCAGATTGGATTCTTGAGGGTGCAATGGTAAAAAAACCTAGAATCCCGGAAGCAGCAAAAATGGCTACGAAATGCTTCTTAAGGAACAGGATTCCCTTTCAGTATGATCCCATAAGAGGAATGCCAGAGCGAATCAACATAATAAAATTGAAATGTGCGGATCAGAGGTTTGGACTGGGATATAAGCCAGAAAAGGAGGATTACAAATGGGTAGCCTAAGCTAGGAAAGAAGCAAGGATGCAAGAATTGAAGGATGAGAGTCAAAAGAAGAAGAGATTGTCCTCCCATTGCTCCAAGTATCTTTTCACAATTCAATTGAAGAGATCAAATCAAGCATAAGTAAACTGTATATTGGCACTTTAGAATGCCAAGGAGATTTTCCACAGATATTTATCCATGATGCCGATGAGCCTCCTGCAAGAACTTTTATGCAAAAATTAGCTGGAGGGAAGATGCACCAAAATTGGAAGAAAGAGCCTGCTCCTTTTGTGTTTAAAAAGTAATTACTTTTGTCGTATCATGTCCATGTTTGAATCTTTTTCAACCTTGACGGTAATCTAGCTCACGATGCCTCAAGATTCTGCTTTGTCATATGAGCACTTTTTTATATAAGATCATGCATTTTATCTATGACATGACATTTGCAAATACATACTCTTACTCGAACACACCTTACACTTTCAGGAGTGTTGAAAGTTCCAACCACTCACAAAACTATTACACTAAGAATAATTGGCCAAATTTTAATAATGTCACTGTACTCGATGACGAGGGATGGGCAGATGAAGATATGAAAGAATTTGCTAAATTGGTGGAAAAGTCTGAAAAAACTTGGAAATCTTTTAGTGAGGAGCTTGAGACCATTAATTTAGGAATCAAGCAGGAGAAAAAGGAGTTGAAAATCGGTACCCTTATTACGATCGAAGAGAGAGGGAAATTAGTCTCTCTTTTGCATGAATATGCATATATTTTTGCCTGGTCTTATGCAGAAATGTCAGCTTTAGATACTAATATAGTCGTGCATAAAATCCCTTTAATAGAAGGAAGTGTGCCAGTAAAACAAAAAAACAGAAGAATGCGGCCAGATATGCTCCTAAAAGTTAAAGCAAAGATACAAAAACTATGGACGCAGGGTTCCTAGAGGTCATTCACTATCCCCAGTGGATAGCCAATATAGTGGTGATCCCCAAGAAAGAAGGAAAGATTCGGGTGTGTGTGGAGTATAGAGATTTGAACAAAGCAAGCCCGAAGGATGATTTTCCACTACCTCACGTCGACATCTTGGTGGACAATGCGGCTAAAAAAGCCACGTATTCATTCATGGATGGGTTCTCTGGTTATAACCAAATTAGAATGGCAGAAGAGGACAAACAAAAAACCACTTTCATCACATCTTGGGGGACTTTTTGTTATAAAGTGAGGCCATTCGGTTTGAAGAATGCAGGGGCCACATATCATCGGGCAATGGTGACTTTATTCCATTATATGATGCACCAAGAAATTGAGATCTATGTGGACGACATATTAGCCAAATACAAGATCAATGAAGACCATGTACAGATATTGAGTAAACTATTCGAGAGATTGAGAAAGTACCATCTAAAGTTAAACCCTGCCAAATGCTCATTTGGAGTAAAGACAAGAAAATTGCTAGGTTTTATTGTGAGCAGCCGAGGAATAGAAGTTTATCTAGATAAAGCCAAGGCCATACAAGAAATGCCAACACGTAAAACTGAAAAGGAAGTGAGGAGTTTCTTGAGAGTTTGAATTACATAGCCCGTTTCATATCTCAGCTAACAGTAATGTGAGAACCGATTTTTTGTTACTCGGAAAGAAAAATCCTGGAGTATGGGATGATAATTGTTAGGAGGCATTCAACAAGATAAAGAGGTATTTACAAAACCCTCCATTATTAGTACCTCCAGTACTAGAAAAACCATTAATCTCTTACTTAATGGTCATAGATACTACCATGGGTGGTGTGTTGGGACAACATGATGAATCTAGAAGAAAAAAGCAAGTTATATACTACTTGAGTAAGAAGTTTAACGACCGTGAATCTAGGTACATCATGATTGAGAAGTTATGTTGTGCTTTGGTTTGGAGTACGAGAAGACTCAGGCAATATATGTTATACTACACCACATGGCTAATTTCAAAGCTAGATCCACTTAAATACATCCGTGAGAAACCCTATCTATCAAGTAGAATATCAAGGTGGCAAGTATTGTTAGCAGAATATGAAATTGTTTTTATGTCAAGGAAAGCTGTAAAAGGCAGTGTAATTGTCGACCATCTTGCAGATCATGCCATGGAAGATTATGAGCCTCTAAGTTTTGATCTCCCTGATGAAGACGTGTTGACAATCAGGGATGATAGTGGGGCAAGTGAGTGGTGGACGCTTTATTTCGATGAAATAGTATATTGCTTCCCATTAGGGGAAATGGAATTGGAGCAGTAATAATTTCCCCTAATAGGAAGCAATATCCTTTTTCAGTAAAACTACAATTTGAGTGCACTAATAACACGACCAATTATGAAGCATGTATCATTAGTTTAGAGACTGTTTTAGAACTTAGAATTAAAAAGCTTGAAGTCTTTGGGGATTCCATGTTGATCATTTGCCAAGTAAAAGGTGAATGGCAAACTAGAGATGAAAGGTTGAAACTTTACCAAAATTCCTTGTAAAGTTAGTTAGTGAGTTCGAAGAGGTCAAATTCACTAATATGAGTAGGGATAAAAATCAATTTGTTAAGGCTTTGGTAACGTTGGCTTCAATGGTACAAATGGTTGCTAGAGAAAAGATCCACCCAATTGACATCAAGATTCGAAATCATTAGGCCCACTGTTGTGCGCTCGAAGAGTCACCAGATGAAAAACCCTAGTATAGTGATATCAAAAGATTCATCCAACACCAAGAATACCCCCAATAAGCTTCTAAGACAGATAAAGAAACCTTATGGAGGATGGCCACAAATTTCTACTTGGATGGTGAAATACTATACAAGAGGTCGTTCGACGAGACCTTACTCAGATGACTAAATGAAAAAGAAATTGGGCAGGCTTTGAAAGAAGTTCACAAAGGAATTTGTGCCCCCCATGCCAATGGTCATAGAATGGAAAGACAAATGCAAAGATCTAGGTATTTTTGGCTAACCATGGAAATAGACTGCGTGATATATGTTAGAAAATGTCATAAGTGTTAGATATATGGTGATAAAATAAATGCACCTCCAAAACCTCTATTTAACATGACCTCACTATGGCCATTTGACATGTGGGGATTAATGTTTTTGAGTTCTTTTCTCCTCAGAATAATTTAACATTTTTTTTATTTTTTAACAATAATAGTAATGATATTTTTAGATGTTAAGCCTTGAATGTTGCTATTGTTATAATAGGGTGTGTTGATATGTTTCATTATATAAAACCTTTCATGTATAGATGTTATGGTGCAAATCACTCTAGAAACACCAGCAAGGACCAATTACATGTTTCAAATGGTCCAATGGCACGATCTAAGACAAAGACATTGAAAGAGGCGATGAATGCATTGGTTTTGAAGGTTTCAGCCAGGTCATAATTGCAAGGAGCGTTGGAGTATCAAGAGGAGACCTTAGTACATCTTATCCATGTGTAGGAGGGGTCCAATTCAACCTTATTTGAGTCATGAAGTGAGGACATCAAATTAGCTAAAAGAATCCTACCACAACATGGTATTAATGGGCTTGATGGAAGACTATAAATGAAAAGCCTTATGGGATTTATTCAATTTTATTAGCTACAACCCAAGGCTTGTTTGGGCTTAATTTAAACTTTGTTTTCAGCTACGATCCAAGGCTTGCTTAGATTAAGTCATGAGCTTTTCAATTTAAGATTATGGGTCAATTTTGAGTGGACCTCATTTAAGTCCACATAAGGGCTCCATTAGGGTTACTTCTTAACAACTAGTTAAACTCATGTAACCCTAATTTTAGAGGCCATTCATTAAATTTGAATTCTGAACTTTTCAGTTTATGTGTGAGAGTGATTCTTGCATTAAGGTTATATTTCATTTTTTTTCTATCTCTTCATTTAAGTATATTAATAAAAAAAATAGAAAAGAAAAGAAAAGTACGAGAGATGCAAGCATTAGCTAAAATTTGAAGAATCATTGAAATCTTGTCGTAGAAAACACTACTTTGGGGAAACATAAGCAAACCACATCAAAATCAATTGAAAACTCATATTTCAACTATTGGGGTTGAGATGAGATCATAGGTCAAATTTGGAATTATTCTGATATTGATTTCTTGATGTTGTTTTTCAAGATTCATTTCTGTCATAGAAACACTACCTTAGTGAACCCTTAGACAAATACTTTAGAATCAAATAAAACTTTACATTTTGTGTCTTGGGTTTGATATCACAAGATATATTTTATTTGAGCTTATTTGGATATCATATACAAGAGTTTTCAACTGAAGGTTCATTTTTGCCGCAAATTGATCACACAAGGGGTTGAGTATCTAGAAGTATGAGAATGGCCTATAATTTGAGTGTTATTTTTAGTTTGATATTAAAATACTAAATATTAAATTTGAGGTTAATTTGAGGTTATTTAGTTTGGGTTCCAATTATGTTACATAAAAATTGCGTAAGAGTTTAGATTCTGCTCAATTCTCAAAAACTGACCCTTGCGGTTTATTTTTGTCCACTTCATTTTTTATTCTATTTTGGGTAATCTAGGAGTCAAGTAATTGTTGTCGCTTCTACTTTATTTTGTGTCTTCGTATCGTCCACAATTCGTATGAATTTACATTGCTACTCGTGAAATCATAATCGTAGTTTTGTTTTGCTTTGCTTTTAGTATTTTTATTGCTTCTTGAGTCTAAAAATCATAATTAGAGTGCGTTGCGAATTCTATTGACTTTGATTTTTTTCATTTTAGTTCTGAAAGAACCAAAAGAAAGCAAGTTGTGAGGTAAGAGGCGTAGTGAGCTTATTAGAGTGAAAAACCTTTATTTTTTTTGTGATGCAAGAGTTGTGAGGTAAAAGGCGTAGTGAGATTATTAGAGTGAAAAGCCTTGATTTTGTTGTGTGACACACAAAAGTTGTGAGGATATATATTTTTTTGCTACTAATCAAATTTTGCAGATTCAAAAGATGTCTGAAAACAACGAATCAGCGACACAAAACGTTGACATAGCGTTCCAATTACGAGCCATGGGTCAACAATTTGAGTTGTTGTATAGAATATACAAAGATCTAAAAGATAAGGTGAATTCAATAAAGCAACAGAATAGTGGGGCTGATCGCCAAGGAAATACGGTCTGTATGGTTGTACGGAATATTAGATCTGATTTTGAAGAGTATGTTGATGAAAACACAAATGTGGGCGAAGATGACTATGATTTTGCATCTGTTGGCCAAGGAATCAGGTCTAGACTGGACAAGACTAGGAGGAATGTGAATTTCTGTGGCATAGGGAATTATGAAGATATGGATGGAGACTATAATATCAAACTGAAAATTCCTAACTTCAAAGGTAAAAATGATCCCAATGCTTATTTAGAGTGAGAGAAAAAAGTAAATTGGATATTTGATTATCATAGCTATTCTGAACAAAAAAAAGTTGAAATTGATGATGATTGAGTTTAAAGCGTATGCAATGATTTGGTGGGATTAGATTGTAATCAGTAGGAGGAGGAATAGGGAGTGACTCGTTCAGAGTTACAGGGAGATGAAAGTGTTAATGAGGATACGATTTGTGCCAAACCACTATTATAGATACCTATACCTAAAGCTCCAAGGTCTGAATCAGGTCTATAAGACAGTAGATGAATATCACAAAGAGATGGAGATAGCAATGATTCGAGCCAATGTTGTTGAAGTTAGAGAGGCCACCATGGCTAGATTTCTTAATGGGTTCAATCATGACAATGCTAATGTGGTTGAGTTGTGCAGCTCGAGGACATGGTTCACATGGCTACGAAGGTGGAGAGACACCTCAGGAAGGAACATGTTAGGCCAGGATTTAATTTGGGTTCTTCATCATCATGGAAGATGAATCTGAAGAGAGAGGGTATTGTCCAACCCAGATCCTTTGTTCCTTCTAAAACTGAACGAACAACGGCTAAAGTTGATGTCCCTACTGGTGCCAAAGGTAAATCTAAAACTCAGCCTAAACGTACTTGTGATGTTAAATGTTTCAGGTGTCAAAGGCATAGATATTATGCTTCAGAGTGTCCAAACAAGAGAGTCATGATGATTAGAGATGATGGTGATATGGAATCTGAAAGTTACCATTTTGATTAGGAAGGCATGCCACCATTGGAGGATATTGATGAGAATGAGTTAGCATTATTGGTTGTGAGGTTCTTGGTTATAAGGCGCACACTTCAGGTTCAAGTCAAAGAAAATGAATCGAACCAACAAAGAGAGAATATCTTCCATACTCGTTGTTACGTACAAAGCAAGGTGTGTTGTTTAATTATTGATAGCGGAAGTTGCATTAATGTTTGCAGTACCACACTTGTGAGTAAACTGAAATTGAGAACTGTTCAACATATGAAACCATTTAGATTGCAATGGCTGAATGATAGTGGAAAAGTGAAAGTGACTAAACAGATTGTGGTTCCATTTTTTATTGGGAAATATATTGATGAAAAATATGCAATGTGGTACCAATGCAAGCAAGTCACATCTTGTTAGGGAGGCCTTAGTAATATGACAGGAAGACAATTCATGATGGGGTTAAAATTAGGTATACCATTGTAAAAATGGTATAACCATCAGTCTTGTACCTCTTATACCCACAAAAGTGTTTGATGATCAGATAAAGCTAAAACGTGAGCATAAGGCAATGGGGAGAGAAAATCAAGGTAAGGACTAAGGGGAGAGAAGACCATCAGATTCTGCTAGAATCCAAACCACTACAACCCATTCAGACACTCATCCAAACACAAACAAACCAGACCATTCAACAACAGCTCAAAAAGACCCAAATTTGGTTGAGAGTGGAGGTAAGACAAGAGGAGAGAAGAAAGTCAGGAAGAGTGATGATAATTGTGTGGAAAAACTAAAGAAACATCTTAATTTTTATGCTAGAGAGGGTGAGGTCAGATCTGCATATTTCACTAACAAGACAATTATTTTACTTCTATACAAGGAGGCTTACTATAATACTAATGATCTTGATCATATTGTGCCTAGCATTGCTATTTCTTTGTTGCAGGATTTTGATGATATGTTCCCCAACAATACTCCAAGCGGATTACCACCATTGCGGGGGATATAGCATCAGATTGATTTTGTATCCAGAGCTTTAAGTCCTTACCGACCATCATATAGAAGCAATCCTGAGGAGACAACAGAGTTTCAAAGACAAGTTGATGAGCTGATGGAAAAGGGCTACATTCATGAGAGTATAAGCCCATGTGTCATACCCGTGCTACTTGTGCCTAAGAAAAATGGAACATGGAGGATGTATGTTGATTGCCAAGCCATCAACAACATAACGCGTATTGAGATGGACAAGGAGAAAGTTAAGTCCATTTGGGAGTGGCCTACACCCAAATTGGTAAGTGAGATAAGGAATTTTCATGGGTTATCTAGTTTTTACATGCGTTTTGTGAAATATTTTAGTACAATAGTTGCACCCTTGAATGAAGTTGTTAAAAAGTCGGTTGGGTTTAAATGGGGGAGGAACAAGAATTGTCTTTTGTTCTTTTGAAAGACAAATTATATTCTACACTAGTTTTGACTTTACTTGACTTTACAAAAGCCTTTGTAATAGAGTGTGATTCGTCTGGAATGGGGATAGATGTTGTTTTGATGCAGGATCGGAGACCTGTCACATATTTTAATGATAAGTTAAGTGGAGTGACCTTGAACTATCCCACTTACGACAAAGAACTCTATGCCTTGGTAAGAGCACTTAAGACATAGCAACATTACTTGTGGTCAAAAGAGTTTGTAATCCATTCGGATCATGAGTCCTTGAAACATCTAAAAGAACAAGGTAAGTTGAATAGGAGACATGCAAAATAGATTGATTGAATTCATTGAAACTTTTCCTTACGTGATCAAGTATATGCAAGGCAAAGTGAACATCGTAGTTGATGCCCTTTCTCGTAGGTATGTTCTTTTATATACCATGAATACTAGATTGCTAAACTTTGAATATGTAAAGGATTGTATGGTAATGATTCTGACTTTGCTTAGATTTATAATGCATGTGGAAATTCGGCTTTTGGAAAGTTTTATTTGATGGATGGTTATTTGTTCAAAAAGAATAGAATATGTGTTCCTGCTAGTTCTTTGCGTGAATTGCTTGTTCGTGATGCACATGGGGGTGGTTTAATGGGTCACTTTAAGGTTGCTAAAACCTTGGATGTATTGCATGAGGATTTCTATTGGCCAAAGATGAAAAGAGATGTGCAACAAACTTGTGAACAGTGCATTGCTTGTCGAAAGGCAAAATCTAAAGTACAACCACATGGTCTTTATACACCATTACCTGTTTCTATTGAACCTTGGGTAGATATCTCTATGGACTTTTTCTTAGGTTGACCTAGGTCAAAGAAAGGTAAAGACTCTATTTTTTTGTGGTTGATAGGTTTTTTAAAATGGCGCATTTCATTGCATGTCATAAAACAGATGATGCATCTCATGTCGCAGACTTGTTCTTTACGGAGAATGTATGTTTGCATGGCATTCCTAAAAGTATTGTGTTAGATCGTGATGTTAAGTTCGTTAGCTACTTTTGGAAGACCTTATGGGGAAAGTTGGGAACCAAATTTTTATTTTCGAGAACATGTCATCCTCAAAAAGATGGGCAAACTGAGGTAGTCAATAGAATATTATCTCAACTTTTACGTGTTATAATACAAAAGAATTTGAAAATGTGGGAAGAATGTTTGCCTTTTGTTGAGTTTTCTTATAATAGAACTATGCATTCGACCATTTGTTTTTCTGCTTTTGAAATTATTTATGGTTTTAATCCTAACTCATATGGACTTAATTCCTTTACCTTGTGAGTTTAGATGGTAAACAAAAGGCAAAGATGGTGAGACAACTCCATGAACAAGTTCGACTGCAAATAGAGAAAAAGAACAAAATTTAGACTTCTAAAGTAAATAAGGGATGTAAACTAGTTGTTTTCCAACCCGGTGATTGGGTTTGGGTGCACATGCGGAAAGAATTACTAACCAAAGGAAATCAAAATTACAGCCTCGTGATGATGGTTCATTTCAAGTTTTAGAGAGAATAAATGACAACGCATACTAAATTGATCTTCCATGTGAGTATAGCTAGTGTTATCTTCAATGTTATTGATCTTACGTTGTTTGACACAGATATTGATTGGAGGTCGAATCCTTTCGAGGAGAGAGGGGATGGTGCAGACTAGCCCAGAAACACCAGCAAGGACCAATTACATGTCCCAAATGGTCCAATAACACGGTCTAAGACAAAGGCATTGAAAGAGGTGATGAATGCATTGGTTTTGAAGTTTTCAACTAGGTCAGAGTTGCAAGGACCATTGGAGTATCAAGAGGAGACTTTAGTACAACTTATCCATATGCAGGAGGGGTCCAATTCAACCTTATTTGGGCCATGAAGTGACGACAACAAATGAGCCAAAAGGATACTACTACAACATGGGATTAATGGGCTTGATGGAAGACTATAAAAGAAAAACCTTATCGGATTTATTCAATTTTGTTAGCTACAGCCCAAGGCTTGTTTGGGTTTAATTAAGACTTTGTTTTCAGTTAAGATCCAAGGTTTGCTTGAATTGAGTCATGGGCTTTTCAATTTAGGATTTTGGGTCAATTTTGAGTGGACCTCATTTAAGTCCACATAAGGGGTCCAATAGGGTTACTTCTTAACAATTATTTAAACTCATGTAACCCTAATTTCGGCAGCCATTGATTAAATTTAAATTCTGAACTTTTCAGTTTATGTGTGAGAGTGATTCTTGCATTTTTTAGTTCTTGAACGGACTAAATCCGACTTATTGAAAATTAATTAGCTTTGTGGCGTCATTCTACTAATTCCAATAGTGTTAGTGTCTTGGGGCAGGTTTTCATTGTGTCACACTCTTATCATTTCGGCCTTCCTAGATCAGATTTCATTCTTGGTTGTGGGTTGCGTGATCACGAGGTTCGTATCATATTATATTTTATTTTTGAACTAGTAAAATCTATTAATTAATTCAATTTCAATAATTACAAAAAATATTTCCTCCACCTGCAGTAATTAACTAGTCTACTATATACTAAAAGAGATCAATTCTTAACAATGACATGTGACATCTTTTCAATGTGGATTCCAATAGTTTTTTTTATTTGTTTTATTTATTCTTTTTATATTTTAGTCATGTTGCAGCTTTAACGATATTGTTACGTGTGAATCTGACAATTATAAAAATTATTTAATTTGACTAGGCAATCTAACTAGTTTATATTAAAATCGATCAATAAAATTGACACCAACTACTGTTCATCAAAAAATATTGACCCTTAACCTCACCCAAATGTTTCAGCCGATCACTTCAATTTAAACAATTCTTCAGCTTGCAAAGTGTAAATAACTCACCACTCGTATGAGTCCCAAACATGTTCATCCTAGCTCTCTCCCGTAGTAGAAATAAGCATAAAATCGATCCGGGGTAAGACCTACCAACCCGTGACCCAGAGCAGGTCATGAGTCCAGCCTGGTTTTAACACTGAATAGCAGCAGGGTAAAAGAGCTATAATTGGGTGCCATGGAAACAATATGGACCGCATTTTGTGAGCCCAGAATCAGTTGCAAAAATTATCAAAAATTATGACTATTAATGAATTTTGCAGCAAAATTTTTCATATGTTGCGTTTATACATCAAATAATAACGGTTAATAGAATGAGTAACGTACAACATTCTCTTAAGATCAGCTCTACAGGACCAGATGTAAACACCAGTACGCTGAAAAACTTCGGCGGTGCTCCGACCAAAGGGACAAAAATATCCTCCATCGCAGGTGCAAACCCACAGAACTACCACCACCCTCACCTAGTAGTGAGTAGAATTAAAGAGATCAACCCTAGAAAACACAATATATGTTATGCACATTTGCAAAGAAATGCATCTCAATAGGGCATGGTAGGTAGGATCTGGTGAAGATAAAAAAAAAAAATGTGATCTCAAAGAAAAGTGATATGACCAGCACAAAACCTAACATGGAGGCAGGTTCCTCAACGACCATAACCTAAAAATCCTCCAGAGTATACGTTTCTGCTGCCACCTGGTTATGCGATTTACCCGCTAATACATATTTCAGTTGCATGTTAGCTGACATTCATTCAGGCTTGTGTTCAGATGGTGAGATCCTTCTCCAGCTCTCCATTTGATGAAACAAAATCTGCAATTTTACCACCTTCAGGATGGCTCGAGTCTTCATTCTCAGGTTTCTTGGCTATCTGACTGTTCACTGAGTTGCGTATGACAGAGCTGCGCTCTCCTTCAAAGTATGTCGAGAAAGGGAAGTACCGAGCGCAATGCCCTTTCCACCCTGAAAAGGAAGGAATTCAATATCAAGCCGCAAAATAAGTTTTAGCATTTATCTTATGCAACACTACATGCATGTTTCAAACATCTCCCTGGTTCCAATATTTATAACATTCTTGGAAATAGATATTCAAAAGGAAACCTCCATCTCCAGCTGGTTCAAGAGAAAACAAATGTCACAGAAAAGAGAACTTTATATAAAAGAATTTGTATATTTGAATTTCAAAAGATTAATAAGTACACTTTTCACATTAATCAAGGACACAACCCCCCTCCAAATGCAAAAGAAACTAGAGAATTAGGAGCAGAAGATAGAGAGAGAATCCAGGTTATAAAAGTAGTCCATGAGGAGAGAAAAAAATCTTCGATACAACATTAACACCATCACCAAGGATACACCATGCACCTAAGACTTCAATGTTGCAGAAAAGATTTCTAAAAATAACATGAAAAGGAATAATTAACTCTATTAAACAGTTTGAACTTCTCATACAATAGAATGCAGATATTTTCTTTTTGGCTAAAAAGAAAAAAGGCCATGAAAAATTTTACTTACTCAATGCAGCATCGGGATCATCAAGAACTGCTCCTAGGAGCTTGTGGACTGCAATGCAGTCTTTGAGTTTCCATTCCTTGACTGGTCCAAGTGCTCCATTTCTTACGGTAAAAATAAGGAAATACAGATAAACATTCAGTTTGGATCAGCAATAAAGATGTGCAAGTCCAGGTACAAGCAAAAAAGTAAAACAAACAAATCAACCCAGGAAAAAGAAAAACTCATATCACTGTGGATTACATTGGTGCAGGGTTGTTGGTTGAATCTTCAATTAATTTAATAGCCTCAGGTTTCTTGTTAGGTTCCAAAACAGATAGCATTTCCGCCACAGCAGCTCTGTGCATTAAAGAACCTGCAGGAAACCAATACAATTAACAAGACAGATCTATCCAGGTAGAGTTGCACAAAGGGACCACATAAGGTGGGAGATTACCTTTATGTTTTTCAAAGAAATTCTTGTTTGCTTCAGTGAGATTTTTCTCATGCAATTGACTACAAGAATAAACATTGCAAAACTTAATAATAAGTAACTTAGAGCTGATAGGCAAGGTGAAGAAAACATCATATTACAAATAAAGAAAAAGAAAATGTGCACGAGAACCTAATGAATGGACGCTCTGCTTCCAAGACACTCCAGACCAGTTTTTCCGTATCAGTCACAGGAGCAGTCATTGTGCCCACTTTATGGAAGAATCTAATCTGAAGCGCATCAAATTCACAATCAATAAAGATTAAAACAAAGGGTCTCTGATCCTCTAAGCAGAAGTGATAACACTAACTGGCAATACCAGTATCAGGACACATGAAATGTCAAAGACAAAAACAGAAGTAAATAAGATAATTGCATAATAGAGGTGACATACCAAGCAGCGATGGGAATCAGGGTTTTCAGCATTCAACCTGAGCAATTGCTTTACAGCCTACAAAAGAAAAGCAAATTAACCCTGCAACTAGCATTTGTAAATGCAAGTGTACAAAAGCACCATTTACTAGAAACCATCGTGAAATTCATACTGTCAACCTCACTATTTAGCCAAACAAACTACAGGAGTTGGGTTATCATAGCATTTGTTCTCTTCAGAAAGGGAGAAACAATTGAAAAAAGATGATGATTTACTCAATAGCATTTGGACTAAATAACACAATGTTTTTCTTCCAATATTACCTTGACAGTCCCTTTTAAGCAGACATTGTGAATGGTGAAAAGGGCTGAAAATTGTACCAAGTTCATCTTTTCAAACAATAAATACCTGAAGAGCAAGCAGAATTTTCTTCTTTCTCATATTCACTTCAAAAGAAAGCAAGTGTGTCTCCAAAGAATCTGGCGAATGTTTCTGAAGCAGCTTCAAGTACTTTGTAGCTTCCAACAACGGATCTTCAACCTGGAAAATAAATCCACTTTTACTGTTATTCATCCAAGTATACTTAGTACTTTGTAGCCTGAGAGGCCTTCAAGCAATCAAGAATAAAATCTGAGGAAATAAAATTAGGAAATAGAAGTAACCTGCAACAACTTTTCCCCATTTGGATCTGGATCTACTGGTTTAATATGCCGCTTACCCGACCTAGAAACACTACTAGCACTTGATTCTTCATTTCTCACCTCGGCCTCCTAGGATGGATATAGACACTAGAATGAAAATCATTGTAATTTAAACGTGCCAAAAGCCATAGAAACTAATATTCACATACTTTCTTAGCTCGGGCTTCTGCCTTTTTCTGTTTTTGCCTCATCTTCTTTCTCTGAGAAGGTGGCAACTTTGACATCTCTTCTTCTTCTTCAACCATTGACTTCGAAGGAGAATCAATCAATTTTATGTAACATCTACATTTGAAGTCATACCCAAAAACATAACAAAAAAAAATTAATTCAAGGAGTTCATTAAAAGTATGACATACAGTCACATTCATAAGAAAAATGCATGAAACATTGATCATGTGAAATGAGATGCAATCCATGCTATGTGAAAACCATATAGGTGTCTGGCTCCAGTAGTAACTGCAACACCACGTATGGACATGAATATGATGACCAAAGAACACCCTGCGTGAAGTCAGTGAACAGGATTTTCTAGCAACCTGTTTCATACACAGCTTACTTATGTCAGGTTACCAAACTCCAAAAGAAACATGAAGAAAGTGACTCGAGGGGCAACTAACAAAATCACACCAGCCCAATGTCATCATTGCAGAATGACCATGGCATCCAGCAGCCTATGCAAGGTATTCACCATAGTATTATCCGCACCAGTGCCCCAAGATTTCAAGGAGGGTAAGCAATGACAAACAAAATGTATAGAACTTTGCTTCCTTCTTTAGGAGAAAAACTTGGAGATAAAAAATAAAAATAAAAAAGGTAATGATATGAAAATTGAAAAATGGTTAAGCATTATTTTTGTTGTCTGAAATGGTAAGCTGTTGGTCTTTCTTGAGCAAGCTGAGGGTGGAGGGTTCTCTAGGAAGGACTGTATGCACAGCACATGCATAGATGAGGCGAGCATATAAAGCAGCATTCTGATTCAGAAACTCGTGCAAGAGAAAAGGGACAGGGAGGCTGATTTAAAAAATAAAATCTCATATCTGTTTCTAGGTTCGAGAAAAAAAATATTTCACCTGATAGCTCCAGCCGCTGCTTTGTGGAAATATGCATGAGCATGTAAGTGATCTTGAAATTTAAGCATTGCCACATAGGCTCGTAGTGTCATTTTCCTTAAACAATAGGAATGGAAGTCAAATTGGTCTTCAGTGATATCTGCATAGTGCTTCTCCACCTCTAAAAACTTCTTTAAAGCCCGTCCAAGATCACCTTGACGGAAGTAACTCTCACCAGAAGCAAGTTCATACCTTGCAAAATTATTATACAGCACTCAGGATGTCTGACAAAAATATGTACTTAAAGTAACACATGCTGACAGCAATAAGACAGACTGACCACATGCATTGCATGTCATGAAGGTTGTTGTGCTGGTCCCCATCCTTTGTAAACAAAACAGCAGTTTTATCTGCCAAGGCCACCTTCAAGAAGCATTCCATGTAAAGCCCATGCAGAAACAATCTGAGAAAGCCCCATAAACCAACAATAATAGGAAATCTAAAAATTAAGACAAACTGCAGCTTCCACACCTGATCAGCCTGTAGCATACGTTTGACACATTCACTGTTTATATATCGATCTGCAAGATCCATACATCTAGCTTCATCTGCCAAAGTGGCAGCAGCTGCCAAATCACCAGCATGCTTCAAAATGCGGCTCTGTGATTGAGAGATGCAAAAACAGAGTGGGAACATCAGAATCCAACAGTTTGTACTTTCTACATTTTTAGTGATAGGATTTGAAAGAACTACAAAATTTTACACATTCATTCCTTTCTCTAAGTACTCTTCTACAATAAAGAGAACACTGAATGGTGACAGCCAAAGCAATCTAACAGAGAAAGGAAGAAAAGCATCTAGGTGCCAATCCTAAACAATAAAAATGAGGGCAGACAATGCACATCAACTAACATACAGATATAGGAAAGAAAAATTGGTTAGCATATGCTTCCTGTCCATGCTATATTGGTCGCAAAATTTCAACGAGCTCGGAAACTATCTCGAAATTAACAATTCCTTTTGAAATGGAATACAAAGAGGGGAACTTTATAAAATAATAACAAAGAGATGGCAGAATAAGACTTCTCCATGAAACCTTGAAAATAAAATTTTACAGATAGAAGGTGTAAATCAACCTTGACAGAATATAAATCAATCACAGTTGGAGTGTGTTCTATAGCCTCATCAATTTTACTCAGAGCAACATCATATTGTCCCCGTCTGTCGTAATGCTGTATAACAAAAATTGAACAAATTATTAAAAAGAATCAAAAGGATATAGTAATAGCAGCTAACTATTTAATTCATGGTACTCAACCTGAGCCAAGAAAAACAAGGTCCACATAAGTGTTGAAGGAGGCTCTTTTTCTGCCCTGCATATATGAAAGGAATACTAAAGGATTTCAAAAAGAGTAAACAGCAAAACAAAACAGAACTTGATGTAGAAACACCAAATTATCAGCTGCATTGCAGATGTTCTTTATTGAGATACAAATCTGTAATTTTAAAAATATTAATAGCGAGCTCTCACCTAAATGTACCGAAGGCAGTTACTGGGCAACAAAACAAATAAGGGAAAATTCTAGATGTATTTTTTTCTATTATGGTCATCTTAATGCTTTTCACTCTTATTAATATGCAGCACATTAAGTTAACATAAACATGATGAATAACTGGTCCAGAATATGTGATAATAACATGATTGCAGAAAACAGTTTTTGTAAGCCACAAATGATAAAAAAAAAACATGTCCTGTCAATCAATTTGATGCCAGTGCCTGTTATTTTGATTTTCATTAATATAAATAAATCAAAATATTTCACTCTTCTTAATATGCAGCACATTAAGTTAACATGATGAATAACTGGTCCAAAATATGTGATAATAGCTTGATTGCAGAAAAAGTTTTTGTAAGCCACAATTGACAAAACATGTCATGTCAATCATTTTGATGTCACTGCATGTTATTTTTATTTTCATTAATAAAAATAAATCAGATTATTTTTTTGTTCGAACAACAATCAAGTATTCAAAATAAACAAAAGAATTATTAGTAACTGAAGAGTATCCTGAAGGAATTTCCCTTCCATCTTTTATATTTCAAGTTTTGAGAAACAGATTTTACAAAAAAAAAGTTGAATAAAGGTACAATGGTACAAAGCATAAATTACCTCCCAGGGTATCCACCACTTATCCTAAGAGAATACTCCAATTCTAGAATAAGTTTCTCCAGTATATCAGCCTGGATAAGAGCAAGCGTAGAAGATTGCTTTCAACCAAAATGAAATAAGAGTACGAGCATACAGCCTCCAAAAAGATACACATACACCATACAAGAAATCTAACTCACCTTTCCAGGGTGATCATAGAGCGGTGAAAGATCTGAGAATAATGAAGGAACTCCCTAAAAACAACAAGAAGATTGTATATAACCCTAGCAAAAAATAGAAAAGCCAGCAAGAACTGCTTGTGCTGTAACTACAAATACCTTGGTCAGGAGGGGTCTAATATAATTTTCTGCAGCTACAAGAAACTTTTCATCTTGGAGAAAATCAAGTGGTATTCTCTGAATTAAAAAGGAAGAGTGGCAGTCACTATGAAGCCCAGCAAAATATCACATACATGTGTTTATATTCAAGAAAATACAATGATAGGGGAAGTAAATAGCATTGACAATGATACTAAGAGAGTGTACTTTCACCAAGGTCTGGCCAACAGCAATCCATATCAAGCACTTCTCTCAGATATAACATACAACAAAGTGATTTCAGTTAAGTTTGCCCAAACGTTCAGTAGCTGGATGGGTTCATGGTCTTAATGATCATGGTTTTGTTCCAACGAATACCACACAAAGCAGAGAGAGGTGGGGGAAGGGGGCAGTTTTTAACAATTGTAGAACCTCACATAAATGCTGTTATTTCAGTTGGTGGGCATTGAGCACCTAAGAAGACATCCAGATAAATTTCCTGGAATTAGATAGCCTTTACAGAATGGTGCTAACACTTAGCTCAACTAGTAAAGGGTAGGGCAGGTTAGGGGGCAGAGCCCATAATTCAAACTGAGAGGGGGGGAACTAGGTGATGATGCCTAGACATTCTATATCTACCTTGGGTAATAGTAGGGCAGTGAATATCTCCAGACACAAGATCTAAGGGCATGCCTCACCTTAACAGCTGATGACCAGGTGTACTGCTGCCCAAGTGATTTGTACAAGGCATCCAACTGATCAATATCAGGGGAAGAAAGGCCATTTTCCGCATGCAGCCCAACACATTTTTGTAGGCCTTCATAATATCTGGACAGAAAAGATAGTGGCAATATTGGATTCCTTATCAAAACTACAAAACCAAAATTCACTGAACATCAGAGAAAAAGACTAAGAAACAGGAAACTCTTGCGTTAATTTAATAATTTAATCATATGGTCACCATTTCAATGCCTGTCACTTAGATTTTTGACAGTGGTAATCTGTCAATTTAAAGTCTGATTTCAACAGTACAGCTATACGAAAGACAATAACAAGGCAAAAAAAATAAAAACATTGATAATCAAAAACTTAAGGATCATAAGTCAAATATGTGCAGGTCTGGCAGACTCTTCATAATCAGGTGAGACAATCTATCCAGAAACTTGATCAGTTTGTGCAGGATGAATTTCACAAGAAAACAATGTTAGATGTTCAATAGGAGTGATGGCATCCTACAAGAAATACATGAGAAAACTGTGATTTCTGGTGGAGCTACAGCGATATGGAAAAGAAAAGGAAATAATGTCTACAACAATAGACAAGCAAAATTAAATAAAAGGACCAGCATTTTTTTGTGATTTATCTAAAGGTAAGTGTTGTGAGGTTATTCAAAGCTAGATAGCTAAAAAAAACAAGTAGACAGAGTCAAATATTTGGGCATTCACTCATTTTGTAACCAAAAACTGTTCAAAAAAAGGCCATGTTGCATTACAAAAACAAAAACTTGGTTCATCACACACGCAGACACTGAATTCACTAAGCCAGCAAACCTAAAGTTAATTATGTTTGCAATTGAACACATGAAGTGTTGTCGACATTTCAAGGCACCTACGAAATGGATAAAATATCAAACACAGATTTCTATCCTCATTATCCACTGGTAAAAAGCATATTTTAACAATTTTTCCATTCTGATTCATTATAAACTTCAAGACAAAGGAAACTGATCTTGAACCACCAGACAATATAACTCATCAAAAGTTGTAGTAACCAAATATATGGGGCACACATTTTCAAATTACCAAAAAACAATAAAAAAATGACAAGCAAAAGACACTTGTGGCTAAATTCATAGTTGAAATCACAAAAACACACTGCTACATTTACTAGCAATCCTGTCATTTCTGTTAGATGGACATTCTCTAACTTTCTTCTTAGAAATGTTTAGCAAATTAAATCACCTGTAGTTGTCAGGATTAATGGAAAGTAATGCCTTGTACAATTCAGCACCTTCATCAAGACGACCAAGCTTCACTAATAGAGAAACCTCTTGTTCTTTATACGACAATTTATCAACCTGGAGAACTTTCAATCATAAATATTTACTCAAACTCAAGAAGATCCACCAAGTAGCTACCCTACTGTCGAATGAAGTGTACACTTACAATTTTTGACTCTTTCTTATGCAACTCCTCGATAGCTCTCTCAAGAGAACCACATTCCTCTAATAAAGATATCTGGAAGGACAATAAATCACCGGCAGATAACCATCAAAACTGCTGAGATATCTAGAAATACCACTATTCAGAATGCAAGTTCTAAAACAGTTTAAAGACAATCATGAGACAATAGTTCATGCAGTCACTTCTAACCAAAAAGAGGCGGAGGAAGAAAGAAAGCTAAACCATCACACAGCCCTAATTAGCCCCTGAGACTCATCCAGAACAAACTGTCCAACAATAATGTCACCATCACATTCAGCCACTAATCTGCCTTACACTTAATTGAGAAAAAAAAAAAAATTTGAACTTCAGCATCAAAGCACAGCTCCCAACTGGTACTGATGTAGTTGCATTTGTCTAATCATCTTGAAGCACAACAACCCATAGCCCAAAAATCATTGTAAATACTATTATTGCCAGCATAAACTATCAACTGAGTTGCAGCATATTCAATTTTGCACATATATGGCAGGTGAAACACATACAAAGAAGTGAAACATGACATCAAGGACCTAACAGTCAAAAAGATCTAAGATAGAATAGTGCTGTATATATGAAATCAGCATTGTTACCTTGTATAAAAGCATTTCTCCATGCTCACATCGTTCATTATCTGGAGGATAATCATCATCAAGTGTCCCTTCATATGCTTCAAGGATTTCAACTGCTTTTGAACCACTGATGAAAAAAGTAAATTAAAGCACAAGGGGAAGAATTAAAGTGTAGATCATACATTTTTACTTTACACTGCTACTTCCAATTCAGGTAAAGGAAGACGGACAAAACAGAAGTTCAGAGACAATTTGATGATATTAAAACATTAAGAAAAATATCTGCAATATTCCACATTCACAAAGATCCTTAATAACCTCGAGTAATGAAAATAAGCTTTAAGGTCAAGACAAACTTTGAGTGTCATGATAAAGTCATACTCTGAGTTCAAATGATGGGCAACAGCAAAGCCAATCCAGTTCATGCGATGATTTGGTTTCAGGGATAGAAGTTGCTGTCTTGTCTCAACAAAACCTGTCAGGTCCCGCATTTGAGCCTGCAACACAAAAGGAAAAATTCAACTTTCTATCAAACATTTTTTATGTCAGCAAAAACTAGACAGCATGCTGAAAGAGCAGAGAAAAGGCAAATAACATGGCACCTGTTAGCTGCTTATTAAAGTATTTGATTGATAAAAGTACCTAAATTGGCTATAGCGGATGTAAAACAGTAATGTGAAAAATGTCCTTGTGTGAAGGTACAAGACATCAGGGTGGACGTCTTTTACCACCTCCTGCATCTATGCTCCCTAAAACATCCATGCTACCATCGCTGCCACTTTGAGCATTCTTCTGATAGTAACAAACTTTCAATGCATGAGCTTGGCTTTCAGTTTTTCTTGGATCCTCTTTGACCTTTATTAAGATTTTGCTTCTTATAACTATATTTTAAATTTAATTCTTTTTTTCCTCCTCGCACTCACCAGCTTAAGCATTTCTGTAGATTCTTCCAGGTCCTTGGGTGGTGCACAGCTTTTTCTAGAAAAACAGTACATCACAATAAAAACAATTTGCCAAAAATTCCCTTCTTCGTTTGGTTGTGATGGTAAGTGAAAGAACTGATGACCACAATGATCCCATGTTCATAATGTTAAAGTCCTAACGTGACTTTTTCATAGCAATAAAAACATGAGTTCTACCTGTAATTTTCCATGTGAACTATAGCGAAGCATATATCACTTATGGTAGCTTAAGACCAAAAGAATATTCATGGATAAAAAGTTGCATAGGTCTAACAAATATCGATTTCATGCGGCATACAAGCATGCCGTGTAGGTGCTAGAGGTTTCCAAAGAATTGAAGTAGACAATATGTGAGTTAATAACAGTGTTGTTAAAGGCGCTAAAAGGCACCAAGCCTGTAAAATGCACGAGGCACTCACCCAAATAAACCAAGGTGATATGCTATGAATAACAAATATGTGTGTGAGTGTGTGTGTGTGCGCGCACGTGTTATAAATCTAAAATGTATATCTTCTTGATTAAGATTGGCTCAATAGAAAATCAGAAGAAAATATAAAATACCATAACATAACAGTCATAATAAGTTATATTTCAACTTAAAACAAAATAAGATAATTTAAAGTGGTAAGTAGCCATATAGATTAAAAAATATATATCATCATCATTATTCATTATTCTTCAAAAACATCTTCATCCATGTTTTCCTCTCCTTCACTTGAATCCTCCATTTCATGATTAAAACCCAGATCTTCATCTCTCAAACCATACTGCACTTGTACAGATGTGTTAAACTTTGATTCCCACAGTTGAAAAAAAAAAAGCAGCTGGTGTTTCTCTTCTAAGTGTCCTTCATTGTCTGTCTGTCTTCCACTTATTTATTTTTTTAATTTTCTTACCCTAATCTTTGTTCTTTACAAAAATATCCGTAAGATATTTCTCGTGATAAATTAAAAAAAAAAAGACAATAGGTCAAAACATAAATCAGTAAAAAGAAAAATCCAACAGGAAAGGATGAACTTCAAGCAAGTGCTAGCCTTAGCACCTTGCACCCACTCACAAGGCGCTCACCTAGGAGGTGATTCCTTGAAATGAAACACATGAGGCTAATAAAGGTGTTGGGGCCTCACCTCGCCTGGAGCGCCTTGACAACACTGGTTAATAAGCACAAGAATATCTTCAACCTCAGAAAATCACTTTTGATACCAAGACATGGTTCATTAAACTTCAGCAACAGTTAAAAGAAATGAACACATGGCAACATTTGGATATCAAAACCAACCAGGTAACAGAGAAACATGTTGGAAGGGATATATCTAGCACAATTTGAATTATTGCTTTGCTGTTTAGGGCGTCAATCAATGTATTAGAGGCAGTAAAATCAGAGCAAGTATCAATAGCTCATGAATATATAGTCACAAAATTATAGTCAAGCAAGAACCATATAATGAAGAAAAAGGTCATTTGGAAGGGGAAAACGAAGTCAAGTTATACCTGTAAGAGTGACAAGTCCCTCAGTATTTCAATATTGTCTGGATCTATTCTCAATGCATTTCGATAGCACTTGATGGCCTCCCTATACTCTCGGTCAGATCGGTAAAGGAGGCCATAAACATGCCAGCAAACATGACTCTTAAGGTCATTCTGCATTAAAGAAACACAATATGACAATACAAAGATGAGATGAAAAAGAAAATAGATGTTTAAATGTTAAACAAAATGGAGCATATCAACCTTTAGGCCAAGTCGGACAAGTTCATATGCTTCAGATTTACGATCCATGCAATTTAATGTCAAACCCTTCATGGATAAAGTTTCTGGAAACCAAGGGAAACAAAATTCAAGAAAAGTTTCGATTAAATAATGAACTGAAATCTGGCAAGTGATTAAAAATTCAGAGGGTGAATTTTCTATTGGAATAAAGATTATGTGCATCATGAGCATGTAAAAGAGTTGACAAGAAAATTTCCCGCTCCTAGGTTAATATTGACCATAACTACATCTTTACCACTTCAATATCCTTGTTTATAATTAGGACACCTTATATTATGAATTTAATGTAGCCAAGTCCCAGATTTGTCTTGAAGCATTTCATAGAGAGGTTTAACAGCAACCCAACCATAACGAGTACTATCCAATCAAGAACAAATGAGAACCAAGTCTTTGCCCAGTACAAAGGTAAAAGATCCCAAGTCTCTGGTAAAAAAAAAAACAATTTATTCTTGGTAACTACATGATGAAATGAACCTTGAACTGAGGAACCCTACAGGGAGGATGCTGATAGCCTCTTATTTTTATTTCAATTGTTTCTCTTCAAATTTGGTGAGATTTTTCAAAACCCTAGAATCACATCTTTAATTCCCCAGTCGTTTTTAACTTAGCAAGACACCCGTAAGCACCCAGCAATGCACTTCCAACACTACAGCAGATACAAAAATCAATTCATCATAAAAATTAAAACATTTTTTTCTGTGCCCTGCTGAAAACAAATATTTTGTTTGGATTCACATCTTCAACTTTTTTTTCCTTCAACAATAATCACATTTTTTCATAAGATTCATTCATCAAAGGATATGTGAGGGAAATCTGACTTTCAAAAGCACAACTTTTCAAGCATGAGAAGCTAACAATACCTCCATGGTCTGGAAACTTCTTCAAGATAGTATCTGCTGCCTTCAGTCCCTTCTTGTACTGTTTACTTTCATATGATTTCTGCAACAAATGAAAGGAATGCGGCATTTTTTTAAATAAATGAATTCATCACATGGTCTGGCAACTAGATAGAAAATTGTGATCATTTGATAATCAAGCTTCTAACAAAAAGTCAACGAAGGCCATTGTGATTTACTCCACCAATGACACCACAGAGGCCAAAATCTTGACATAGTTGGTGCAAAAGACAAGACACCACATAGGCATATAAAAACCACATGACGATTAAAAAATTTAGACTAATAAAAAATATTTTTTCACAAAAAAAAAAAGATTTAGAAGGCAATCAGATCACCACTAAAATGGAACTCTTCAACTAAGAACGTAATTTAGCATCAAGTTTATAGTTTCAATCTATCGAAGTTAATGCAGTAACAATTAGTGAGTGTTTAGGAGGAAAAATTAAGAAAAAAATTCAACTTTTCAAGCATCGACACAAGCTATCAAGACTCATAAAACAAGAAACTTGACATCATTCGCATTCCTTAATACAATAAATACCCTAATTTGAAATTCAACTTCATTCGGCAGAAATGGACAGTTTCTCATTTATTAAAAAACGAAAACATCCCCAAGTTTCTCAAACTCTCTGATTCCAAAACAGTCCATGATCAATCTAAAATAAGAAACAAATGAATCAATATTGTAATTCAATTACGATGGTACAGTTATTTATAGTAATTAGAAGGATAGAGTAAACCTAATGTACACAAATAGATACAGTGATTGAGAGAGGGAATCGGAGGCTTACGACGATGAGCTTGAAGAGGTTAGCCTCTTTAGGAGGCAGAGAAGCTCCCATTATTTTTTTTGTCTGTGATAGAGAGAGAGAGAGAGGGTTTTACAGAGATAAGATAGAGTCAAGAGTGAGAGATTGGGAGTTTAGGGTTTGGTATCGTTTTGTTTATGTTTTTTTCTTACTGTAGTTATTGATGGAGTGGCGAGAGCTGAGAAGTGGAGACGGGGAGAGGTGGTAGCGTTTATCTACTGCGACTGCGAGGCAAGGGCAACCCTACTGTGAGAGAAGATTAAAAAACGAAATAGAAAATAGAAACGACTAAAAAACGAGTGAACTAGTTGAACACGGCTGCCTGGTGGTAAAGGGAGAGTATTCTGATATGAAGAATCACGTTGATTTTATTTTATTTAAAAATATATTAAAATAGAATTTTTATTATTATTATTTTAAAAAATTATTTTTTTTACATCTAAAAATATTTTCAAAAAATAATTTAAAATTTTCAAAAATACTTTAGGAACCGAACTAAACACCCCTCTTTTCATGATATTGCAATTCTATTCTAATTAATTAACTTTTCCAAGTGGGATTTTCCACGATTTGGATGTCTTTCTTTTTCTTTTTTTATGGATGGGAATTCTCGATGGGCTAGAATTATTGGGGGGGAAATCATATCTAAAATTAGGTTGAATTCTTTTAAAATTATGTCTGGTTTGTGTTTATGATTTAAAAAAATAGTTTTTAACCTAGCACCTTTTTAATCATATGAAAACACAAAAAAAAAACTTTTTTAAAATCATTTTTTAAATTTAAAAAAAACAAATTCCTAAATGTATTTTTTATCCAGTCATAAGTTTTTGAGTTATAATTAAAAAATCTGTGAATATTTTTTCATAAAATGCCTTTAAAGTATTAATAACTCCTGTTTTACTATTTTTATTTTAAACTGAAAAATTCATTTAGGCAAATTTATTTTTCGTTTGTAAGTCTTAAGTATGATAAGGAAGATCATTGTTTCGAGTATGAGTTTGTGTTTGAAAGTATAGCTAAAATTATTTTTTAAAATGTTTTTCATTTTAAAAAATCATCAAAACGAGGTTTTTTATTTTTAAAATTCATTTTTGACATCAGAATGTGAAAATAATCTAAAAACACCAAAAATAAATAATCTAAAGTGAGAAATAAAAATAAAAATAATTCATTTTTTTAAAAGCACTTTTAAAAACGCAATAACAAATACCTCTTAAGGAAATGGTTGTTGTTTTGAGTTGTGTTGTAAGACTATTTTGAATTCAAAGATAAAGAGAATTTATTTTATTTATTTATATTTGGGTCAACTTGTTTGCATTTCGACTAATTTCACTAGCCCTGAAGTTAACAATTATATAGGCTTCCAATTATCATCATACTAAGATCACATATTGATGCAAACCTAACAATATTGGGTTGTAACTAACAAAATTAAGTAAAGCCCATAAGGTTTTTTTTTATAGTCTTCTATCAAGCCCATTAATCTCATGTTTTGAAGTTGTAGTAGGATTCTTTTGACTCGTTTGTTGTCCTCTCTTCATGATTTAAATAAAGTTGAATTGGACTAGTCCTGCACATAGATAAGATGGACTAGGGTCTCCTCTTGATACTTCAATAGTCCTTGCAATTATGACTTAGTTGACACCTTCAAAACCACAAATCAAGTCCCTAACACATGTTATAAGTGTAAACAATATGATTTCAGAATATTTTTGTGATACTTTGCACTAGTTATCACGAGTATATTTACAGTTTACAAATTACATGTTTGTTATAACACGCTGCTTATTCTACAATACAAGAATCCTATTTAAACACTATTGGATGAGGATAAAACAGGGCCCTTGCATGGATTGTCTTCTATGCTTGTTACGTGAATGACAGAACATCTGCAAGGTCTTCTTCTATTGCTGTTACAGCCCCTCGCAAGCTCATGGGGAGAGGACGAACCATGAGCTTGTCCCGAAGCATAAGGAAACGTGTTGTCGTGAGACCTTTAGTAAAAATATCAATTATTTGATCAATAGTACTGATATATTGTGCAGAAATGTCTTTGACAACAATTTTCTCATGAATGAAATGGTAATCGATTTCGATGTATTTTGTTCGAGCATGAAACACCGGATTGGAAGCCAGAGTAACGACACCCATATTATCAACCCCGAGAGTTGGGGGAGCTGACAAAGGAAGACGTAATTCTTTGAAGAGCATACGAACCCAATATAGTTCGGCAGTAGTGATGGCCATAGACCGATATTCATCTTCAGTGCTAGAGCGTGAGACAACAAGTTGCTTCTTTGTCGCCCATGAGATCAAACACGATCCTAGAAAGATGTTGTATCCAATGGTTGATCTCCTGTCATCAGGGCTACTAGCCCAGTCAGAGTCACAGTAGCCATGCAATTGTAATGAACCTTTAGGAAAATAAATGTCATGCTCAACGGTTGATTTGAGATATCTTAGTACTCTCCTGGTAGCTGTAAAGTGTGTAGTAGTGGGAGCATGTAAGAACTGGCAAAGCCGATTCACACTGAAGGCAATATCAGGCCTTGTTAACGTGCAATATTGTAGGGCTCTGACTATGTGATGATAAAGTGCAGAATCAGGAAGGGGACCACCGTCCAATTTGGACATCTTTGTATCATAAGTGCATGGTGATTGATATGGTTTAGCTCCAGTCATGTGTGTACGAGTGAGTAAATCCACAACATATTTAGATTGATGCAAATGAATTCCTTCAACACTGTGTTGCACCTGAATGCCCAAAAAATAAGACAATGGTCCTAGGTCTTTCATTGAGAATTCCTGTTGAAGCTTGAAGATGAGATCAGAGATAGCATTAGTCATGTTGTTGGTAACAATAATGTCGTCAACATAAACAAGGACATAAATTCAAATTGCCTCTTGAAGGAAGACAAATAAGGAGGTATCCACCGTGGATCCTACAAAGCCAAGATCAAGGATTGCTTGGGAGAGTCGTTGAAACCAAGCTCGAGGAGCTTGTTTCAAGCTATAAAGAGATTTCTGCAGGCGACAAACAGAGTCAGGTTGGGATGGATCAACAAATCCCTGTGGTTGTTCCATAAAAACTTCATCTGTCAACTGTCCATGTAAGAAGGCATTAAAAACATCTAGTTGCCAAATTGGTCAATCATAATGAACTACAAAGTGCAAGAATAATTTGGATAAAATCTAGCTTAATAATTGGACTAAATATCTCAGTATAATCAATTCCATCTTGTTGCTCAAAACCTATGGCAATAAGTCTTGCCTTATAGCAATCAATGGTGTCATCTGATTTTTGCTTAAGTTTGCAGACCCACTTGTTTCGAATTACTCTTTTATGCGAGATTCGTGGACATAGTGTCCAAGTCCCATCGAAAATTAATGCATTGTATTCTGTAGTGATTGCATCTTGCCAATCTAAGTGTTTGGAGGCTTGTGAAAATGTGGTTGGTTCAGGTGGCAAGAAGTTGGTGTGAAGAGCTTTGAGAGGATGTTTAGTAGAGTAATATAGATGAAAATCAGGGAATGATTTTGGTTTGAGAGAACCAGTCGTACTGCGAGTAAACATTCAATGAGAACTGGACAGTGGTGCCAAAGGAAGATTGGCATGAGAATATGAGGGTATAGGTTCAGCTAGTGGCACCAAATTTGTTGGAGGAGGCAATGATCCTGAAGTTATTGATAGGGAGGTAGTGTCTCTGAAAGTATAATCTGTAAAAGTGTGAGTAGTGGGGGGAATAAAAGCAGATAATTACGAAGATAATGGAAGAGATAGGAACTTACTAGCCAGGTCAATGTGAGGAATAGTAGGGGAGGAATCCTGTTGTGGGACAATGGCTGGATGTTTATCTTTAGCTAGAAACATATTCTCATCAAATGTGACATGTCGTGAAATATAAACTCGACTGGTTAACGGATTAAGACATCAATAACCTTTAGAATTAGAACAATAACCCAAGAAAAGACAACGTTGACTGTGAAAAGATAATTTATGATTATTATAAGGATGTAATAAGGGATATCAAACACACCCAAAGACTCGAAGAATGGAATAATCAGGTTTAGAATTAAACAACTTGGTACATGGATTATTATTATTGTTTAATGTTGGCGTGGGTAATCTATTGATGAGGTAAATAGTCGTAAGGAATGCATCAACCCAATAATTATTAGATAAATGCGAATGAGCAAGAAATGCTAAGCCAATTTCAACCACATGTCGATGTTTGCGTTCTGCTATACCATTTTGTTCGGATGTGTAGGCACAAGAAATGTGATGAACAATGCCATTCCTTTCAAGGGGAATTTTAAACTGTGATGAAGTGTATTCCCCACCCCCATCGTTTTGCAACTGCTTGATTGTTCAAGACAAAAGATTTTCAACTAAACATTTAAATTTGAGAAAGCAAACAAAGACATTAGACTTGTGTTTTAATGGGAAAAGCCAAGTGAATCGTGAAAAGTCATCAACAAATAAAACATAAAACTGGCAACCACTAATGGATTCAACTGGAGAAGTCCACACATGAGAATGTATAAGCTTAAGGGGAAAATTTGATATACAACTAGAATTTGGGAAAGGAAGTTTTTTGCTCTTTACTAATTTAGAAGGCTCACACAAAGAATCTTGATGTTGTGATCCTAATAGAGACAAATTTGAATGATGCAGCAACTATTGAAGAACTGATGAAGATGGATGACCAAGACTATTATGCCAATTGAAAGTGAGGCTTTGACCCCAATGAAAGCAACCAAACTACGACTGTGTTTTGATGAGAATTGTTTCAAGTGCATGGGATATAATGCAGCCTTACTCAGTCCCTGTAGTAGGATTTCTCATGTCTGCATGTCCATCACAACAAAATGAATAGATGTCAAGTGGAAGTAACTATCGTTATCAACACAAAATGATGAATGGAAAGTAGGTTAGCCAAAGCTGCAGGATAATGAAGAACATTATTTAATTGAAGTGTAGAAGTAGGTGTTTGGATAAGAGTGGAACCAATATTGGAGATCTACAAGCCACCACCATTGCCAATAGTAACAATTTCATCACCCTGATAAGGTTGTTGCATGGTCAAATTTTCCAATGCAGTAGTGATATGAGTGTTGACACCACTATCAGCAGATCATCATCAGTATTGATAATATGAGTGTGTGCTGCCATTGCAGCAAGTTGAGATGGTGGATGTCGCCCCTGATAAGAGAAATCCATACGATGATAACAGTCTAATGCTTGATGGTTTGGCTTGTTACAAATCTGACATGGTGCCATCTGATTTTTGTTGAAAATCGTTGGTGAAGTTTGGCTTGTCCATATCTCTAAATCCAAATGATCCTCGATATTGATTAAATAATGCAAATTGCCCAACTTCTAGAGGTACTGTTTTGAACTGATTTTCCAGCAATGTTTCATAGCTGAGCAGTTTAGATTGAAATTCATTGAATGAGAGGGGAGTATCTCTGGTTGGAAGTATCTCTGGTTGCAAACGAGAAGGACGTGATAAACGGAATATAGGCAATGATGAGCCCACCAATGATATAGGAAATCAGATCATCATCTTCTACTGGCTTGCCTATAGCGACAAGTTGATTTGCTAATCCTTTAGCAGTTTAAACATAATCTGTACAAGGTTTATTTCCTTGTTGTAGATTTTGAAGTTGTCTTTTGAGATGTGAGATGCGGGATCGATTTTGAGCAGGAAATCAATTGGCCATTGAATCCCATACTTCTTTTGAAGTATTTAGGCCAAAAACAGAGGGAAGAATTATTTTCGAGAGAGTGGCATTAAGCCACCTGAGTAAATATTGATCCTTTTTGGTCCATAAAATAAATTTTGGATCTACTGTGAGAGTAACTTGTCCACTTGCATCAACAAATAATTTAGAGGGACAAGGTTCTAAGCCATCAACAATACCTAAAAGATCATTGCTCCTTAAAACTGGTAGAAATTGTGATACCCAACTGAGATAATTGGACCCGTCTAATTTAACAGATATTAGATGATTAATGGTGGGAAAGGTAAATGAAATAGGAGCAGGGTTGGATGTAATGTCTAAGCTGGAGGAAGCCATAAGAAAGGATCTTTTAAGGGTTTTTAGCCAAAGGGCTCTAATACCATGTAAACAATATGATTTCAGAATAATTTTGTGATACTCAACACTAGTTATCACGAGTATATTTATAGTTTACAGATTACATGTTTGTTATAACACGTTCCTTATTCTACAATACAAGATTGCTATTTAAACACTACTGGATGAGGATAAAACAGAGCCTGGATCTTGCATGGATTGTCTTCTGTGCTTGTTACGTGAATGACAGAATATCTGCAAGGTCTTCTTCTATTGTTGTTACAATAAGTCCTTATTGGTGTTTTTGGGTCACTTCGCATCACAAATAATGTGTTATAAAAAGAATTTATTGAACATTTTCGTCATGGCATTAAAATAAGATAATTAACAACAAATTACTCATCATTTGTCAAAACATTGCAAGGATTTGAGGATGTTTTTTGGATTTTAGATCAAATATGCCCGTATATTTATTCTTCCATTGAAATATATACAATCCTCGACATAATATTTATACAAGTACACTATACTGTGATGGGCATATCAAATATTTTTTAATATACAACATGGATGTTTAGTCAATGATGGTATTTGTAAGGAAGTGAGAGCACTCAATACTTGAGTTATTAGTTTAATTGGATCCAATAAAATTGAGTAGTGTAATAATCTAATTTAAACCATAGACAATGATAGGGTTTTGCAACAAGATATTTGATTACATTAACTTTAAACATTTTTTAAATAAAACAAATAAATCTTGAGTGATTGGTTTAACGAGCATGTAAAATCCTATATTTAGGTTTAACAATAAGCTAAAATCCAAGCGAATCAAAACTAAACTAATGAGATAAAGCAAAAAAACATATTTAAAAAACGACGCAAATAAAAATATCAAAGGAGTGAGGATGAAGTATGATAGAAAAAAAAAATTAACATAGGGTTTCTAAACCACTGCCAGAGCTCTGTACAGAGGCGCCCACAATGTTTCAAGCGCACACGCCCTTAAAGAGGGGCATGAGGCGGATTTTGGTAGTTTAGAAAAGATCGTTTGTCATGTTATCTTGTGCGTTGATATGTCATTTGCCTTCCTGAGCAGTGTATATGGGCTTACGATGGTTAATGAATCATTGATGGATGTTTGTATGTTTTTTCTCCCCTTTCTCTCTCCTATCATCGAAAAATACGTGTCACTCCTTAATATTTGTGATGGTTTAAGTTTAGTCTTTGTTCTTCATGTGAATCTCGTGATCACGTGGTTATGTAACTCGCAATCAAGAATGAGATTTGATTCTAGAAAGCCAGAATACGTCTAATAAGAGTGTAGCACAATGAAAATTTGTCATAAGACACCAATATTATTGGAATAAGTAAGAATGACACCACAAAAAACAAAGAGATAAACACAAATATTGTAAAACTTCAAGGAACACATTTATATAATGATATTATGACCTTGTTTCGGAGCCTAGCTCTGATTCCATCAAGGATGAGATTTGATTTTAGAAAGTCAACATAGGTTTTTATTTGTTTCAATTTTATCCTTCGATTAAAATTAATTGTATATTTTGTATTGATTTATTTTAATGGTGTTCTCCAATTGAAATTGGTCATATATGCTACTTTTCATTTCGTTATTTTTTTAATTGTTTTAACAGAATTCAATTGCATTTTTTTTTAAAATACCTTTATTTTTTTTATCATTTCAATTTTATCCTTCAATTGGAATTAATTATATACTTTATTTTTTTATTTTTGTCCTTATTCTATAATTTTTTTTATTTGATATTAATTCCTATGTTTTTTTTCCTCTTGGACAATGTTATTTTTTTAATCCATATTTATGCATTTATATTTTAATTTAAATTTTTAATTTTTATCATTTTATTTTTTATTGGGATTTTATTTTGATTCGGTTTAGTCTGTAAATTTTAAATTATGATAGTGATAATTTTAAAATTAATGTTGTTCATGTTTTCTCTTTGGTCTTTTTTGTTTGTGTTTTTTTTTTGTTATTTTTATCTTTTTTCCAATTTAGATGATTTTATGGTTTCATTGTTTGTGCAATAATTATTATTATTATTTTAGTGATTATTTTTATTGTTAAAATGTTTATCATTTTTTTCCATGGAAATTTATTGATTTTAATTGTTTGTATAATAATATTGATAATAATTTTAACAGTTATAATAATAATAGTGACGATAATGTAGAATGAATTTCCAATTTATGTTTTCTTCTTTTTAAAGATATAAAATTAACCTTTTATTTTAGTTATTTGATTATTACAGTTGTTTTCACCATTTATATTTTTTATTTTTAATTTAAATTAAATTATAAAATGAACTAATCTTAATATAGTGAATTCAATAATTTAGATATTCAAATCTTCTAATTTTTTTAATGATGATGATAATTTTATATTGACTATTTCATTAAAATCTACTAAACAAATAAATTTATATCGATTTAAAATCATGTATTTTTATAAAAACTTGCACTTTATAGGAATTCTACATCAATTTCTTAATTATGTGAAAAAAATCTCACACAATTAATATTTTTTTCATTGAAAACAATATGGTTCTTCATGCTCCAAGGCGCGGTGGAATTGGCTAGAATTTTATATATTATGATAAAATATCAGTTCAATCAAAAAATATAACAACCTTGCAAGATTAATGATGTCATTCTTGTAATATTATCTAGGTCCATAATTTTATTCTAAAAATCATTTCATTGTGTTTTTTTAGATTATTTTCTTCTTCTAAATTTCACTATTCAACAACAAGTTTATTATGAATTAAACTTTATAAGTTCCTTTGATTTGCTTTATTTAAGGTTATCATGGTCTTATAACACAGGTCACACATTTGAAATATTCACCTAGATTGACCCTAGTTGATCCGATATATCATTGTTTCAATATTTTTCTAAGATATAAGCTTGATTTTGAGTTAAATTATATTTTATCAATTTTTCATATTATCTTTGTACTCATCAAGTGAATCAAATTATATTAGTTCTACTCTCATTTTTTTACTTATGTTCAAATTTTAAATTGCACAATTCTAAATAATTTTATTTTTGGATTTGAATTATGTTTTTTGTTAAAATATATATATATATATATATATATATATATATATATATAAATATAAATAATACAAACCTAAACAGAATGCCTAAATACTTCAAAACTAAAATAGTTCGTTCCCATTAAAAAAACAAAACACCAACCCCAAATGGAATTGACAATCTTGGTTGAGACAAATCGGAAACAACCCTAAATAACAAATTTGGCCTCTTGATTTAGTTGCACTCACCATACTAAAATGATGGAGCACCAAACAGTTGACGCATGTGTGTATTTTTTATTTATTAAAATACTGAAATGACCCCACTCAAACAAACTAATTATAAAAAATAGTAACAAAACCATACAAAATACCATTTAACATAAAGGTTAAATTATTTGACATCAAAGTAGCACTTATTAAAGCTAAAATTTATTTCATTTAAAAGTAATGATGTAAATTTAATTTTATTTTTTTGTGATTGAATTGATGAGAGAATTAGTTGGTGTTTTCCATTTTTATGACTATTGTTGGAAAAGTTACAAGACATGATGATTATTAAGATTTTTAAATATGAGAAAACTATTGATAGTGAGTTAATTCAACTAAAATGTCATTTTGAGTTAAATTTTACGATAGTGTATAAGTTATATATATATGTATATAATCTTATGACTTTAATCCTTTTTTTAATTATCAAGCTTTCATATAATTTGTTACTTCATTTTCTATCTTTAAAGAAGAGTCATTTTTTTTTAATTTTTAATTTTATATGAAAAATTACCATAGTGAGTGGATTATTGTTTTATTTTGATGAATAGAAACTAAATAGCTATCTAGAATTTTGTAATCACACATAACTTTTTTTATATTGTTTTATTTTTTTACAAGATTAAACATGATTTCACTAGTGTATATATAACTAAAGTAAATAAAGGCTAATCTTTGAAAATACCCCTTCAATTATTAATTATTTAGATGGAGACCCATTATTAGTTTGTTATATTTGTAAAATTCTTAAATGTTTGGTAAGCCTACTTAGAGGGTGTTTGCACATCTTTTGCCTTTTCTTTTAGGTGCGTTTTAAAATTATTTTTGTTTTAAAAAAAATATTAATTTTATGTAGTTGTAATGCTTTTAGATGGTTTATATGTGTTGATGTAATTTTTTAAAAAAATTCACTATATTGCATTTTCAAGAAGAAAAAAAGTTATTTTAAAAACCACCGTGCATCATAATCCCAAACACGTAAATTCATGTCCTTCATCATATTTCAACTTTTAAATAAACTTAATGCATGTCTCATTAACACTTAAAAAAACATAAATTATCATAAAACCAATAATTACTTATTTTGTTATGTAACATATATTAGTGAGATAAAAATAAATCAATAACTACGCCTAATGACTGCACCAAACCAAAACCACGTGTATTGTAGAAATTGTTTTATCACTTACATAGTATCTGTTTGGAGTGTGGTTGAGTTGTTTTTTAAAATAATTTTTATTTATAAATACATTATTTTAAAAAAAATCTCAAATAAGCATATCAAAATGATCTAAAAATATGAAAATAAATAATTTAAAGTAGAAAATAAAAAAATCAATTCTCTTCAAAAATGTTTTTGAAACGCAATGTCAAACACTCTTTTTTCAAAGTATTTTTTAAATTAAAGATTCATTAAAAATACTATAATTTTTAAAGTGAATTTATTTTTATATCACTATATCAAAACAATTTGATACATAAAAAAATTAATTTGAAGCAAAAAAAATAAAAATAAAAATTAAATGCTTTGAAAATACAAATATAAACAGGCTCTCGAGTATAATATAAACAACTAATCAAAATTACTAAAGTAAACTTGACAAAGATATACATGTGGAGAATGTAAGGCGAGGAAGATCACGAGGGGAAGAATTGAAAGGTTTATTTAAGGCAACGATTGTGTCTATCATTTTTATTTATAATTACTAGCATGATTAAAATAATATTAAGAGAAAAAAAGGTGTTGAGGTGATGAGAGATTTTTATGTTTTAATGGTAGGTTAGGTAAATAATAAAAACAATATAGGATTTTTCTTCTAAAAGAAAAGAAGTTTATGTTTTTAGGCTCAATTTTTTGTGTGATTAATTTAAATTATTAAGAAATGTCATTAAGCTCAATTGTAACAAGGTCAATCCCTCTTTTTTTTCCTCTAATAACATAATATATTTTTCTAATATTTAAAATAATAATTTCAATAGCTTTTGTTACTCTAACCTTCCCAACCATAAGTTCATCTTTTTCTAAAAGCATTTTACATTGAATTATGGTGGGGATTAACAAAAGTTATTGGAATTATTATTTTTATATACTCCATACCAATGCATATGTGCAGAATTCTTATAGAGTATGAGTTCCTATAAAATATATGAATTTTAATTAATATAAATTTATTTGTTTAGTAATTTCTAATAAAATCATCAACATACAATATAAATTAAACACAAGAAATAAAATATAAACTATAAAAATTCCTAGAATAACCAAATAACATAAAACATAAAGAAAAAAACAAAAGGAAAAAAGAGAAAATATTAATTTAAAATGATCATTAGCATAAATTAAAATTTCAGGACTGAACCGAATAAAAATAAACCCCATCAAAAAATAAAATGACAAAAATTATAAACAAAAAATATAAATATAAATACAAATAAAAAATAAACATTGTTATTATATAACCTTAACAATAACAACAACTTTAATAATAACAACAACATAAATAAAAACTATAAAACAACAAACAACAATAAAAAACCATAACATAATCTTTACAACGATACAATAAAGTACATAGTAGATGAATTATGAATGATAAAAATAGTTGCAACACAAACAAAAACTTTAAAACAGTAAGCAATTATAAAAAAAAAATTATAACATAACCTTAACAACAAAAACAACCATCACCACCACCTTAATGTTGAAATTCACGGATTAAAGCAACTATGCACCTAAAGGCGGAATTGATGCAAATACAATAAATAATGCAATCTTAAAATTAATTACTTGAAAGTAAAGAGATAAGGGAAAGAGATTGCTAACTCGGTTTTTAACGTGGTTCGGCAAGCCTACGTCCACGACTCAAGTACCAACCCGTACTTGAGTATTGTACTCTTTTACTAATCCAAGTAACAAGATTACAATTTCCGCTTGATGAATCCACACCAAGACTTTACACCACTTGAAGATATGCCCTCTTCAAGATTTTCCCTTTCCACTTGAAGATGTCTCCTCTTCAAGATTTTCCTTTTCCACTTGAAGATGTCCCCTCTTCAAGATTTTTCCTTGGTGATGTTCCCTCACCAATACCAAGAGTTTTATACTCAACTCTCAAGAGTTTCACAATGGTTGTTTTAGTAAAACAACAATACACTCTTAATAGTGTGGATATTACAAATGAAGATCTATGATCTCTTTCTCTCACTTAATAGCACTTAGGATATTTGAAGGTGTTTAAGTGTAGTGAGAATGAGAAATACTCTTTGTGTTAAGATATGAAGATTTAAACACAAATATGAGTATTAATGAGGATTGATGATATGAAGGTGTTTTTGCACTCTAATTGCCTCAATATAAGATATGAAAGTTATGTGTAATTAGTTTTGCAATTAAGAGGCCTATTTATAAGTTTCTAAAAGAAACTAGCCGTTTCTAGCCGTTTTAGTGCAACTGCCATATCAAGCGGTCGACCGGTTCATAACGGACAAAACCAAGCGGTCGACCGGTTCACAACGGATAAAAATAATTTGTCTTCCAAGCGGTCGACCGGTTCACAACGGATACCTCAAGCGGTCGACCGGTTCATGCAGAAATCTATTTTGACAAATTATCTTTTCTGAATTTCTTGAACCGATTGATTATGACTTAAACCTTTTAATCATCAAATCCTTTTAATGCATGCACTGTGAAGTGTGTGAGTTCATTTTAATTTGTGCTATCAAGGTAGAAATAGAGATTTACATAAAGCACTAAAATGAACACTTATTCTAAGTCTTCACTTGCTTGCATCTTGGACTTCTTGGAGTGATTTCTTCTTGAACTCCATTATGCTTGTTGATGTATTCTTTGAATAAAACCTGTTTATAGCTTAATCTCATCCAAACATATTATTAGCCCATTTTCTTTTTATTGTTATCATCAAAATATATAAAGCATACAAAGTATGACATTATATGTCAACACTTAACAACAACATCAACAACACAAATAACCAACCAAAACCTTAATAGCCACAGTGCACAATAAGACACGGCAAAAAAATGAGAACAAACTATAAAAACAAAGCAACTAAAATGATGATATAATGAACAAAATCGAAACACAAAAAAAGAAAACAAATAATAGAAAACAGACAATGCACTAAGAAAGCAAATCAATGCAACAAGCCAACACACAAAAAAAAAGAACAAATTATAAAGAAAATGTGACTTACAAAGAATATTAGCTCAAACCACCTCACCAACTACCAAAAGAAAAGAAGCCAAACCCTGCAAAAAATACAAGAAAACAATATGTCAAATGACATAACAAAATTTCACCAACTAAAAAAATTGAACAAGAACATCACATTAATGGGAAAAACAACCAAAATAACCAAATTAGAACACAAAAATGAACATGTCACCAAAAGAACCAAACTAGAAATACAACAAAAAATGAACACGCACACAACAAAATGATACCAATCAAAATAGAAAACTATAAAAGAAAGAAGAGACAAAGCAATAAAAAAAATGGACACCCAAATCCATGGAAATCAGAGGAGAACAACTCAAATTCTGTAAACCAAACAAAAAATAGTTAAATCAGCACACCCAAACCAACACACAACCCAATAGATCACCAACCAATCCCAACAATAAAAACAATTATCCACCACCCAACACACAAAAATGACAAAACTCAATGAATCTCATCCTAATCAAACCAATTGTCTAGCACGTAGCATACAAAAATGACAAAAACCAAGAAAGTAAAAGCAAGACAATAGGAAATAAACAAACAACACACAAGGAATATAGAGGACAATAACCCAAAACCCATAAACCAAACACAAAGCAACCAAACCAGTATACACAAACCAATGTATAACCTAACAAACCCAAATCAATGCATAACTCAACCACCCAACTAATAAACCCTAACAAAATTATATTAATCAAACTTGCACCTAACAAAATTATATTAATCAAACTTGCACCTAACACAAAACAATGACCATAATCATACCTTTTCCGTACCAAACAAACCAACCAAGCCAAATGAGAAACGAATGACCCCCGCATGCCAACATGAAACCTAACCCACAACAAGAAAAAATCTCTCATCCCATACATCGTTGCCTATTCAACAAAAAAAACCCACAAAACCCACAACAACACAAAACTAAAACAAATAATGAAAACCAAGAAAGCCCCCATCAAACAACACACAGACTCAAACTCATTAAGAGCAAAACTATTAGCGCATTGTCACGGTCCTTTGTGAAACACCTCAAAAACAATAATGCAATGACCAGTAAAAGAACCACACATCTTAGTTTAAAGTTAATATATAAATCATATCTTAAAACTATATATATATATATATATATATGTAGAATTTACAACCTAAAATAGAACTTGCAAAATATTAAAAGTTTGAAAAGATAAGAGACAAAACTATTTAAGACAATTTGAAGAAGATACAAAAGTAATATTGATGAAAGATATAATTTGCAAACAATCATAGAAAAGAAAAGCTCACTCTTCATAACAAACAATCCTCGACCCTAATCTCCTTTAATATTTGCACTCATAATTGATCAAACAAAAGGATCACAAAGTAAAACATTACATTTAGTTCAACCCTTGAAAGTTATGATATAACAAAGAAACAAAAACAAGCCTTAAAAAGCAACAATGTTTCGCTAGATAAAAGAAAAAAACATATACAAGAAAAGAAAACACAACATCGTTTTATAGAAAAACAAATACTAATAATTAATTAGAAATAAGCAAAAAGGATGTTAATTTAGAAATATTTGTTACTATATGTGTGTGTGTGAGAGAGAGACACCTTTCTATAAAAAAAACATGAATAGCTATCATGGGCCGAAACAATATCATTTTGAAAGCTAAATGAAAAAACTATTTAAATGAATAGTAAATCTTCACTCATGTTTTGAGTATTGATTAAATTTTTTATCCAATAATAATAATAATAATAATAATGAGCTTGAGCTTGAGTTTGAGTTTGAGCTTGAAATAAAGCTTATGCTTGCCTGGGATGCAACCTAGAGAGAAGCTCAACGAAAACAAACCACACCCCATCTACATGGATGGCGTGTTGTCCATCATCATTTTCCTCGATGCATCTTATAGAATTTCAGAGAAACCCGATGAAAATTAGCTTTGTACATTGTCCATTATGTAAAATATTCTTTAGGCAAGTTTTAAATGCAAAAAATACATGAAAAACTGTTCTTAACCCAAAAAAAGTAAAAACTCGATTTTCTAGTTTTTAGATCTAAAGCTTCAAATCTCTCAAACTCTTCAATAAAGTTGTAAGATTTATATAACTATTAAACATTTGATGACAATATTGGGTGATTTTGTAAATTATTTTTGGGGTTGCCTTTTTTTATTTAGTCTTTTGATTTTAATTTGTTTTAGTGATCAATTGCATTTGTTTTCTTCAGGTCAAATATTTTTTTATAAAGCTAATATATTTATTTTTTGTCATTTATTTGATTTGTTTTCTTTCCCTTTTGTTATGATGTTGGGTTTTTTGTTCTTCGAGGTGATTATTTTTAATTACTTACGCAAAAATAGTAAAAAATATTTTATAATTTTTTTTCAAAATATTTTTTTTAAGGATAATGATATTTATTTTCATTTGTTCATTAATTGTTTTACATACTCTTTTGTTATATTTTTTATTTTCTTGATTCTTCAAGGTTATTTTGTTTTTTATATTATTTATGTAATAATAATTTCTTTATTTTTTCTCTCCTCATGTTCTTTCTTTTAGTTTTTTATTCATTGTTTTTCTATTTTTCAAGTCAGATTATTTTTTTTTACCCAATAATTTTTTTTCTTTTGTTAAAGTTTTACAAAAAACTTCAACCTTTTATTTATTTTTGTTTTTTTCATCATTAACACAATAGTAGTAGTAGTAAGAATAACAACAACAACAATAATAAAAATTTTGGTTGTTTTTCTTGATTACTTTTGAGTTTTTTTTCTCTAAGGATAATTTGATAGATTTTATTATTTTGACAGTAATAGCAATGATAATTTTAGATGCTAAGATTTCGATGTTTTTATTTTTATAATAGGTTGTGATGATCTGTTTTATTATATTAAATCGTGCATATATAAATATTATATTTTAATTTTGAACTAGTGAATCCTATTTATTTCTTTAATCCCAATAATTATAAAAATTGTTTGCTCAGCCCGCAACGTAGTGTGGTCAATTTTTTAAATTTTCAAGTCAAATGATTTTTTTTTCAGTTAATAATTTTTATTTTATTTATTTTATTTTATTTTCTCTTTCTGTTATTTTTATATTGGTTTTTTTTGTAGTAAAAAATTAGATATTTTGTTTGATCTTTTGTTAAAGTTATTTATATTTTTTTAATCTTTCATTTTTTTTCTTTTCTTTTTTTTTATTATTAACACAATAATAGTAATAGTAATAGTAATAGTAATAGTAATAATAATAGTAATAGTAAGAAGAAGAAGAAGAAGAAGAAGAAGAAGAAGAAGAAGAAGAAGAATTTTAATTATTTTTCAACTTTTTCCCTCAAGATAATATGATAATTTTTATTATTTTGACAGTAATAGCAATGATAGTTTTAGATGTTAAATCTTCGATGCTGTTATTTTTATAATAGAGTGTGGTGATCTGTTTTATTATATTTAATTTTACATATATAGATATTATATTTTAATTTTGGATTGACAAATCTTATTGATTTCTTTAATCCAAACAATTATAAAAATTGTTCACTTAGCCCGCATCATAGTGCGACATAGTTTTGAAATTTTCAAATCAAATGATTTTCTTAAAAAAATGCTTTCCGCTTGCATTTTTTTTTTATGATTGGCTTCTTTTTTTTCTTTTAATAAACGAAGACTTTTTTTCATATTTTTTATAACCAAGTGTCAAAGTCAACTTTTTTTATCGGGTCTTTTTTTGTATGCTCTTAACTAGAGTATCTGTGACAATAAATTTGTAATAAATCATTTCATTTTCTTAGCAAATTTTATCAAAAATATTTTAACAATAGCAACATTCAATTACTTTTTAGTGAAAAAACTATTTTTAATAGATTTTATCAATTATAATTTTATTAATTAAATATTAAAATACAACATATATAAAATCAATCAATTTTTTACATAGATAAAAAAATCAAGCGCATTCTGCGAGCATAATTTCTCTCGTGTGTTCTAAAAGTATAAGTCGCGGTAGGTTGGTAATATAAGTAAAATTGTTAAGTTAGAAATATATGCCGGAGTTGTATTTTGGTATCGGGCATGACTAGAAATTGTGGGGGTTATGCCTGCGCAGGTTCGAATCCTGCCGTTCGCGCTTTTGTTATTTCTCTTTTGCCTTAACCAAAACTCTCGAAACACGTGTCGTTTAAGATGAGTTTATTTTGAAAAAATTGCCTAAAGCGAAAAGGCCACATTGCCGTGGTATAAACACCCAATCATTCCATCCCGCTCGCTGTGTTTTTTCGAATCCCCCAACTTGAAACAGCAGCCAGTTCTTTCCCCATCTCTTCCTCTACTCTTCTATTTCTATTTTATTTCAATGATGGAATTGGAGGATCCGCTGCAGGGATACAGCGGGTTGTCTCTCTTTCAAAGAACATTAGGCTCTCTTCCTAAGCCGGTTCACGATCCCGATGATCTTCTCTCCGCCCACAACCTCCTCAAATCCCTGGTAGCCCCCTCTTTCCCTCTTTTCTAGGGATTATTCTTCACTCTCCTCTGAATATTTAGTTCAATTTTTACTGTTTCGCGTTTATTTTTTAAACAAAATCTCCTCTATTTTTATAATTTGTTCTTGTGCTACTCGTTTGAATTTGAAGTGGACTTTTCTTCATTTTTAGCCTAAAGAGACGCGGCTTCATTATTCAAATGATAATTTTTCTTCATGCTATCTTCTTTTTCACTTTTCACACACAAAAAAGATTTCTAGCCTCAGGTTCTAGGGTTTTATGAATTTGAAGGTTATTTTTCATTATCTCCTCCATTTTTATTTTTTTTTAATTTTAGAAGGTTGAAGGACTCACTAACTTAATGATGACTTGGCTGACTAACAGCCGGTCAAAGATTCATATAAATTTATGGAGCAGGCGATAAGTATTTTAGATGCTACTTCAGAACCTACCAATGCCGACTTGCAAAGTGGGGTAATGCCCGGAGATAAAAGTGAAATTGTTGTTCAGAAGGATGAAGAAAGTCCTCGGGCAAGAAGGCCAGGTTTAGGGCGCAAGCGTGCTCGGTTTTCCTTGTTTCCTAATGCAAGGTAAAGCCTGTTTACATCTCTAATAATATAGAGTGAAAAGTATAAGGAGCTTATTGTCGGTGGTTAATTTACATTAGAGGTGGTTTTATTGAGTTCTAAATATAATTATTATGTCTTGATTTGACAGTCAACCTACTGTGATTTTGGAACCAACTTTGGATATTGATAGCCTGAAAGACCCAGAGCAATTTTTCTTGGCTTTTGAAAGGCTTGAAGGTCACCTGCTTTTTTTTTTCTTTTTTTTGTTCGCTGTTGTTGTTGTTGCTGCTGTATTGGAAGAATAGCTTATGACCCAATGATTGCTGTCCAGATGCTAAAAAAGAAATGGCAAAGCAGACAGGTCGTGTTTCAATTGGTTCGAATCAATCTAGGGCTTCAATGGCTCCACGCCAACGTCGACCTGGAATGCCTGGGTAAGATTAGATTTTATCTCTTGGTTATATAAACTGCATTCTATTGCCTTGCCATTTCTGTGTGTATTCCATTTATGTGTTTTGCTTGGCCATATCACACAAAAAATTCTACATTTCAGGAGATCTAGGACAGCTAAATATCAACATCTTTATCCAACCATGTCCTCCCAGGAAACCTTTATGGAGAACATTCTCAGTCCAGCTAATCCTGGATCACAACGAGAAACACCCAATCCAGATGTTGCATCAGAACCAAGGGAATCATCAAATCTTACCTCAGAAGAATCAGGACTAGCTGGTGAGTGGCTTCTTGTTGAGGAGCAAGGTTGATCAACTCTAGATTGATTATCTCTTTTCTTTGAAGTTATGATCAGTCACAAACTCCTGCATTCTTATTCCCATGTAGGTTCAATGGCCAAGGCTGAGAAAAGGGTAGTTAAACTTCTAGATGAGTTGCTTTCTCATGATTATGAAGAGCTTGATGGGGATGGAGCAGTCACTTTGCTGCGGGACTGCTTGCAGGTCAAGTCAATTGACCTAGAGAAGTTGAGCCTCCCTGAATTGCTGAATGTGCAAAAGACCAGTTTTAATGCTTTGGGAGGAAATTTGCCAAAGCCCAGGAATGTATTATCAGACATACATAATTTACCGAGAAGGACTACAACTCCTATGAGGCAGCAAATTGAAGGAAATTCTTCTTGTAGTTTTCGTTCGCCCACTCCATCAAAAAGTCCATTGGCTTCACTAGCATTGTTGAGGAAACGCATACTGCAGTCAAATCCACCAGCTGATCTATTTTCAGTTTTTGATGTTTATCAGTCACCAGAAACAAATGTTTCTTCTCTTGAAAACATCAACAATTCCTCTGATCCAGCTGACATTGAAAATGACTTGAGCCTGCTGAAGTCTCTAATAATTGAAGAAGATAACCCAACAGCTGGTAATACTAGTCCAGCTCACGTGGCTTTTGGAGATTCTGGAACTCAGATAGATAAAAACTTGACGAATCCTAGTTCTGAGAGTAATGGTTGTCCTAGCAGGTCTGGTGCTGGTGTCATAAATGAGAATTCAATTCTGCTTGGTGGTGATATTGATATCCAAACAAAAGGGCCAAATGGAATGGGGTTTGAGGTGTGTTTCCTCCTCTATAACATTTGCATCATCTTAATATTCTTCATCAGCATCTTACCTTGTGGGGTTCTGCAATGTAGGTGGAAGATATGCAGCATAAAACAGCAGATACATCTTTGAATGATAATTTGAGTAGTCTTGGTCCTGGTAGTGATGTTTGTTGTAGCAAATCTAGTGCTGAGGTTGAGAGTGGCAGCCCTGGTGTCGATAATGGGGTGATAGGCGAGAATTTAAGTCAGCTTGGTGGTGATATGGATATTCAAACAAACAGGCCAAATGAATTAGAAGTCATGGTGAATTTCCTCCTTTTCTAACTTATGTTTTGCCATTTTCTTTTACACGAAACTCTTGATCAGGATCTAATATTTTGAGGTTCTGCAATTTTGGTGGAAAATATTCAGCAGAAAGCTGTGGATTCTACCCAGCCTGATGACACAACCATGGAATTTTTGAACAACACACAGGATCAGTTTGGTATGGCAATTTCTCTACTGTTTTCTACATGAAATGTACTGATCAGATGGAACTGGAAAAATAGTAATTGCATAAATTGTAGGTTGGTGTTAGTTTATGTCTGAGGTCATAAGGTTATTATTTGTTTATGATACATTTGAAGTGGGCTTCTAGAGGGATTTGGATATAGCTTTTCCTTATGATTTTGCATGAAGTGCCTGTTCTGAAAAGTAAACATGCACCTTAGTGGTTAGAAGAAAGCAAAAACATTTAAACTTGTTTTAAAATATGCACCACTTAAAATTTGTCTTTAGTAACTTCATCCTTTGTCTATCCTATAAAAGGCACAATTATACAATCCGGGCACATATTTCACGATTGTATTCCTCCTCAAGGCCACCAAATGATGACTCCTTTAAGGCCACCAAGGTCATATTTTCAATCGCAGGTTTATTCAATAACACTCATGTGTGAAATTTTTACCTTATCCTAGACTCTCACACGTGCTTTCTTTCATTTTCTCTTTTTGCGCATGCGTGTCATATACTTGGAAGTGATTGAAGATTAAATCTACCTTAACTTTGAAAAATCAAACAACTGCATTATGTTCTAAACTATGGAGGTGCAAACTAGTTATATATTTTTAAAATGATTGAAGATTAACAGCATTTTAGTTGATTCAAGGCAAATGATTTGCATGTCCGATTACCTGGAACAGAAGGAATATTTAAGAAAATAAATATATTTTTCACTTTAAAGAAAAATGAAAATGTTTGCCAAATGAATCCCTGTTGACTTGAGTTATCAATTGATTAGATATTTACTAAGATTTCACAAGTTTCAATGCTACCAGGGAACCCTGGTTTGAGATGTGATAGTACCAAACCACAAAACTCTTAGGAGGCTGATTTCTCTCTCCTTTTCATTTACATGATCAATTGCTGTAACCTATGGTGTCCATTCATTTTCTTCTATTTTTATGGCAGAACAATTAAGTCCTGCAGTTGTTGAAGACCATGCAATGGATAGTTGCCCTGAAACCCAAGACAGTGGCCTAGGACAATCCAAACACAATTGTCCAGATCAGGATGAGGTCTATATTTCTTCTTGTTCATCATTTTATTTAATTGGCTTCTCTTGCTTGTTTAAGATTTTGTTTTTGTCATACATACACGGCATTAATTGAATTAGAGATTATGTTTTAACATGACAGGAAGAACACTTGTTCTTTTTATTTCTTATTTTGCTTTCTGTAGTGTTTTATTTCTTCTTTTATTCCTCGTGGTTAATTTTTTGTACCATCTATTTTTATGAAAGAACTCGTTATGGTGTCCAAATAATGAGCTGTCTGACATTTTGCTGCATGTGACTAAAATACTGTATTAGTGATATCATACTATTATATCACTTGTGTGGAAGATCTGCCTAAGATTAAACTATACAAACATGTTCATTAATTTTTAAGCAACTTTAGAAGCTCGTGAAAAACAAAAGCATCCGTTACTTGAAGAAATCCATAGATAGTCCAAGCTCTGATCAATGAAATGAATCATGTTGTTTGGGAATCATTCATACCTCTTGTGAACAGCAACACAGACATGCACTTTTCAGCTAACCAGGCTACTCACCGAGGCCTGCACCCCTTCCCCATATATATATATAACCATTATATAGGTCCTGGTGGTATTTTAATGATTAGGGAGGGGTTCATGTTCTTCTTATGGAAGTTTCTCCTATAATTTGTTATTATATCTTGTGGAGCAGACAGTTGAGGAACCTCCTGTGATATCACCAAAGAAACAAACCAAAGCAAAATCACACACAGCCAAAGGACGCAAAAATGGATCACTCTCCAAGAGGCATAGCCTTGCAGGTTCTCACTATTGCGTCAAACTTTCCATCATTGGGCTCTCTCTCTCTCTCTCTTCCTTTTAACTCTCAAAATTATTGTGTTGGTAACTTGATATATGTTGTTTGCATAGCTTCTGGCACATCATGGGAAACAGGACTGAGGCGAAGCACAAGGATCAGATCAAGACCTTTGGAGTATTGGAAAGGGGAGAGATTTTTATATGGACGTATTCATGGGAGTGAGTACCATACCTTCATCTGTTCATTTGGACTTGCAAGGAATTTGTTTTGTCAAGATAGTGTGTTGCATTTAGGTCAACTGTATTGAAGGCTTTTAGTGCTAATTTGTTTAACAAATTGGTTGTCTAGTTGGACTGTATTGAAAGCTATTTAGTGCTAATTTGTTTAACAATTTCAGTTCTTTGATGGATTAATGTTCGAAGAAACACACAACCTGTCTTTGATAAAGAATTTCAACGGAAGCACATCAGCAAGCCATGTCCACCATCCAAAAATATATTAATAATTCATCAACTTTGTAGGTCATCATTATAAATTGTGGTCTACTGAGGGAGTAATTTTTTTCAAGGGATGATAAACATATTGGTTATGTGAAGATTTTTTGCTTCTTGAATATAGGAAGTTACAGTTGCATGAGCTGTTAAATTAGAAATGGACAGAGAAACTTTGTTTTATCTTTTCAGAATCCTTTTCATATTAATCCACTACGATGCCTCTCCTAATTTTTTGATCAATTGTATTGAATCTATATTGCAGGTTTGGCTACTGTTATTGGGATAAAGTACGAGTCTCCAGGAAATGATGAAGGAAAACAGGTCCTGAAGGTGAAGTCATATGTCTCTGATGAATACAAGGATTTGGTTGAACTAGCTGCTCTGCATTGAGATAGTTTAATCAGGTGGTATTGCAGGATAACTTTTATAGGAAAAATCATAGTCAATGCCATGCTTCTATGAACTTGTCTGTGCAGTTATTGATTGTGTCCCATCACTTGGCAATTACATGGATGCTGATGATGTGGGTGTTGAAGGATATCGTACACATCTTGTGTAATATTTGCTTTTGTTAGTGAATCGCATTTTGAAGTAACCCTTCTATTTAGACGTGCTTCCAGTTTTGCGTGGTAGGTTTGCAAGAGGTATCAGCTTTCACAATATTTGATCAGTGTGACCAAGCAGCTAGTACACTACTATGGCGATATGCGGGATCTGGCCTCTTGGGCACTCTCATGATCGTCTCACACATGGATACCGCATTCCAGTCATGATAGGGGTGAGTATCACTGATGCTTATCATATTTGACCATGATCACAAGAACGAGTGGTCTGCATTCTAAGAGTCCATACCATTTTGTATTAAATCGCTGCTTGCTGCAGTGATTCTGGACCAAAATATAGACTCTGCTATGCATGATGAGTATACACCAATAAGTCATTAGGTAAATGCAATATGTTCATCAACTCTCCAGTAAACACATGCATCATGGAAGTTCACATTCTCTCATCATATCATCCAACACATACAACCTCACGTTTCTCTTCATATATAATTACCAAGTCTCTTTAGTCAATCAATGGGTTTATTATGCACGTGCTTGTAAGTTCTAATTCAGTCAATAATTCAATCCTCAAAGCCCGTCAACCTCCCATGGAAGGGTGCAGGATTATTTGAAGTTTTCCAGCTTTCTCAATAACATCTCGTTGGAAATTAACAAAAATCAATTCAATTACCAATGCAATTGCTCACAAAATAATACCTGTAAAATATATTATATGATGGATTAAAAAGCCTCAAAGAATATCTGTAAAATATGCACTATAACCCATAGCTCCATTATATAGGATGTCAGAAGTCCCTATAACCACATTCCATGAGTCAACCTAGATGTTGTGCCACAACTTGGATATTAGATTCATCCTTGTATCTAAAGATTTATTTGCAAAGCTTATAAACTATTATTTTCATCAAAGCATAATTCCCTTGTGTATAAAGTTATTTACAACCATCTCTTTACAGTGTTAAATCACTCACGTTTGCCTTCAAACTTTATTTTCTTTTTTTTCCAGTGTCCTTGATTTTTTTTTTATTGCATCACTGACAATATTAATTAACTTTTAATTGGCAGAACTTCCCGGTGAACAAAATCATGAAATCATTTTTGCTCATTCTGCATGCCTTTGTGCATTATTCCAACAATACTTTTCCCACTTGAAGAGCAATGCTACTCTATGACATTGCTACGTCATTGTTTTGTTTCATAGATTAGTCTCTCTCTTTCGTTTTGTTTTCAGCTCTTCACGGCAAAAAATATTAAAATATTAATTGTGGGTTTTTTTTATTATAATATAAATTTTAGAAAAATAATACATCTATACAGAATTTCTATTATGTATAATTTTTTTTATAAAATATATAAATTATAAATCAATATAAATTTATGTGTTTAATAGATTTTAATAAAATAATCATTATAAAATTATCATCATCATTAAATAATCAAAAAGATTTGGATAACTGAATTATTGAATTCACTGCATTAAAATTAGTTCATTTTATAATTAAATTTAAATTTAACATAAAAATAAGATATAAATTGTGAAAACACCTGTGATAATTAAATAACGAAAATAAGTTGTTATTTATTTTATCTTCAAAAACGAGAAAAAACAAATTAAAATTATTATTAATATTACTTTCTAAACAATTAAAATTCTTAAATTGCCTGCACACAATAAAAAAGCAAAACAGTTTTACAAAAAAAATTAAAAAAATAATCACTTAAACAATCATTATTATGGCACAACCAATAAAATCATTTGATCCAAAGAACAAATAAAAATATCAAAAAAACCAAAAAACATAACAACGAGAAAAAGAAAGCAATATTGATTTTAGAATGATTACGAACATAAATTAAAATTTTAAAAATAAAAAATAAATATTAAAAATAAAAACTAAAAGAATAGATGCATAAAGACAATTAAAAAATAAACATTATGCAAGAATAACATAGAACACCAAAGAAATTAATAGTAAATAACAAATTCAAACAACAAGGACCAAAATGAAACATAAAATATATAATTGATTCTAATCGAAGGACAAAATTGAAACAAATAAAAATTTTGGGACCGAAACGAATAAGGATATTTAAGAAAATAGCAATGTAATTTTGTTTAAAAAATTAAAAGAATAAGGATTGAAATGAAAAGTAGCATACATGACTAATTTCAATTGGAGGATATAATCAAAACAAAACAAACTATATAATTGAAATAAATTAAACCTTGGGACTGAAATAAATAAAGACATTTAAAAAACATTGTTTTGTAGTGTTTTAAAAAAATATAAAAGATTAAAGATCGAAATGAAAGATAAAATACATGATAAATTTCAATTGGAGGACCCAATCAGAAGCAATTAAAACTTGTATACCAAAATAATTGAAGGAACCAAAAGCAAACCAAAAATCAAAAGAATAAGGACTAAATTGAAACTCAACACATATAATAAGTGTCAATTGAAAGGCACAATTGCAACAAATTAAAATTTACATTGAAAAAACCAATAATAAAAAGCCTAGGGACTAGACTAAAACTTGCACACACCATAAGGATTGAAGTGTATTTCTGTGCAGTAGGAGAGATAAAAGGGAGAAAAAACGTAAACTTACTCACCGAAGCTTTATTAGCCACTATAACTAGACACATGCTGCCTCGAGAGGCAGAGAAAATGTCGGTGCACCATGATTGACGTGCACGCGTGAAACACTGCAGCTGTGTTTTTACGACATGCTTGTAGTGTTTCCAAAAAGAATTAATAAAATAACAATCAATAACTTATACACCCCTGAACCCGCGTGATCACTATGAAAAAACCATTGTGGAAAATACAACAATACCCCCGGACCAGGGGTTATGCTTTGTCATTTTTAGGGCTATTTTCTTAGTTTTACTATGCAAAAAATCGGAAATACCATCCATACCCCTAAAAATTGCTAAAATACCCCCAATCCTGAGGTCATGTTTTGTCATTTTCTAGGGTTATTTTGGTAGTTATATAGTGCAAAAATTTAGAAATATTATCCATGTCCCCTGGAAATTGCTAAAATACCCTCGGTCCTGGGGGTTAAATTTTTTTTGCCCTGGTAAAATGATAATTTTATTGTAGTAATGCATAATGAATTATGTCTAAGTAAACAATAGATAATTGAACAATGAAAGTGTCTCACGGTTTATATTTTAGTTAACTAACAATTATGCCTAGTAGTTGGCGGCACTATATTTTTTTAACATAAAAAATATTGATTGTTTTTTTTTTAAATAGTCAAATAATAAATTTATGCAGAATTCTGTCAAGTGCAAGTTTTCTATAAGATATATGAATTTTAAATAAATATAAATCTATATGTTTAATAGTTTTAACAAAATAACCATCATAAATTTATCATCATGATTGAAAAAGCAAGGAGATTTGAATATTTGAATTATTGAATTCACCTCATTAAGATTAGTTCATTTTATAATTTAATTTAAATCAAGCAATATATAAATTGTAAAAATATTTGCAATAATCAAATAAAAAAATAAGTAGTTAATTTTTTATCCACAAAAAGACGAAAATATAAATTGAAAATCCATCCTTACATTATTGTCATTATCATTGCTATAATTGTTAAAATTATTATCAACATTACTGTCAAAAAAATTAAAATAATTAAATTGCCTTGAAAAATCATTGGACTAAACTAAAAGATTTAAAATAAAAATAAAAATAAATAACCATTAAAATTATCATTATTGTTGGGGAAATAATAAAATCATAAAACTCATCTAATCCAAAAAACAAATAAAAATAACAGAAAAAAGAAGAAAAATAGAATAAAGGGGAAAAAAAGAGCGATATAAATTTTAAAATACATAAAAAAATTTCAAGATTTTACGGATTAAAAACCCCAATAAAAAAAGACAAAAACTAAAAGCATGGATGAATAAATACGAATAAAAAATAAACATTGTACAAGAATAAAAAACAACAAAGGATTAATATCAAATAAAAAATTCAAAGAATAGGGACCACAATGAAAAATAAAATATATAATTAATTATGATTAAAGGATAAAATTGAAACAAATAAAAATCTTTGTGTTACACCCTTAAATTATAATATCATGAATTCTCCCAACATTTCTTTACTAATGTCATGTGTTGGGAAATATATCTAAATTATGGGATTTGTTCTTTGAAATTTTGGTGGAGGTTTCCTCTATTTTTGTTAACTCAATATTCATAGTTACAATATATGCAAGTCTCATATTATCAATTAGTAAATTAACATAAATGTACTACCAAAACAACTCAAAAGATAAATAAATTCATCATTATACGTAATAAATGCTAACTAACTATATATAAGCCTTTAAACCACATAAATAACATTAAAATTAAGATTCATAATATATTTATAATAAATCTTATCTTATCATTTTGAAAATGATTTGGTCATACTAACAACTACACATATATAATACATCCACTACATGTTCCACCTTCTACTTAATTTTTACAACACAAAAGGATTTACACTCAAAGTAACGATGTAACACCCTCAAATTATAATATCATGAATTCTCCCAATATTTCTTTACCAATGTCAAGTGTTGGGTAATGTGTCTAAATCATGGGATTTTTCACTTAAAAATTTCGGCAGAGTTTCGTCTATTTTTGTTGATCCCAAGTTATTGACAACACTTCTATTATATGTCATTACGAATTCCATCTTGATCCAATCATCTTGCATCACATTCCATTCATCAAACAATAACTCAATACTTATCAATATATGCATGTCTCATGATATCAATTAGTAAATTAACATAAATGTACCACCAAACAACTCAAAAGATAAACAAATTCATCATTATACATAATAAATGCTAAGTAACTACATATAAGCTTATAAACCACATAAATACAACATTAATATTAAAAGTCATAATATATTTATAATAAATCTTATCTTATCATTTTGAAAATGATTTGGTCATACTAACAACTATACATATATATAATACATCCACTACATTTACACCTTCTACTTAATTTTTACAACACAAAAGGATTTACACTCAAAGTAACGACATGAATATTACATTCCAAAATAGTAATTCAAAAATAGAAGTATTCCTATATTTAACGATTTGCATCACCTCGCGATGTACCTGTTTCAATAATAACAATATTAAGTCACTTATTCACTATATTATTCTATTATTACTTAATTAATCTTAACCTTTAAAATTTAATAATTTTACTTCAATCTAACTTAATCCCTTAATTTACATAATCTTTTTAAAATTTACAAATCCAGCTAACTCATCTTCATTACCAAATAAATCTAACACTTTCATATAATTAATCAGAAATTTGGGTTCCTTCCTTAGTCACCAATAGATCCAGTGCTTCCATTCGAATTACCCATCATCAGGCTAATCTCTTTTGTTAGCCAATCAATCTGGTAATTCCATTGAATTTCCCAACATCCGGCTAACCTCTTTTATTAGCCAATCAATCCGGTAATTCCATTTGAATTACCCAGCATCCGGCTAACCCCTTTTTTTAGTCAATCAATCCGGTAATTCCATTTGAATCACCTCATATCCGGTTAACCTCTTTGTTAACTAACAAAACTGGTAATCAACATAATCATAACTCAATTTATTCATTTGCTCCATTCATTTAATATCAATTTAATGAGCAATACATATTATTAGAGAAATTAAAAATTATAAAATAAGGTGATGAATCACCTACCTTATGCTCGGGATGACCTAGCTCCTCCTGTCTGATAACCTGCTCGAGACACAACTCCTGAATCAATCAAGTGTCATTCTATCATTAGTCCATCAATATTTTTCTTACGTGCTGAAATACAAAACACGTAATATTTTTATTTGTAATTTGTTCTAATAAAATTCATTCTCAAATATAACATCATTATTCTACGTATAACCTCATATTTAACTCAAGTTACTTCTTTGCTTACTCCATGTTCATAATTCCTCCATCAAATAATTCTTCTATTCTTTATACTCTCACATCATATTATTCATTTTATCTAAAAACTATATTCAAACACAATCTAGACATCTCGTCTTCATATTTTCTTTTAACTAGTTAATTTCTCTTTTAATTTGAATTTACTTATTATTATATTATTATTATTTTCTCAATTGAAATGTTATCTCTTCATTTAGTCTTTCTTACATTTTCAATTATCATGATTAAACATGGTTTGTTTCTAAACATTAACATCAAAACTCATTCTCCCACTTTTTCCTTCATTTGGCCAAATGTGGTGTTTCTTTTTCCTCCTCCAAATTTTCTTCATTTACTTGTTATTTCAACTTATTTTCATTCTATTCCATTTCGATTTCATCATTTTTCCTTACCTTCATATTTCCCCCAAATTCACATAAGAACCCTAAATTCAAAAATCTAGGATTTAAGGGAAATTAAGGTAAAACTCCACGAAAGTACTTCCCAACTAAATCAAATAAGCTTAAGAACACATCTAAATCAAACATGAAATCTACACTTCTCATGCTTACCTATTGCTTTTCTTCCAATTTCTCATGCTTACCTATAGCTTTTCTTTCAATTTCTCTTCTCTTCCAAGGTTAGTTGAATTTCCCTTCTCAAATCCTCCTTCATTCACTTGCTTTAGTGCTTTATAGGTTGAACTTGCAAGCTTATAAAGGTATTTTTCTCAATTTCTTGTGTTTTCCCCTAACTTTTATCTCTTTCTCTCATGTTTGCCCTGTTTCTCTTCACTCTTTTCTTTTGTTTCTACCCATTCGGCAGTGATTAGAAGAGAAGGAGAGCTTATATGCGTGTTTTAAATGGCCAGTTTCTATTATACCCTTAATGATTTTATATTTTATTAACTACTGAGCTCTATTCATCTTAAAATTTTAACCAGATTTTATTCAATATATTTTAAGGTTCCTCAAAACTTTTCAGCTCAATCCGATGGTTGGATTGAAAATTATATGTAATAACGTAAAACTAATCGAATTGTGATTTTTCGTCAAATTTTTGAATTTCTCTAAAAATTATGAAATTTTAACCCGAGCTAAGGTATCATATTAGAAGGCTTCACACAAAATTTCAGAATTTTTTTGATAACCTGATCAAGAGTTATGATTTTTTTTTTGTTTTTACATAAAACTAGTCAATTTATAATTTATCGCCCGGAGGTTTTACACTTGGGACCAAAATAAATAATGACATTTCTAAAGGTAATTGTTGTGTAATTTTATCAAAAAATAAAAAGAAAGAGGGCTGAAATGAAAAGTAATATATATGACCAATTTCTATTGGAGTACCAAATTAAAACCTCCAAACTGAAAAAATTAAAGGAACCAAAAAGAAATAAAAAATCAAAAGAATGAGGATTGAAATAAAAACATCCATATATAATCAGTTTTCATTTAAGAGCACAATCGAGAACAATTAAACTTTCAATTAAAGAAATCATGAATAAAACTGACATCAAAACCTTAGTAACTAAAGTAAACATCCTATATACATGAGGGACTTGGACATAAGTTGCGCACGGCAGGAGAGAGAGAGAGAATGGATAAACAACATAAAATCGTTTGTCGACATTTACCCAAGCACTGATGATTGGAACGCACCACGATGGTAGACAAAGGACATAGAGGCACACCGCATGATGAAAGTTAAATTTTTATCACAACGGCGTGTTCGTGTGAAACGATGGGGGCGGCTGTAGTGCCTCTAGAAAAAACAATTTGGTTAATTATCCACACACCCTTTCATCTACTGATATTCATGAAAAAAACTTGTGAGGAAATACAACTCTACCCCCGGATACTATACGTTGTTTTGTTTTTATCAGGGGTTTTTTAGTCGTCTTACTATGCAAATATTTTGGAAAAAATGAAACAACTCCTAGTCTTTATGTTAATATTTTGTCATTTTATGGGGTTATTTGCATCGTTTTACTATGCAATAAATTTAAAAATGTCATCCATGTCCCTTGAAAAATTAAAAAATGTCCCAAGTCCAAAGGGTTTAAAAAAATTAGGCTCTAAGATAAAATGATAATTTTACTATAACAATGAATAATGAATTGAGTCACTGTGAACAATAATTTTTTTTTGTTGTTTTGTTAATATTGCTCTTGTATCTCTGCTAAGTTAAGCGTTAAGTGTTCTTGATATTTTTGTAGAAAACTTGTTTTTGCAAGTGTGTGTAGACTCTCAGTAGTGTTGTTTTTTTCTTCTAAGTTATAAATCCAAATTTAGCTAGGTTTGTTGTCATCAGTTCGTTTTCATCCTTAATTAATACCTCATTCGTTCCCAATAGGATGCGAGGGAGAATACCTTGATTAACCCACAAGATATGATTAACGTCAAATACACACTTCGCATCCACCTCTGGAATTCTTCAATGTCCCCAAAGGTAAGAACCCAGTGACGTCATACTGATAGGGTTGTCGAGACAAGAGAGCAAAAAGAAATGGTATACATGCGTTCAAGTACAACCACAAAATCCAGATGAACCATTAAGCGCCTGTAGCTTAGTGGATAGAGCGTTTGTTTCCTAAGCAGAAAGTCGTAGGTTCGACCCCTACCTGGCGCGAATATTTCTTCATTTATCCAACCTAAGCTTTAAATTTTGATTTTAATGGGTTGATGTTAAGAATAGTTTTTTTCATCAGAGAAACATGTATGCCTGAATAGCTACCCGTGGGGCGTGGCGGGGCGAGGCGAGGCTTGGGTATCTATTTTGCGCAATTTGTTTTAAATAATTTTAAGGACATTCTTTTTATTAACAATATTTATTTGAACAAAGTATGAGGATGGGGTTTTCGCTTTTTATGTATAGTTATGATTCATTTTAACAAAATGAATTACAAAATTAAATATCAGTAGGAGTTTTATTCTAAATAATTTAAAGATATGGGATTTTGTTTTAATAATTTAAGATATATTAACAAAGTTATGAAACTCATACAAGTATGTATGTCTCCTTTTCTGTTCGACAAAAAATCCTAATTCCATAGGGAAAAAATCTGTCGAAGGTGACAAAGTTTTTGCCTAGTAATAATTATGTGTTTAACAGATCATGCTTTATATTAGTTCATACAAGTATATTTTATAAGAAACATAGCCTAGGAAAGAGAGTCATTTGCTACAAAAAGGAATGGTCAGTGTGGTTTAATTTATTTCTTTTTGTTTTTTATTTTTAAAAAACTCAAATTTAAATTTTCAATATTTTTTATTACTTTAATGTGCTGAAGTCATATTAAAATATTATTTCAAGCATTACATTTTTAAACAAACTGGTACATAAAACAAAAAGTGCAGACTTCATTGGGTGTTACAATATTACTACAGGGTATTACAAAATATGATAAAATGGAGTTCCAATTATAAGGAATTTTAATTTTAATGTAATTTCATCAAAAAAGTTTTTTTTTATCTATAAAGCTAAATAAGTTGGTGGTATTACTATTTAATTACTATAGTCGGTCATTGTTCATCTAGACTTAGAAATACTATAGATTGAAATAAATAAAAAAATACTGAATATTATTATTTATAAAGCTAAATAAACTAGCGATATTACTATTTAGTTACTGTAGCCAATCATTCATCTAGATGCAGAAGCAATATGGATTGAAATAGTGAAATTACCTAATAATATAACTATTATTTATTTATATACTATAACAATACAACAAAGTTGTTTGGCCTTGTGGTTAATGTGTGTGCTAATGTTCCTCCGCAATGAGAGTTCGAATTTCTCAAGCTACAAATTACTTTAGGATTTTACTTTCAAACAGTAATGAATAATGAAAAAAGATGTTGTTCTTTTTTTTTTAACCAAACTTCCTATTTTCTTCTTTTTAATAACTAGGGTGTCTGAGTCATCTTACGAGCACCATGATTAATCTCTATATCAACTTTTTTCTTTTACATTTGTTTTCCTGTTTTTTCCACTCATGCATTTTTTTGGGTTTTTTTATAACCGGAGTATTTTTGTCAGCTTACGCGCACCACAATTTTTTTCTCACGTATATTTATTTTTATCTCATAACCCTTTTTTTATATATATTTTTTTATAATCGGGATGTTAGGACTAGCTTACGCGCACCATAATTTTTTACATTTATATATTTTTTATAACATGAATGTTCATGCCAACTTATGCGTGCCATAAATAATCCTCAAACCAACTTTTTTTTTAATATTTTTTTTTCTATTTTTTCCACTTATAATTTTTTTATAACCATGATGTTTTTTTTCAGCTTATGCGTACCACGACTATTATGTTATAGAATAACTAAAGTAGATCGCAATTTCAAATAGTAATAACAACGATTTCAACTATGGTTTTCATTGTTCATTACTATTTGAAAAGGTGAATTGAATTGTTGTTTTGGTGGGAGATGACAGGGTTTCGGGAATGCGTTTGAAAAACCCTTTTAACAAATGATATTTTTTATTTGAAATTAAAAAAAATGATGTTTCTAGATAATTTTGATATGTTAATGTAAGAAATTATTTCTAAAACTTAAAAAATATATTATTTTGATACATTTATGAACCAAAAACACTTTCAAAAACAACTTAAACTACATTCCTAAATAGGCACAACATGTGGTGGAGGTGGTAGGTAATAGGAGAATTGAACTACTAGCTAAATTTTGTCCTTCAAATAACATTTATTATATATATGTTTTTTCATTTTGGTCCTTATACTTTTAATCTTGGATTTTATTTTAATTTCTTTATTATATATAATGTGTGTGAATTTCTTAAATGGTTCCTATTTTTGTCTATATTTATATGTATATGCTCTTAGTTTTTATTTTTTATTTTTATTATTTTCACTGTTATTAAGGTTTTTATATAATATTTCAATTTTAATTTGTGTTGGTGATCATTTGAAAAATTGATATTTATTAATTTTTCTCTTTGTTCTTTTATTTTTTATTTTTATTGATTATTGGAATACGTTTTTCAACCCTCACTCATCAATTAGGATCGTACTCTTCTTAGTCATTCCTTTCCTCTCATTTGAGTGAGTTTTTCCAACCATCATCTAGGATAGTATGCTTCTTAGCCATTTCTTCCACTCGTCAATGGCGTTTTGCAACCCTTGACCATCAATTAAGATAGTGTGCTTCTTAGCCATTTCTTTGCTTCTTGTTTAAGTGTGTTTTCCAACCCTTAACCATAAGCTAAAAATAGTGTGTCTTCCAACCATATTTTTCTTCCTCTTTGAGTGTGTTTTTCAACCACCAATTAAGATAACACGTTTTCCATCTCTATCCTCTTTGTTTGAGTGTGTTTCCCAACCCTTAAACATGAACAAAATTGTGGGTTTTCCAACACTATTTTTCTTCCTCTTTTTGAGTGAGTTTTTTAACCCTTAACCATAGATCCTAGATAACGAGCTTTCTATCCCTTGAAATCTTTATCACCACTTTTTGCTTCCATTGGGTAGGTCGCCCATTACAATAAGACCATCTTTATGTTTCTTACCACCTTCACCATTTTCACTCAGGTAGGTCTCACATTACAATAAGACCATTTTCATGTGTCATTCACAAACATCACTATCTTCCATCCTTTTTAACTGTCCTTCTTAGGTTGAATTCTTAGGCAGTGCGCTTTCTAGCCTTATCTTATCATTCCTTTCTGAGTGCACTTTATAACCTTCATCTTTGGATGGATCAACCATTTCTTGGTCTGATAAATTCACTTTTCTTTTTCTTTACAACGCTTACTATTTAAAATCTTTTTACAAGACTTTAATCGCACTTTATAACCTTCATCTTTGGATGGATCAACCATTTCTTGGTCTGATAAATTCACTTTTCTTTTTCTTTACAACGCTTACTATTTAAAATCTTTTTACAAGACTTTAATCGTAAACATTGTAAAGAGATGGACAACTGTCATAACGCAATTTTTGGGTTGCTCCTGGAAATATAATAAAATAAAAATAACAAAAATAAAATAAAAGGGTCGGTGTCAAAATAAATCACAGTGAAAATTTTGAATATTTTTGAAGCTGAATCATATGCTTGAAAATAAGAGAAAATACAAATTCAAGGTAAAAATTAAGTCAAAAATCATAATTATATTTTTTAATAGGCCAATTTGATTTAATCATGGGCTATTTTAAAATATTATTATATTTTGGAATTAATTTAGGATCCAATTGAAGAATTTAATTAAGTGCAAGGACTTGATTATGCTTAAATTGGACAAATTAATTTTATTAAGGGATTAATTGATGAAAAATTAAATTCTTGAGCATAATTCGGGCTCAATTGAGAAAATCAGAATTTTTGGGGACCTAATTGAATTTTTCCAAGTTAATTGTGCGAAATTAGAGGTGAAATTGAAGTTTAATGATCAATTGAGGGTCAAATTGCACAAATCAAAAGCCAAGGATCAACATGAAAAGGCGCGCAAAGTTAAGGTTAATTCGGAGAGGGATACAATTGCATAAAATTACAAATTTAAATCCAATTGGGGGTGCAATTAGAATAATGGCAAATTCAAGGACCCGAATGCACTTCTACCTTCCCCAAAGTTGCTGCAGCACCCACGCTTGCACAGACCAACCACTATTGCAGACACACCGTTTCTGATAGCCACCGCGCCGCTGACACTCAACCACCATGGCAGGCCGAACACACCTATAAAAGCCACCATGCACGACCACCAAAGGGGGGGAATCTACATAAAAAAAGCGTGACAGAGGAGAGGAAAAACAGAGAAAAAAAGAGGAAAAGAAAAGAGGAAAATGAGAGAAAGTGTTGGGGATTCAAAGGGATCTTTTATTAGCAAATAAAAACAAGAAAAAACAAAGGGAAATTGCACCATCATCGTCATCATCTTTTTCAGTCCAGTTAGGTTCTCTCTCCTCAGTTTCATTCATTCTTCTCTCTAAAACCGACCTTGTGAACGCTCTCCCTCTCCACTGTTAGAGCCCATTACCACCCTATCATTACCATAAAACTCCCCCACATACTAGCAACCAAACCCCACTCGTAGGCGAAGCTGCAACAACGATCATAACAGTGGTGACATAAGTTCGGTGACTTTGGAAGCTCCCCCGGGCTGGCACAACCACCGTTGTCAACGCCACCACGACAAGAATCATCACCATGACCTCCTCTACCCAAAGGTACTGACAAGTACACATTTCGGCACACTTGAAAACTCATTATTCATCGTCGTCTTCGGCTTTGCATGCAATTGCTCTTCATGTGGGTCAAGGCAGTGTAAGCGGGCCGACCCTCATGGCGGCCCACGTGTTCAAGAAATTTGGGTTTCCAACCTAAAAAGGTGGTTTTCAGGCCATAGGAGTGACAGTCCAGGCCGAAATCAACCAGGCTTTCGGCCCATCCGTGGTGAAGGCCCGGTCAAAATAAGGCACTGTCAGCCCACTGTGGTGACAACCTAACCCATGAATATATAATAAAAATAAAAAAATTCAAAATATTTTTGAAAGATATATATTTATTATTTATTATTTTTTTTAAAAAATGTGCATACGACTGAATTCCAAAGCTTTTCCCATTGTATTTTTCAAAAAAATATGTTGCATTTTTTCCATATTAAAAAAAACAAAAAATTGGATATTGCAACCAATTTAGTATTATCTATTGGTATTCGGTCGAAATGTCAAAAATAATTTAACAATTATTTGTTTTAGCTTTCGTGGTGTAAATTTACATTGTAAAGTACACTCGCAAATAAAAAATATTTTTAATACGATATAAAATTACTTTGTATAATACATCCGTAGATGAAAAAAAGAATTTATACTACGGTGTAAAATTAAATTGTAAAGTACACTCGTAGGAAAAAAAAGTTTTTGAAAATGCAATGTAAAAAAAAATAAACTTAGAAAAAAACAATCAAACAACAATGTAACTTATCTTAGGTAGGATGCATTGGGGGTGATGCGTCTTCTCCTCGCACAACAAGTCCTCTTAGCCAAAACTCTCGAAGACCACTAGGTTCCTAATATCCTTAATACTAGGTGGCGACTCCTTATATTTATAGTCGTAAATGTTACAGCTATAAAACAAATCCTATTTTCACCGCGTGCCGTTGTCTCACCTCAAATCACGAGGTGATGGCGGGGCACGAAACGCATAAAAATCGCCGTCGTGACAAATACATTAATAAAATCTAAAATTATTAATTTTTTTTTAAAATAAGTTTATGTGAAACTCTACACAATCAACCTTTCTAAACAACACCAAGTGCTTAAGAGTGTGATTGAAATTGTTTTTAAAAATATATTAAAATATTTTGTTATTTATTATAAATTAATTTTCATATTAACACAAAAAATGGTTTGAAAACACAAAAAATTATTTAAAATAAAAAATAATATTTGTTTTCACTTTAAAAAAGAAAACTGTTTTATACAGTGACAAACAAGCACTAGGGTCTAGGCTGGGCCACCCGGTGATAGTCCGCTTCGGCCTCTGCTTATTCAGTTTATATTTATTTGTGACCCACAATCACAGTAATGAATCCCCGAAATTTCACTTTTCTCAGAATCTAGGGTTTTCAAAATTCAGAGCACCTGGATCCAAATCCAGTTAACTCTAGCTCCCCTTTCAAAATTAAGGGTTCTAAGAGTTGCGGTTTCCTTTGACATTCAGCGGATTTTCTTTCTGGTTTGCAGATTAGGGCTTTTGCTTGTACTGGTTGACTCTCCATTTTTTAATTCGGAAGTTTTTTTCTCTAAAGATTGTCTGTTTTCTTTGCGGCGGATTTGATTCGAACGAGTGTATCTTTTTGCTGTCGTGGTTTTGATTGACTGGTTACATCGTTAAAATTTGAAACTTTAGTGTTTTGTAATAATGGCTAAGGTTGGCGAGGAGGAAATTGTATATGAGAGCGATCCCGAGGAAGAGAAGCGATTGCTTGTAAGGAGAAGAAGAGAAGCTGCGAGTGACGACGAGGAAGGTGAAGGGGAAGAGAAGCCTAGAATTAATCGGAGGGCTTCAATTCACTCAGATGAATCAGACGGTCAGGGTGGCGCTGCAGACTACGACGAAGACGAAGAGGCATTAAACGAAGAGGAAGATGAAGAAGAGGGTGTTTATGAAGAGGAGGAAGAAGAGGTTTACGAGGAAGAGGAAGGAAAAGAAGGGAATGAGGAGGGGGTAGGAGGCAACGGCAGTGCTGGGGTTGAGGTTAGGGAGAAGGAAATCGAGGGGAGGAAGGAACAGGTAGGGGGAGAGGAAAAAGTGGAGGGGGGGGAAGGGGAAGAGGGGAAGAAGGGGAACCAGCCGTTTGCAGTTCCTACTGCTGGGGCTTTTTACATGCACGATGATAGGTTTAGGGACAGCGCTGGTGGTCGGCATAGGTATGACTAGCATTTGTGTATGTTCACGGCACAATATATTTGTTTTGTTTAAACACCTTTTCTTCTTCTTTTATTTATCTGTAGGTGATTAATAGTAGCTTTGCTCAATTTCTAACGTAGAGATTGTTAAGAGTAGTATTATATGCTGAAGTTGAATAGTACCCTTACCTGCAAAAGCCTCTAAGCTTAAATAGTCAGTTCCTTTTCTTCTTTGTGGTTTTGTATTGTATGCTTAATCACGTATCTATATTTCCTTAAAATTTTTCTGATATCTTGGTGCGCAATTCCCTTTGCTTTATAATTCTAGACCATTGTTCAGTTAGACGAATCTTCCCCAGTTTATACAGAAAAACCAAAACAAATGTTGGATAAGGAGTTCTTTTTCACATCTAGCTTTCTGTACCTTTTCTTTTTAGTTATAATATTTATATGGCAGCATTTCCTTTATGTCATGTTACTGTGCATTTCTGAATGAAAGTGTGCTACCTCCTTTCATTTTTTAAAATAAGTAATTCTAAGATTAAACTGTACTTGGTCTAGGCGAACCTTTGGTGGAAGGAATTTGTGGGAGTCCAAAGATGATAAGAAATGGGGGCATGACAAGTTTGAGGAGATGACATTGCAGGAAAGGCATTATGAACAGGTGATCATTTTATACAAAGAATTATCTGATGAGAATGTCTGTATTTTTCTTTTGTCTCTTTTGTTTCTTACTGAAAGTTTACTCAAAATAATTCAGGGAAGGAGAAATGCTAAAGGTAATTTTCATGCCCGTGGCGGTAAAAGTCAAGGTCTAGAATGGGGACATGCCAGACGGAACAGGTCTAAATCATTCAGTGATGGTAACAATCAGAACCAGGCACCGCAAGTTGTAAGAGGTAGAGGACCCAGAAAGTTTGAATCTACTTTCAAGAGCCGCAGAGACGCACCTCCAGTGCAAAGCAAACAGCCTGGAAAACCCCTTGAGAAACATTCACATGGTAGTTCAGGGAAAATTTTGACATCAGTGTCAAATACAGAATCTGATCAATTATCCACTAGAAAAAATTCAAGCTTGAGCTCTGCTTCTCCTCCCTTTTATCCTTCTGGATCTTCAAATAAAGACACCACTTTAAATCAAAAAAGGGACATGCATGGTGCAAGCACAAGCAAGAATCTTCGCACTCCTGCTATAGGCGAGAATATTCCTATGCAACAACACAGTGTGTTGGTGCGGGGGAAGAATATAGCAGACTCTGTTTCAATTGACAAGCTTCATATTGATGATTCCATCACTCTGCCAGCTGGAAAGCCTTTGAGCAATAAGCGAATGCCACCTGGATCTTCTGTGGTCAATTCTATTACATCTTCGCAATCCAGGTCTCAAGGAAGGAGTGTAGCTATGTCAGACCAGATGACTTACCAGGGAGCTCCGCAGCACAATCAAATCAACAAAACCTCTCCCACTGCGTTGATCCACTCTCTTCAGCAAATTCCTGCTCCAAACCGTATTCAACCTCCTGCCCAGCAGTTAGTCCAACGTCCTAGCAGCGATTCTCAAACCTCTTCTCCATCAAAAACTGCCTCGTCACTAAATTCTTTTGAAGGTGGTGAAGCAGAGACTGCTGTGGAATCAAGTAAATCCAGAACTGCATTGGTTGGAAAGGGAAAAGGCATAATTCAAGGAAATGGAATAGGATCTTTTCTTTATGGTGGGACACAGGTTGTGGGAACCTCAGGGAATATTGGTGTTGGGCATGGTGATCAGAACTTCTCTGGAGCACCAACATTTTTGCCAGGTACAATTTTTTTTGTGTTCACATTTTTATCCTATAAAAGGTAACAAAGAAGAAAAAGTAATTTCAATGCCAGGAGCATTAATTATGCAAGTGTGAGAGATGCCAGTGCTTTAGCCTTGCATTTTTTTGTAAATCATAAATATGGTTTTCATACTGTGTTTTCTTCTTTTCCATGTGTTTGGTATCTTAAGGTATCCTTTGTAGGTATAGCTTTCTTATTGTCAGCTGTATTGTGTCTGGACCATGCCTTATATTTTTATCCATGCAAGGAAGCTAAGGACTCCATTTTGTATATTGGTGTCTAAATAATACATTTTGTTATGGTGGTTGATTGACATGCAGTCATGCAATTTGGTGGTCAGCATCCTGGTGGCCTTGGAGTTCCTGCAGTTGGCATGGCATTTCCTGGATACGTTGCTCAGCCTCAACTTGGTTTAGGGAACTCTGAAATGACATGGTATGGAGAATTTTCATTACATAACTGCAGGATGGCTAACAGAAGTTTTGGTTTTACCTTGGACCATGCATGCTCTAGGGATGTGCTGTCAATGACCCCTTAAGTGGCAAATTGATGCTTCTGATGAAGTTGATGATTGTCATTGGTGCAATGAGATTATTGTGATTCAGCTATTCCAAAACAAGAAAAGAGTAAAGAAAAGAATTTGATTGCCCATGTTGACCTCTTATAAACACTGGTGTTTTTTGTGCAATAATTTTCTTTATATCTTTAAGCAAATTGGTGCTAGATGAAGGTTATTGTAGGGGTTACGTCTGTGCTAAATCCATCTTGTGGACTTTCTCTGGGATTTTTTTTTCTTTTGTCATAATAGGCAATTAATGAATTGTTTTGATAATATTCAGGTTACCAGTTCTGGCTGGTGCTGCTGGAGCTTTAGGGGCTACATATTGTTCACCTTATATTTCAGTTGATGGTGCTTATCATGCTCACCCATCTGGGAAAACTTCTTCATTGGGTTCTTCAAGGTTGGTAGCAAATTGTCATTGTGTTATATGTCCAAATGTTTTATTGAATTTCTTTGTTGGGTCCTTTAGTCCATGTTTGTGATTTTTCCATAAAAATTACGAGAATAATACCATTATTGTAGGAGCTACTATTAATGACAAAAAAAAAAGATGTTAACAGAAGGACCCAATGGGGAAGTGGGTGAGACATTGGGGACATAATTGATAATTTATTTATGTATTTTGGTTCCTAATTGAAAATTACTATAACGGTTATGGATTAAATTGAGGACTTTTGTATTCTATCTGGCAAATACATGTTGATGGATGCTAACCTTTTCTGAGTTTGGATCTGCCTGTATTTTTTTCCCATTTAGAACTCCTTTTTCCCTGATAAGAGAATTTTGTAGTGGTAGAATGCTTAATGTTGTGAGAACTTTAGCCACTTGTACATGCTTCATAGCTTGTCTAAAGGGTGAATCAAGAATGCTAGAGCTCAGTGTGTTTGGCATGTCAATTTACTTTCAAGATTTTGAAATTTAATTGGAAATTGGTATTTTGGTGGTTGATTTATTATTTTTACCATTTAAAGTCCTTACAGGACACATTCTGAAATTAATGTTACATGGTATCAATTTTTCCCTGTCTTACTTTCATTTCTGTGTTGATGTTCTTCTCTTAGCATGTTTTTGCTTTCCATTTTGCTTTTGCTAAATTGCTTCATCTTCATGACTGAAAAGGGATTATTTTGTTGTACACTAGTCAGACCAGTTCTAATGGTTGTTTTCCTTGGCAGCAAAGAAAGTAGTACTAATATACCTAATAATGAACGGAAGAATACACAGAGACCTGGTAAGGAACAATTTAATGTTACTGTTGCTATAACTTCGATTCTGTTTGACTTTATTTTTAATATCCTTGTCATTGATTGTTACTGTTGATATGAAACATTGTTGTCTTTGCAGAATTTGCAAGCGAAGAATTTGGACAGCGACAAAAGTCTCGCAGGCAAGTTGAATTTGTTAAGCTCTTTTGTCTTCTATTACCCCCTCTCTCCTTTCCTAGGCTCTTTGTGTAGGTCATTGATGGTTTCATTTTGTTCTTGTAGATACTCAGAGATGGACTTTAAGCAGCCAAGTACAAGCACCTAGATGAAATGGAGTGTGAATGAATAAGCAGATAAAGGTTAAATTCTACCCAGTCAATTTTATTTGTTTGTGTTGTGAAACTCTTAGATGTGATTATTTATGTTTATGCAGGCCTTTATGAGGCCCTTCGTGATCTATAGCTTTTATTCTGGAGGGCTTTTGGGTCACAGTATGTCCCAGGATGTTCTAGGTAACCACTTTTTTAGCCTCCGATTATCTTTGTCATGTGTGGTTGTTTCTCAGTATTTTCTAATTTTTTTTTATTAAAAATAAGACAAAAGTCAGGCTCTTTCCTCCTTTCATCTTCTGAGCACAAGTACCTTTATAATTTCGCAAGTTAAATTATTTTGCTCTATCGAAGGTGCCTTTTATTTTCTGTTTATTCTCATCACTCTGGTTTGTGAATCGTGCAGTTATGTAACAAAAAACCCGTTCTTGCTGCAGTCAATTGGAGAACATAACTGTGGCTTGGCGGGTGGCATTTTCCTGTTTAAACTTGTGGTATGAATGCATCAGAAAGATTTGGATTCTTATGTCTTGTCGGACAAACGTATATTTATGGTGTCATATAATATGATGTTTTCAGGTTTTCATGTGGCTTGGTTTATTTGTGAAGCTTTGTGAGAAATGTATGCGGGCTTCTCCAAAAACTATATACGAAAAAATTGGGAAAAAAAAAACAAGAATTATTGTGCAGAAGGTGTTTGGTCGGTGACTCTGAGTTTTGCTTTTACAAAGCAACTGGTATTTGAGTATTTCTATCCGTCTACCTATGTGGTTTGTTGATCAGTAAAGTATGGTTTTTTGTTTGGTTCTGGACTGTCTTCCTGCTGAAATCATGCGGGTAGAAATATTCCGTCTTTTTTTTTACTATGTCAGATAGCAGTAATGAAATCATGCGGGTGGAAAAAAACTTATTATTTTTGCCTAAATTTTCTAAGATTTTTTTTAATATAGATTTTGTATTTGTTTTTTAATTTTGTGGGTGGGGTTAGAATACGAGCAACTTTTTTTGCATTTTTTGGGCCCGAGCCGAATGGCCCACCCCTTTTTGGTTTGGGCTTCCTAGCATTCGTGGTTTTCTTTGTTTTATTTCTGCAAACTTTACATCTCTATGTAAATTTGCTCCTCCTTTTGCATGGTTTGATCGATGTTATTTATGCCTCCTCTGTCGCGTGTAGTGATGAATTGCCTCTGTCGCGTGTAGTGATGAATTGCCTCTGTCCACCTATAGTAGCATGACTGCACTATTCAGGTGACCAAACCATGTAGTCTAAGTCTGAGGATTGGGAGGATTTGAGAAAAAAATGATTTGGTCTCTGAATTTGTATGTGTTTGAATTGTATCCTTAATTGGATTTAAACTAGTAATTTTATGCAATTCTGTAGGTCAATATTTCAACAACAATCTTAGCATTGCTCATATTTTTTATTTTGGTAATTGTTTTCCAATTTATATGATTTTAATCTTCATTTGACCATTAAACTCTCATTTATCTTCAATTAGAACCCTTTCTTCACACAATTGGTTTGGAAATGTTCAATCCGGTCTTCAACAATTCCAATCTTCTTAATTGAACTTGGATTAAGCTCAAGAACTTGATTTTTCATTGATTAAGTTTTTAATAAAATTATTTTGATTAATTTAAAGTATAATTAAGTCATTGCATTTAATTAAATCTTTCAATTGGACATTCAATTAATTCCTAATCATAATTACACTTTAAATTGATTGATGATTAAATCAAATAGGCTATAAAAATATAATTATATCTTTCGACTTAATTTTTACATAAATTTATCTAATAATAAATTATTTTAGCTTTCAATATGTGTTTTTCTTTATTTTTTATGGTGTTCTAAACTTAGATCATTAGTTCTTACTCTTAGAGTTTCTTTTAGTCCTCATTATTGATTTGCATAATAACCTGACATGTCCCCAATATTTTGTTTAGGCTTTTATCTAGACATGCCTTCTACTATTTTGCTTGAACTTTCTATCATGAATTTTTAGCACTATTATCATATTGATTTGATTTGCTATTGTGTCCTAAAATATATTTTTTTTTATATTTATGCCTCCTTACTTTGTTTAGACATCACTTGTTATTCATGACCATTTTGTAGATTAAAAATGCCTTTGATTTTTGTGTATGCCTGCTAGTGTAGAGTGTGATCTTTGTCAAGATTAATTATCAAGAAAAAAAATATTAGGCTAAAACTAGGACTACAAGAGATATTTGAGACTTTGTGAAGGCTTATCAAATATGGCATATGTGGGATCGATAAGCTTTGTTTTTTCATGTGAAATGATTTTTTTTAAAATTTGTTTAGCTAAATAAATATCAATTTATATGTTAAACAAATATCAATTTGTCATTTCTTTTCGTATTAGACTTTAATTTGTCAAAAATCTTTATAAAATCATGAGATCATGTATAATTTAGATAAAAGGGTATAAAGTGTGCTCGTGTTATTTAAACTAAAATCAAAAGCACGCTATAAACACAAGAAGATACATGATCTTATGTAAAGAAATACTTGTTTAAAAAAGGATCTTATGGTGTTATGGGCAAAATTTAGACAACACTAAAATAGGTTTAAAGTGAAATACAATGAGTGAACATGACCAAACAAAAAGCAATTGCAAAAGCAAACTTCATTTTCCAACTCTAGTGCACTCCTTTTTAAAAGCTCTTGTAGGTGTCATTTCAATATCTGCTTGAGTAAGTTGACTAAATAGGTCACACTATCTTTCGAAGAATACAGTTCTTGGAAATGAACATAGTGGTGAGCACATTCTTTGTTGTCCATATTTCTTTGACAAAGTTGAGTGTTATGGAGAAAAGCTCTTTGAGGACCTATTTTTAGCCTTTTGATGATATGTTATAGATAATGATGGATGCATGTGGATGCAAATATATGTATATACATATCAGGTAAATCATCAGAGAGTTTGTACCCTAAGACAAATTCCAGGTCATTACATGAGAGATAAATTTTGTACCTGATCTCAAAGGTCTATGAACTGCCTAATAATGGTTGGGGCACATTATTACCACAATTACCAGGTAAATACATAGTTCATAGTTAAACGTTTCATGACTTTGAACATTGATTGAAAGTCATTAGGTCAACCGCTACTCCCCACCTAACCTAGAATTAGGTTTATTCATGAAATTAGAATGCTTGATGACATTAATTCATACCCAATGCTATGCATGAACTGAATTCAAAATGCATGCTAAAGCAATAAAAATGTGTGTTAAAAAAAACTAAATAATAAACAATTAAACAAACAAAGCTCTGTTTGGCAATGTCCTAGTTAAGTTGCCATTTATTGCTATGATGTTTATTAGTGCTTCGCACCCCACCATCCCATAAGGTGGATACGTCGCGTGGTAAAAGAAGAATGTGTTTTATAACCGTAAAATTACGACTATAAATATCAGGAGTCACCACTTATTATTAAGGTAATTAGAAAACTTATAGGTCTGTGAGAGTCTAGGTAAGGGAACTTGTGCAAGGGGAAGACACATCACCCTTATTGCACCATACCTAAGACAAACTACATTGTTGTTTGATTGTTTTTCTAAGTTTGATTTTTTTATTCATTGGTCTTTCCTAAATCTTGAGGTTAATCTCTTTTTTGAGTCTTTACCTTATTGGGAGTTGAAAACCTAACCAAGAAACATTTTACACTGCATTTTGAAAACCATGTTTGTAACTATTTACAGGTGTTTTTTACAAAGTAATTTTACACCACGATAACTAAAACAAAATAATCGTTAAATTATTTTGATATTTTGGCCAACTTCCAACAAATAATCATAAATCTATTATAATATCCAATTTTCATTTTAAAACATGAGAAATATGCAACATATATGTTTTATGAAAAATATAATTGAAAAAACCATGAAATTTGTCCATATGCACGAAAACAAAACATGTTTATTTGGCCTAAAATTTTTTAAGAAAAAAGATTTTGTTTAATAAATTTTTTTGTATTTTTAACACCCTCTACCCACCAAATAAGCAATTCCAATGCCCCTCACAAATCCAGCGATGTATCTTGTCAGTGCTAACCAACCTTTCTCTAGTAGCATTATTCTCCCACCCATGGTTCTAGTTTTTCTTTTGTTAAGCTTCACTCTATCAAGTAAGCAAACTCACCTATTTTTGTTTTAACTTTTTTATATTTTTTTAATATATTGAAATTTGTTAGTAGTATTTATAGTCTACTTACATATTTAAATATTTTACATGTTTTATAACAATAATTTTGTTGAACTAATGTATTTATGTTAATTATAATTTAAATAATAAAAAACAATTACTAACTAATTTAAACAAAAAGAGTTATTTGAACTTGTAAAAAAAACTAAAACAAAAAAGGAGACAGAGGTAGGATTCAATCCAATAAAACAAAAAAAAGAGAGAAAATGTGAAAAAAGAAAAGGAAACACAAAACAATGTAAGTAAATATGTCAAATATACAACCCAAATGATGAGATTGAGATAAACCACAAAAAATAAAAAATATATTCAATGTCCGATCATAAACAAATCAAATATAAAATATAATTAAAAAACACATTAAATTATGTAGCTTAATTCGAACACCAATTAATGAAACATAAAAAAATTTAAATTTTAAAAACAATCCTAAATCAAACCAAGCTAACTCATCAAACCTGTAATTTTAGCGATGAGACTTAGATAAAAGAATAGAAAGGAAATTGAAGAAAAATCATGAAGTCCAATATAACACAACTCAAACATTAAAGGATGGACTTGAAAAAAACAATTTATTTCCAATAGATCTAATGTTAAAGGATGAAATTAGGTTTTTTTTTTTTAAATTTCATGAAGTAAATTTAACAAAAAAAAAGACAAATAAAAAAGAACCAAGATAACCTAGGTCATTAATTATTTGTTTTTGAAAAACTGTAAATAAAGTAAAATAAAAATAACATATCTTACTTTCCAATTGATTAAATATTGAAGGATATAACGAGAAACAAATATGAGCTTTTAAAAAAGAAAAAAACCATAACCAAGCAAACTTGGGAGAACCTTTTAGATCTAGGTTAATCTCTAGAACTTGTAAACAATATAATATTGAAGGAGACAATAAAATAAAATCAATTAAAAAATTATCAAAATAAAATATATAGAAAGCAAAAGAATAAAAAGATCAATTTTGATAGAAAAACAAAACTTAAGGAGAATGAAATTATAAGAAAACCAATTAAAAAAAATCTCATATAAAACAAATATCAATAAAATAATGAGTTCCAAATTTGAAAAATTAAAATATTGAAATGGTGTGAAAATCCAATTTTATAAATTATTGTAATTAAAATAAATATTAATCAAAAGAAAATGACCAAATCTAAAATAATAACACATTAAAAGGTTGCTTTGAATTTTTGAAGGAGGATATACGAATATCACGACGGGGAGAGAAAACAAGAATAAAAAGGTCATGGACTCCAAGCCGAAGGGTTATTCGCCGCATGCATCACCGAGACAATTCAAAATGCCACCATGAAAGGACCCTACACATGCTGCTATAAGGGTGCAAGGGCCACCCCACTTGTGGCCCGAGCCCAACTTCATATTGAGCAAAAAAACGTGATGAGAAGACAACAACACCCCTGAAAGGTATATTCATAGATTTGCTTTCTTCATGTTTTGTAAGATCATGCAAACTTTGGATCTATAACAACATGTGATTTTGTGCCTAATAATTTTGATAAATTTAAATCAAAAGTAAAAAAAACAAAGAAGGATAAGTGTTCAATAGATGCTCTGAAATATGACAATTTATACCTTTGAACTTGACAATTAAATTAAGATAAAATTATTCGTGAAAGATTCAATTTTTAAGCTTATAATATATGTTACGATCTGATTTTTTCTCTTCAGAGCAAGCAATTTAAGGTTGAAGATCTTTAAAAAAGAAGCAATTTGTTTGGCTTCACATGCTTATTTAAATTCTGGTTAGTAAAAAACAATGAGACCAGGATTATTTAATAGAAGGAAAACAGAAAAGTATAGCTGAGAAAATTTCTAAATCCATTTTTTAAATAGCATACAAAAACTGAAATTTTATGTACATAATTATTTTGTAATGTATTTTGAAGTTATTTTAAATCATGAATGAACTTTAACTAATGAAGTTGTATGTCCATAGTTATAATGTATTGTATTCAGAAATATTTTACTTACGATTTTTCTGCTTACACGACTTTAGCTGTGATTTTACGATTTTTGTACAGATAAATTCAGATACGATTTTATGATCCGATCTTACAATCCGAGTTTCAGGATCCCTTTTCGTTTCGTGTCAAAATCGTGATTTTGACAACCTTGACCTCTCACTTGCTAGTGTGTGTTATGCACATAATTACAAAAAAAAAAAAAGACTCAAGTGTCGGGATCATAAGTGTTTTTTTTTTTTAATTAAGAGAAATGTGATCATTTTATTGTGCATTCAAAGCACACAGACAAAAAAAAAACCTTCAACCTATTTTTAATTAATTTTATTTTAGGAGTATACAAGTTATTACACTATTCATAAAAAATAAAAATAAAAATAAAAGTCTCTTCAACCTAGTTTTAATTGTATGTCATTTCATTGCTTATTCAGAATATAAAAAGATTGATTTATCTTCCATAAATATAATAATAACGAATAAATCTTATAGAAAAGACTACCTTGAATACCAAGTTATAATTTTATTTTCTCTATCTTTAAGACCGTTATATTTTCTCTCTGTCTTGGTGCTAATGCAGTCCACAGCGGAACCAAGACCCTGTAACTGTTCCCTGCCTCTAGATTAATTAGTCTTTCTGTAATTGTTCCTTGCCTCTAGTTTCTGTCTTTACATTGCAAGGGAGTGAACCGAAGAGTCCTTTGATCACATAACTTTCAATCATTAGATCGCAAAGCCACCAGAAAATACAAGGTCGAATCTTGAAATCAATAGTGGTCTGAGACTATCAGCCCACCAACCATGTCTTTTAAAAATAAATCAACATGTTACCTAGCATTCTATATTGAATTGTTGCTACTGGCTCGTGCTGATGGTCGCAGAACAGTCCTGAACAAAACCAATCACAGGAAAGCAAGCTCTTAGACTTAACTGAACTGTGTCATGTAAGTTGCCGACGTACACTCCACAAATACCAGAAACAACATCAAGGCGAGGTAAGATGAGATAATGAGATCATCTAAAGGGTAAATGCATGCCGGATTTCCAGTAAATATTTAACATGCACCCTTGCAATACGATATATGAATTCCTGATAGAAGGGAGAAATTATAAAATTGCCGAGCATTTAATGTCTTTGCTGCTGTAAATTTATGCAGTTGACCCCGATAATGACCGAATAAGGACATTCTCCTGAAGACTAGACCGAAGTTAAACACAAAAAGGGGAATGCGCCTTTTCAGACTCTTCTACAAAAGGTTTCAGTAAAACCTGAAACAAAACTTTTCTTCCATGAAGAACAGTCAATGGCTTCGCAGTACATCGTTTCTATGTAATGTGAGGCTCCTTTCACTCATCAGAAAAAGGCTTTGGTAAATTCTCTGGAGTCTTCTTAGCTGCAGGTGCTTTATCTTTATGTGCATTGACAGATGCACAAAACTCTTCCACAATGGAACCATCTTTGAACTTCAGCGCGAAAGTTGAAAGGCTGACCTTACCTTCACCGGTACTATTCATGCATGCAAAAGTGATACCTCGCTTGTCCATATTTGTAAGCTTCATGTCAGGATAAAGGCTTGCATTCAAAATCAACCTAAGGTTACCCCTAGCTCTCATTAGAAGTCTGGCTCTTTCAGCCCCATCAGCAGATACATTGACCTTGAGTTCTCCCTTTCCACGCTCCTTCCAGCCACCATCAAGAAATTCAAACAACACGGAATCAGAAGAGAAAACCACCATTTCATTCTCTTCCCCTGTCTCAACTGGAACCTCCTGCATAGATGGAAAACCACTTCCCTCGGTCTTTGAGACAATAGAAGACAGTGAAGAACTTCCATTGTTAGAGAGACCAAATTCAAATGAAGGCTGTTCATTTTTCTGCCCAAACAGAGAACCAGAACCACTACATAGTACAGAGCCATCCTTAGGAACTGAACCAAAGGTGAATGCAGTAGTGGAAAACCCAGTTCCGACAAGCCCTGTAAAAGCATTTTGGCTACTTGAAAGCTGTTGGAATGAGTTCAAAGGGGCACCTTCAGCACTTGGATAAACAATTCCACTACCATTATCCTTATCTTGATTTTCTGTGTCATCACCTCCTGCATTTTCTTTCTCAGTCTCATCTTCAGCTGGTTTCTTACTATCCACCTTCAATTCAGTTGCCTCATTTACTGTACTGTTAATTCCCTTGTCTTCTGAACTCTCCTTTTCAATAGCATTTTCAGCCACTGGCTCATCAGTCATGCCATCTGACTCCTTACTCTTCTCCTCATCTTTAGAAATTTCTGTCACTGGCTTATCTACGGCTTTTCCCTTATCTTCCACGCTCACTTTGTCTACAGCAGTCTCAACCACTGGCTCATCAGTCTTGCCCTCTGACACCTTACTCTGCTTATCTTCAGCAGTCTCCTTACATGTGGCAACTTCAGCCACTGGATTATCAACCTCACTCTCTGACAACTCACTCTTCTCACCTTTACCCTTTTCAACCTCCTTAGAAGTATCACTTTTGCCTTCTTCTGACACTTGCTGCCTAGCACTAACCACTTCAATTGTGGCTACAGCAGGGGCTGCAATTGGCTCAGTCGGAGGAACCAAGTGAATGCCAGCAAATGGATTGGATGATGGAGTTGATGTGGTTTGACTGCGACGAACTTTCACAATTTTCCTGCTTGCCAAAACCTCATCACTGGCTTTCTTGAAAGTTCCAGTTTCTTGCTCGACAGAGTCATCATCATCAAGACCAGGGTTATCTCTGGAGATCTCTCTGCCAGCAGCCCTCTTCTTAGAAGAAGGAAGGGCAATTTCTGCATCCCTCATTGTTAAACAAAGCCAAAAACCTTAACTTTATGAACTGTTGTTCCCACAAGACAGTAAAGATGAAACCTGCATATCAACTGATTTTATCTTTCTCACCATAGGATTATCAAATAAATAGCAAAGCATACGAGGAAGAAGAGTTTCTAACTTGACGAGCAGACTAATAATCAAAACACACAATTGAGCAATAAACTTGCAAATTCTTATGTGCTCACTTTTTCTAAGACTTCATTGCTTCAACCCATTAAATTTTTTTGTAGATGCCACTACAGTGATCCTTAAAGAAAGGTAATTGAGGGTTTAAAAATTATAATCATGCACATCAAAAACAACCTATGACACAACAGGACACTGCTTTGTCTCTAATTTATGCATAACAGAGTCTCAATGATATTTTTATCCTGAAAAACAAAGAACATAATGCATCAAATGTCAAGCTCTTAATACATGAATCACTCATACTAAGGTTACATTCAGCAAAAGGCTCAAAGCCTAGCTAACTATCTCACATCCAACTAACATGTCCATGATCAGCAAGTGAGAAATGAAAGCAGGAATAACCTAAATGTATAATTGAGAGCAGCAGTAAAATTAACCGGATGGAATTGTCATTAAATTGTTCCTCATATACAAAACAATTCCATCTCGAGCTAATATAAAATACATTTCTAGACATATTCATTAAGATTATCACAGGTCAAACATGGAGAACCAAAAGAAATACGAGGATACACAGTAAAACGAAAAGGAAAATGAATTTCAACTCTGACAGGTTAAATCATTCAGAATGATCAGCATAGAATCAGTTGGTTGAAGATGGAGTTAACAGGAAAAAAGAAGTAGGTAGCAAGCTAATGAGGGAAAAAGCAAAACCCTGCTTACAAGTCTAGAGGAGAAATAATTTGAAATAAAAACAAGCCATGCGATTTAAAAGCACTCACCTCCCTACTAATTAATAGCAAAAAAAAGAAAGAAGATCTAAAACAAAGCATCTCCAGTAAAATAACGGATTCCATTTGGAGAAAAAAAAAGAATTAAAAAAAACACGATTCAATTCACATTGGTTCAATTTTCCCATCAATGAAACAAAAGGTGATAGCTAATAAAAGCTAGTAATCTAAGCTAAATCGGCGGTTTTGTCAACTGGGTCATCAACAATAAAAGACCAAATCTTTTAGAATTCTAACAAGAGTAGAGTAGATGATACATGCAACACTCTAAAAATTACCAAGACAAGAAACGTTGAAACAAACAGACAGGGAAGTAGATTCGGTATGTAAAGGCAAAGGTGGAGGAATATGATACTTACGAAAGCGGGAGCAAAAACCTAGCAGAGGAGATAAATAGAGGAAAAGCTTTTCTGATGATTTCAATATGATACTAATATCATGAAGTAAATTTTAGGGATGAGTATACTATGGAATGGAATATAGAAGAGTGTAAGATGTCCCTTCTCATCTAATTAAAATATAGGATTCATGACCATCTAGTAGTTAGAAGTTGGTCTATGGTAAAAATTTAAGACTAAAAATATTGTTTTATTTTATGATTTTAAATTTAAATTTTATGTTTGATAATATGATAATTATTAAAAATTTAATCATTAATTTCAAAATTTGAGAGATTAATCGAGATGCATGCAAGTTGATTCGAACATTTATGTTAATAAAAAAATAAATTTGCTCTACCATATATATCTATATCTATCTATCTATCTATATATATATTCTCACCACACTTTCTTCACATGGCTGCATATATGAAATTTGTATCAAGTCTGTCAATTTCGTTCTATTCTGTTTCGAATGACCGATATATCTTTTTCTCATTCAAAAAATGGAACAAATTTTATCTCGCTCGGAATCTCGGTCTATTCCAGAAATTCCATCCAAAATCTATCTAGAATGTTTTGCTCCATTTCACCCATTCTATTTCGGCTAAATAGTGTTTTTTTAAATTTTATATAGTTTTATAATATCAATTATATCTCTTAATATAGAATTTGATTGATATGCAATTTTATGAGGAATCTCTTGCATATTGATATATATTAGATTAATATTTTAGAGCAATTAAAATATAAAATGACCTTGCGAGATTGATGATGACATTCTTGTACTATTATTTAGGCATATAATTTTGTTTAGAAAAATAATTTTACTGTGTCTTTTTAAATTATTTTTTCTCAATTTCATCAACAAAGAGTTTATTAGAAATTGATCTTTATAATTTACCTTGATTTGCTTATTTAAAGTTATCATGGTCTTATAACTTAGGTTACATATTTGAAAGGTGAACCTAGGTTGACCCGAGTTGATCCAATATATCACCATTTTAATTTTTTTAAGATGTCAACTTGATTTGTTTAGTTGAACTATATTTTTATCAATTTTCCATGTTATTTTTGGACTCATCAAGTTGATTGAGTTATGTCGGCTCAATTCTATTTTTTCTTACTTATGTTTGACATTTAAATTGCACAATTCAAATAATTTTATTTTTTGATTTAAAATATTATTTTGTTTATCGAATTAATATATTTAATTATATGTATACAACATAAACCTGAAACACTTTGAACCAAAATATTTTGTATCAAATTAAAAGAAAACATCAACCAAAACGGAATTGACAACCTTGATCTGGATAACTAAATCATTTACATAAATATAATGAGGCTTATATAGTTTCATTTTAGAATGCTCTCAAAAGCATGAGTTACCTTTTTATTTGATGTCAATCTGAACTCTTGAAAAATATAATAAAGCTTTTTAAATAATGTTTTTTTTATATATAATTTTAATGTGGTAATGTTTAATTAAAAAAACATCTTGTATAATGTTACTAAACGAGTAAAGCTTCTTGAATTAATCGTTTGGCATCATGGGATGAACAGAGTCTCTTCTCGTTCAACCCATAATATAACAACCTTCTTTCCTATTTTACTCTTTTTCTTACTAAACACAATCTCTTGTTTTCTTTTATATGGTACTAGCCATGACACGCACGTTTAATCAAGGGCGGAACCATAATTTTTTAACATAAAAATATTAATTATATGTGATTTTTTATTATAATATAAATTAGGGCAAAATAATAAATCTGTGTAGAAATCTTATGAAATGCAAGTTTTCTATAAAATATATGAATTTTAAATGGATATAAATTTATTTGTTTAGTAAATTTCAATGAAATAACCAATGTAAAATTATCATTATCATTATCATTATCATTAAAAAAAGCAAGAAGATTTAGATATTTGAATTATATAATACATTGTTTTAAGATTAGTTTATTTTATAATTCAATTTAAATTAAAAACAATAAACAAAATATAAATTATGAGTGAACTTACATTACTCAATTAACAAAAATAAATAGTTAATTTTCTATCTCTAAAAAGAAGAAAATATATATTGAAAATCCATCACCACTTTACTGATGCAAATCGACCCAAAAACTCCAACAAGGACTTATTACATGTTCAGGGACTTGATTTGTGGTTTTGAAGGTTTCACCCAAGTCATAATTGGAAGGACCATTAAAGTATCTATGTGTAGGAGAGGTCTAGCTCAACTTTATTTGGGCCATGAAGTGAAGACAACAAATGAGCCAAAAGAATCCTACTACAACTTGGAAACATGAGATTGATGGGCTGGATGGAAGATAATAAATAAACCTTATAGGATTTATTTAATTTTGTTAGCTACAATCCAAGGCTTGTTTGGGCTTAATTAAAAATTTGTTTTTAGCCAAGATCCAAGGCTTGCTTGAATTAAGTCATGGACTTTTAAATTTAGGATTTTGGGTTAGTTTTGAGTGGACCTCATTTAAGTCCATATAAGGGGTCCATTAGGGTTAGTTTTTAAAAACTATTTAAACTCATGCTAGCTAAATTTCGGCAGCCATTGATTAAACTTAATTCTGAACTTTTCAATTCATGTGTGAGAGTGATTCTTGTATTTTTTTAGTTTTTGATCGAACTGAATTTGACTTATCGAAGATTAACTGCCTTCATGGCATCATTCTTCTCATTCCAATAGTGTTGGTGCCTTGGAAAAGGTTTCCATGGTGTTACACTCCTATCAGACTTATTTAAGTTTTTCGAGATCAAATCTCATTCTTGGTTGTGGGTTGCGTAATCACGTGATCACGAGGCTCGCATAAGGTGGTATCAGAGCTAGGCTCCGAAATAAGGTTATATCGTTATGTTATTTTGATGTTTTTTTAGTGTTCCTTGAAGTTTCTTGTGTTTGTGTTTGTGTTTGTCTCCTTGTTCGTCGTGTCAGCGTCATCTTCTAAAAAAAAGGTTATATTTCATTGCTTTTTGTCTCTTCATTTTAGTATATTAAGAAAAAATAAAAAAGAAAAGAAAAGAAAGAGAGATAGAGGAGTTACTTGAATTTTGAAGAATTATTGAAATCTTGTCGTAGAAAACACTACTCGGAGGAAACATAAGCAAACCATATTGGAATCAATTGAAAACTCATATTCCTTGTATTAGGGTTGAGATGAGATCATATGTCAAATTTGGGCTTATTCTAATACTTATTTCTTGAGGTTGTTTTTCGAGATTTATTTCTACCGCAAATTGATCACAAAAGGGGTTGAGTATCTAGAAGTACGAGAATGACCTATAATTTGAGTGTTGTTTTTAGTTTGGTATTAAAATACTATATATATTGAATTTTAGGTTATTTCAAGGTAGTCTAGTTTGGGTTCCAATTCTATTACGTAAAAATTGTGTAAGAGTTTAGATTCTACTCAATTCTCAAAAGTGATCTTTACTGTTTATTTTTGTCCAATTCACTTTTTGATTCTATTTTGGGTAATCTAAGAGTCAAGTAATTGTTGTCGCTGGTATTTGCTTCTGCTTTATTTCTTATCTTCGTATCATCCACAATTCATACGACTTTGCATTAGTACTCGTGAAATCGGAATTGTAGTTTTGTTTTGCTTTGTTTTCAATATTTTTATTGCTTCTTTGAGTCTGAAAATCATAATTAGAGTGCACTTTGAATGATTCTAACTTTGATTTGTTGATTTTAGTTATGAAAGAACTAAAAGAAAGCAAGTTGTGAGGTAAAAGGCGTAATGAACATATTAGAGTGAAAATCCTTGAGTTTTTTTTGTGTGTGATACACGAGAGGTGTGAGGATATATTTGTTGCGACTAACTAAATTTTGGTGATTCAAAGGATATTTGAAAACAACAAATCAGTGACAAATTGTTGACGTTTTCCAATTACGAGCCTTATGACAACAACTCGAGTTGGTGTCTAGGATGAACATGGATCTAAAAGATGATTTGAAATTGATAAAGAAACATAATATTGGGGTTGATCACAGAGGAAATACGTTTCGCAAGGCCATACCGAATACCAAATCCAATTTTGACATGTTTGTTAATGAAAACGCGAATGTGGGTGAAGAGGACTTTGATGGTGATATGGAATCTAGAAGTGAAAAATATTATCGTGAAGGCATGACACCTGTCGCGACGATGATTTTTGGACGCGCTTCGCGCCCTGCCATCTCCCCGGGATTCGGGGAGAGAATGGCGCACGGTGAAAATGTGAGGTTTAATAGTCATAAAAATTACGACTATAAATATTGAGAGGTGCCACCTAGTATTAAGGTCACGAGGACCTATTGGTCTGCGAGAGTCTAGGGTAAAGAGACTTATTGTGCAAGGGGAAGACGCATCACCCCCAGTGCATCCTACCTACTAGGAACCTATTGGTCTGCGAGAGTTTAGGGTAAGGAGACATATTGTGCAAGGGGAAGACACATCACCTTTAGTGCATCCTACCTAAGGCAAACTACATTGTTGTTTGATTGTTTTTTTCCTAAATCATTTTTTATTGGTCTTTCCTAAGGTTCGGATTTCTCTCCATGAAAGAATCTCTACCTCGTTAAGTGTTAAAAGACTAACTAAAAATGAATTTTTGCACTACATTTTGAAAATCTTATTTTTCATTACAGTATAATTTTACACCGTGATAGATAAGACAAAATAATTGTTAAATTATTTTTGATATTTTTTCCAAATACCAACGGATAATTATAAACTGGTTATGATATCCAAATTTTTGCTTTAAAAATATGGAAAAATATACGACATATTTTTTTACGAAAAATACAATGAGAAAAGTTTTGGAATTCGGCCGTATGCACGAAAACATATATTTTTTTTTTCTTTTGAAGTGCAATTTTTATATTTTTTGTTTTTTTATACAACTCACACACCCATTCTCTTTTTTTATTAGATTTTTTTGGTACATTTTACAATGACATAACATTTACAAAGTAAATAAATGAGCATAACAATAATTTAAACACAAATACAATATTCCAAATCACCAAAAACACCACCTCAGCAACACTGCTACAAGTTATGGTGGCGCGTGGTCCCACGAAGGAAGCAAAACACCGGGGGGGGGGTAGATCAACCTCTTCCCTTTCTTCTCTCGCCGGCGGTGACCTGCAAACATAAACACAACACACAAACGCAACACAAGCAATGTTTCAGCTATATCTATTCTCGGATTTTTATGTTTTTCTCCTCCAAATGGCAACTGGACTGTCGTGGTGGTTGTATGGTGGCCGATCTGTTAACTGATGACGGGGTTGTCATGGGTTTATCACCATGGACGGTGGAGAGAGGAAGAAATGAGGTTATGGGCTACTTTCCATGGCTGGTCGGAGTTCTGGGATGAGCTGGGATGCCTTGTGGCCGATCTGTGTGGTCGCCGTTGATGAAAGTTGTATGGGTGAAGAGAGGGGAAGCCATCGGAGAGGGAAGGGAGACGATGGCTGGTCAGTTCGCCGGAGAGGAAAAGGAAAGTGAACCGGGGAGGTGAGAGGCAGTGGATAGGAAATGGGAGTGGGGGTTTTCCGAGGGAGGCTGGACGGCAAGGAAGAGTTGGCCTGAGAGAGGAGCTAACGGCGTTGGAGAGGAAAGGAGAAAATCGCAGGGAGGAGAGAAGTCTAGCTGGAAACGGAGAGAAGAGAGTGGAGGACTATCGTGGGGCTAGGAGAAAACATCGCCGGAGAAGGAGAAGAAACGACGAGGGAGAGTGAGGAGAAGAGAGTGGTTGGAGAGAGGGAGAGTGAAAAAGGTGAAGGGAAAGGGGGGGGGGCATCCACCACCCCTCTGGGTGGCTGCACCCCCATAACTAAAGAAAAAATTAGGGTTTTTTTGGCTTTAGGGTTTTTTGTTTTTTTTTCTTTTTTTTTATTTTTCGAGTCCTTTCTAAATGGAAAATAAGGTCCTATTTATAGAGCACAAAGTTACACTTTTTTTTTTTGGTCCTTGACTTCGGATCTGTGTAATTTGATCCCTAATTTTGCGCAATTGAATTGGAAAAATACAATTTGGTCTCTGAAAACTCCAAACTTCTCAATTGAACCCAAATTAAGTTCAAGAATTTGATTTTTTTATCGATTAAGACCTTAATTAATTTGATGAGACCAATTTAAAGTATAATTAAGTCCTTTCACTTAATTAAATCCTTCAATTGGACCCTAAATTAATTCTCAAACATAATTATACTTTTAAATTGGCCGACGATTAAATCAAATCAACCCGTAAAAATTTAATTATGTGGCTCGACTTAATTTTCAAACAGATTTATCTGATGATAAATTATTTTTGCCTTAAATCTGTATTTGCCTATATTTTTGGGGACAAAAGATATACAATTAGACTCTCGAAAAGAACCAAAATTTGCACATTGATTTTTCTACCCATGCCGGCCCCTTTTATTATTTTTATTTTATTTTTGGTAGATTTTGGGGAGTAACCCAAAAATTGGGTTATGACACCACCATTGAAGGATAGTAAGGGGGATGAGTTAGCATTACCGCTTGTGGCTTCCTTGGTTATGAGGTCTACACTTCAGGTTCTGGTCAAGGAAGATGAATCTAATCAACAAAAAAAGAATATCTTTCAGATGCGCTATTACGTACAAAACAAGGTGTGTGGTTTAATTATTGATAGCGGAAGCTCTGTTAATGTTTGCAGTATAACCCTTGTCAGTAAATTGAAATTGAGTACTGTTAAGCATATGAAACCATATACATTGTAATGGTTGAATGATGGTGGTGAAGTGAAAGGTACAAAGCAAGGTGTGTGGTTTAATTATTGATAGCGAAAGCTCTATTAATGTTTGCAGTTTAACCTTTGTCAGTAAATTGAAATTGAGTACTGTTAAGCATATGAAACCATATACATTGCAATGGTTGAATGATGGTGGTGAAGTGAAAGTGACTAAGCAAGTTGTGGTCCCATTTTCAATCGCGACGTGGTACCGGTGCAAACAAGTCACATCTTGTTGGGGAGACCATGGCAAAATGATAGGAAGGCAGTTCATGATGGGGTTAGAAATCGGTATACCATTGTAAAAGATGTTAAAACCTTTACTCTTGCACCTCTTATACCCAAACAGGTGCACGATGATCAAATAAAGCTAAAACGTGAGTATGATGAGGCAATAAGGAGGGAAAATCAAGGTGAGGATCAAGGGGAGAGAAGACCATTGGATTCGGCCAGAACCCAAACCATGCTAATCATGGCTATGAAGGATGGAACATAAAGGATGTGTGTTGATTGTCGAGCCATCAACAACATAATGATTTTGATTCGAGGTCAAATCATTTCGAGGAGAGAGGGGATGATGTGAAGCGGCCCAGAAACATCAACAAGAACTTATTACATGTTTAGGGGCTTGATTCGTGGTTTTGAAGGTTTCACCCAAGTCATAATTGGAAGGACCATTGAAGCTTCATCTATTTGTAGGAGAGGTCTAACCCGTCTTTATTTGGTCCATGAAATGAGGACAACAAGGGAGCCAAAAAAATTCTACTACAACTTGAAACATGGGATTGATGGGCCAAATGGAAGGGAATAAATAAATCTTATGGGCTTTATTTAATTTTGTTAGGTACAACCCAAGGCTTGTTTGAGCTTAATTAAGACTTTGTTTTCAGCTAGGATACAAGGCTTGCATGGATTAAGTCATGGGCTTTTCAATTTAGGATTTTGGGCCAATTTTGAGTGGACCTCATTTAAGTCCACATAAGGGGTCTATGAGGGTTAGTTTTTAAAAAACTATTTAAACTCATGCTAGCTAAATTTTGGCAGCCATTGATTAAAATTAATTCTGAACTTTTCAGTTTGTGTGTGAAAGTAATTCTTGCATTCTTTAGTTCTTGAACGAACTAAATGACTTGTCAAAGATTATCTGATTTCGTGGTGTCATTCTACTCAATCCAATAGTGTTGGTGCCTTGGGGTAGATTTTCATTGTGTCACATTCCTATTATACCTATTTCGGCTTTCCGGGATCAGATCTCATTCTTTGTTGTGGGTTGCATCACCACGTGATCACGAGATTCATATCAGTTACTGTCATTATCATTACTATAAGAGTTATAATTATTATCAACATTGCTACCCAAACAATGAAAATAATTATATTGCCCCAAAGAATAAAAAAAAAAGTAAAATATTTTGTCCAAAAAATACAAAAAAATAATCACTAAAATTATCATTATTATTGTGCAAACAATACAATTATAAAATCATTTGATATGAAAATAAAATAAAAAGAACATAAAACAAAAAAAAAAGAACAAAAGAAAATGGAGCAATATTAATTTTAAAATGATCATTAACATAAATTAAAATATCTAAATTGAACTGAAAAAAATAAAACCCTAATAAAAAATAAAAATGACAAAAATTCAAAACAAAAACCAAAAGTATAAATGAATGAATATAAACAAAAACAAATACTGTCCAAGAAGCATAAAAAAGAAAAAAATCAATACTAAATAAAAAATTAAAAGGATAAGTTACAAAATGAAAAACAATATATATCATTAATTCTAATTGAATGACAAAACTGCAACAAATCAAAACCTTGTAAATGACAAAATATAAAAGAATTTTTAAAAATAAAATGCATTGTAACCAACATAAATTAAAATTTCAGAATAGAATGTAATAAAAATAAAACCAAAAAAAAAATAACAAAAATAAAATATTAAAGAACAAATGCATAAATATGGATAAAGAATAAACATTGTCCAAGAAGCACAAAAAAACCAAAAGAATCAATACAAAAATAAAATAAACCAATAAGTTCCATTGATTAAATAAAATAAAAATAAATTATATAATTCAATCCAATTGAAGGATAAAAATGAGACAAATCAAAATTTTGGGACCAAAAAACAATAAAGGAATTTTAAAAAATCAATAAAGTGCAATTGTTGAACAAATCAAAAGAATAAGAACTACAGTGAAAAGTAGCACATATGACCAATTTCAATTAGGAGACAAAATTAGAAAAAAAATCAAACTTGCATACCAAAATTATTAAAGGAAACAAAAATAAACAAAAAATCTAAAGATGAAGGACCAAAATAAACTTACCGTATATAATCAATTTCAATTAAAGAGCATAATTGAAAATAATCAAAAGTTCCATTGAAAAATCCATAATACAAATGAAAACAAAAGTTAAGGGACCAAAATGAAATTGATACAAATATGAGGGACTGTTGTGTATTTCACTGGTAGTAGGTGAGAGAAAAGTGGGGGAGAAGAAAAACTGTTCACCGGAGATCACACGATTATATTTTAATGACATGCACTACACCATATGAGATGACAGAAGCACAAATTCAACTGACAGAGGATACCACATTATTAAGATAAGATTAAAAAATTAAATAGTTTAATTTATTATCAATTCAATAATTAATTGATTTATTTTTGAAGATTAAGTTCAATGTCTAGCAATATAACATGATCCTTTCAATTATCATTTTCTTGATGTATTTATTCTCTATTTATCATGAATGTTCTGATTTAAAGATTATAGTATGAAGCATATTTGTTTTGTTAAATCATTCTATCTCTTAACATTATAATTATTAATTATTTGAATGAAAGTTTAAGACACTTTCAAGAACTTATTTCGTATTGGCCAAGGATTTCACAATCAATACTATTTGAGAATATATGAAACATTTTTGCTAATTCATTATGGTGATGAACCATCTCTTAATTACTCAAATATTATTATAGTTTATATTATACCAAATTTTTTTAGTTTTGTTACCTTTTATTGGAACAATGTGTGATCAAGATCAAAACATAACACCTCTTACATAAGAAGATTTGGTGACTCAAGTCTAAGTATAACTTATATAACTATCATGAGTCTTTTCATAGACATAAGTGATATCTCTGTATAGAATATTTTTATAGGTCAATTCGGTGTGCATGTCATTTAACAAATACCTGCATAGTAGTTTTAAGTATCCCTCATACCTTAGTTTTAAATAAATAAATACAATTTATCCATGAATTTAAAATCAACAACATATTAAACAATATTTTTATCTAAGATTTAGAAGGAAACATATTGGATCAATATCGATCATTCTACATTGACATGAGAAAGTAGCAAATTAATGTAAATCTCAAATGAATTAATGTTGAAGAAAAATATTGGTAAGAAAAAACAATAATTTGTTTTTTTTAAAAAAACAAGTGAACTTAAGTCAACCAATCAATCTCGTAATGCAAGTCATGCATGCCATCATATTTAATAATTTTTTTATCTCATAGATTATTTTTCATTTTAAATATTTACATCACAATAAAGAGAATGAAATCTAATGAAGTACATTTAAAAAAGAAAAAAAACATGAGAGATATGTGGGTTTGAGATCATAAAAGCAAATTGTTGTTTTCAAATGGCAAGGTCATAAGGAATAGTTGTGGACCAATGAGTAACTTGATGTCACTATTTCCAATCATGAACCATATTGTTCCACAATAGCTCGTATTATCATGGTGTTAAGCTTCATATAAGAAACATAAATCAATATTTGATCTAACACATGTTTTAGTAACACATTTAAAACAAATCCATTATATATAAGCAATTTAGTGATCATATAATCTTTACACTTCATTGTAATATCATGCATTTGATCACATAAGACAAACTTAATCCTAAAAGGAATGGGATAATCCTTATGATTATCCTTGTATCTTGTTGCTTGCATTATTTTTTTTCCTCTTATCTTTACATTGATATTTCCATTTCCACGCATGGTTAAAAAGTGAATTTGAGTTTACATTAGAAGTCTCACCAAAGGTGATCTACTTAACTTTGATGAGCTGAATTTTAGGAGCTTCTTTTTCAAGGCTATTTGCATTTGTAACCCTTTCTTTTCCCCAACAAAACCTTTCTTTTCAATTGGATCAACTATCTTCTCAGTTTTAACAACTTGTTTAATTTATTCTATAACTATCACATTATTAGTGAAATGTAAGGTAGGGGAACCTTAATAAATGATCAAAGAAAAGGTGTTTTGAATGTATTGGAAAATAAGCTCCATCATTTCTTTTTCCAACAAATGAGGATTGACCTATACAACTTTCTCTCTCCTATTCTAGGTATACTCATTGATTATTTCTCAATTTCCTTTTTCCATCATCAAAATACTTGATGTATCTGGAGCTATATCCATGTTGAATTTGTATTGTTTCATAAATGCTCCTGCCACGTCTTTTTATCCTCAAATTTTAGTATTGTTAAGCCTTATGTACCAAACTAGTGCAACATCACTAAGGTTATCTTGAAAATATGGACAAGTAATTTCTCATCATGAATCACTTGAGCTATTTTGTTATCATAATTTTTAAAGTGATATAGTGGACATTTTATTCTTTTGTACTTGATAAATCCAGGCATTTAAAATCTTTTAGGATTATAACATTTGGAACTAAATATATTTCAGTTGCTTTCACTAGGTCATATAGACTAGACCTCTTAATTTCTTTCATTGTCTCTTTTAATTCTGCCTGTCGATAAGTAGATTTTGTTTAGAGCTTCTTTTTTTATGAGATCTACCACATGATGTAGTCTTATAGGCAAAACATGGGGGACGTGTGGTAAACCCGAGATTTGATTTTCCAAAGACGTTATGTTGAGGCTCAAATTTTACAAAGGAGTCATAAAAATTGAATGTGAAGTTATTATAATTTAATTCATCAGAGAGTTCATAGACCTTATTTTCAAAGCTTGTTCAAGCAAACTAGTTAGCTTTGTCATCTCTTTTAAGACTCACAATTTCAACTTTCATATGCATACTCTTTGTTCTCCATTTTTTTTTTATCTTAAATACTAAATTTGCTTAAATTGAGAACCTTTATTTCAATTCTTGCATGTGCACACATGATATGTAAGAATCTAAATATTTAAAGGTGTATGCTTATGTAGGATATGGAAGAACTTGATTCATGACTTCCATCTTTCTTGATTTTGGACAAGATTTCTGATTTTGGATTATCGTTGTAACATAATATTTTCAAATATACATTTTTTTTAATTAAAATACTTTTCAAAAAAAATTGGGAATAAGAAATTGGGTTATGACAACACTTAATTTATCATTTAACATTGATTTGATTTGGATTTCAACTTCTTGGTTAACTTATTTTGGAATTTCACATATTCCAATCCAAAAAATTAACCCTATTTTATGGGTTTATTTTAGGTTTTATCCTTTAATTTTTATTTTATTGGAGATTAAGCTCATTTTTTTATATCCTTTTTATAGTTTTTTTTATTTATTTATTCGTGCTATCTATGTTTTTTTTTTGTATGTTTTGTTCTATTTTCTCAAAATACTTTTAAAAATTAAAATAGAATTGAATGTTAGAATATAGATAGATACTAACTTTATTGTGTTTTGTTCAACTTGCTTTTACGAGATATTTCTCTAGCGAGTTATTATGCAACTTCATTCGATATTATATTGCATTCTTTTACAGATGAATTTAAACCAACTTAGCAAGCTCTTTTAGTTGTGAGCAACATCCATAGTCGGGTAACCATAAACCTCCAAACATTTTTTCTTCTCTATACAGTATAATATCAATGGCTTATTTATTTATTAGAATAAGTGTTTTATGTTATTGCCTTCTAATTAAATCATATTATTAAATTAATCTATCTTATTTGATATAAGAATACCAGGTTCTTATTTCTTTCCATTCTTCTTGCTCCTTTCAAAACACAATCACACGGGGCATAAGATAGGTTCCCTGTCAAGTTTATGTAAAAGAACGCATAGAAAAATAAAATAAAAATAGCATGGGATTTCTAAGAACAAAATTTAATAGGCAAACGAGAGTTAAATGGGCCACTCCCTAACTTCATTTTCTAGTTTCGAAAAAATTAGGAATATGGACTCAGAACATGCTTATAATAGAAACTAAGATCCTTTAAACGACATACCCCGAGACAAAATTCAATGCGCTACAGAGCCACACCACCTCTGGAAGGAGAACCGATCTCTATAATAACCTTTCTAGCAAATCCCGCACGGAACCTGAGTTCACCCAAGAAAATAAACAATAAAAGGGGAGGAAACACCATTTGAATTAGATTAGATTTATTATCATTGAGAAAAGGAGCCCTTTTATATTAACCGAAAGCTATTTCTATTTATCCGTGTACCGGTGGTAAACTGTGTGTGCACCATACTTCTTAAAAAAAAAATTGCTTGAAATTCTTTGTTAAAAATATCATCATGAATCCTATGGAGAATCATACCCAAAAAAAGATAAACTTGAATGATGTTGAGGTGCCCTATCCAAAACATAATTCATTAAAGGTCACACCCCAATATTACACAAACTTCCATTTATGTATTTGTGGCGAGAACTTTCTGCTAGATCCCCCACTTGTGGAGTTTCTTCAATATTTGCACCATACCACACACGGTGGTTGCGTTCACCAGTACTCTGTTCAAACTTGCTCATCTCTTTATATTCAAAATCTATCCATTACACATCTAAGCATATGCTTTTCTCACCTTATCGGACTAATACAGCTGGACCGATTGTCTTGAAGGAAGGACCTAGTGGTGCGGTGTAAGCACTGCAAACAAAACGAATAGAGTGAGAACCAAAATGTTACATACTAGCCCACTCAAATTGCTAATGACACCAAAAGGATGAGAACTCCCGACATAGACAAAATAATTCAAAAGTTCCTAGGAGTGAATAGCAACACTCAATCATAACAATAATGGTATTAAGTGGCCTAACACTGCTAGAGATCTATTGAGTTGTAAATCAAATAAAGTAAGAAAAGTTGGTTTGAACCTCAATTATATTATAGATGCATGCTGTTATTAAAAACAGGTGTATATACGAGAAACAGCCACATCTTGCACGACTTAGACGATGTCATCAGTTAGACAACTAGCACGACCTAATTCCTCACCAGACCTAAACTTTGAGTCAGCAGTTAATGAGCCAATAAAATTTGTGCCAGCAGAGCACATTAAAAAAAAAAGAATTTTTCTCGATAGTTGTGGTAGTGGTAGAGAAAAATAACATGTGAAACTGGGAGTTGATGACATTCTAGAATCAATTAATCACCAGAGACAAAATTTGGATTTTCACACTGCCCAACCAATTTGCTTTTAGGCTGACGGGGTTCCTTCATTATTCGTACCCCACTCTTCCTCAGGCTCGTTTCCATTAACGAGTACAGCACCATCTGTGGACTCTGCATCCACTACAACTGCTTCCTCTTGGCTCCCTTCTTCACCATTCTGTTCATCTTCATTCTGTTCTTCAGCCTGTTAGAAAAAAAACAAACAAAACAGAAGTCACAAACTGAAAAGCAGAATAGGCACCAATGCATTTATTTAGTGCAGCTCTCCAAATAATAAGGAAAATCAGGAAATTTATACACTACTTGGAGCGTTGTACTCCTTGCAAGCAAGCTGTGTGAGATTAAAGTAGGCTACATGCATGGCATTGATCATTTAGGAGGAAGATTTCTCACGAGGAAATTAAAATGCACATCTGATAACACACATCACCATACTAAATGAACTTTAAATAAATTGAAAAAATAAAGGCAGCGGAAATGTAAAAGTGATTTAAAACCTATTGACAAAATACCTCGTGATCAAAGTCTCCATTTTCAAGAGGTTCCTCCTCTTCTATTTGCATGTTTCTGAAAGCCTCCACAAGGGTGATGTGAGGTTTATCTGCATGGGTTTGGTAGTCTTCTGCAGGAGGATACACACCCCTACAGAAGCAATGTCAGAGCCATCAATAAGCTATTTATCAGAAAATTCAAAAGTTTACATTAAAATTCTGTGTTACACTATAAGCCTTGGGATAATGGTTAACTGAAAAATAGACATACTGAATTCCTTATTATAAGCTAGATCCAGAGTAATTAATTTTGAAAAAGAGATTCTTGTTCTTCTAAACTTATCAGCAATCCATTGAAACCAGTATAAAAAATAGCATTCCATTCTAGGACAGTGACAGCCAAATGTGAGTTCATGGAATATGTACACAAGTGCTCTTCAAAAGTACCTTGTTTCTGCAACTCTAGATTCAACAGATAACGCAACTTGCCAATCATCAAACATATTTGAATATTCTTCAGGATCAGCCAGAGATTCAGCAGCTTTTGGATTAACCTATAAAGCAACACAAAATAGCTGAGTGAGTAAAAATATTATCTACAGACCTATTACTTTGCATTAAGAAAAAAATCATTCCTTCAGAACTTTTGAATAGGATAACAAGGAGTATATATCAATAATAACAGATTATTAAAAATAATTTTTTTTAACTGGTCATTGGAGTTTTTTGTATGACAGAGCCCAGTGATGGGGAGAAAGCATTGCTCAGGGAAAATAAATAAAATAAATTTGGCTTATCACAATTTATTCCAGCTCTAGAATTACAGTATAATGTCACTTGAGGTAATAGTTTACTCTTTTAAACTGAATCCAAATTGCTTTAAGCTTATTGATGATGAAAATCAATCAAAACATCCCTCGGTATAGGATGTAACATATTAAATTCACATAGTTGGATACAGGTAGAAAAAGAGAAGAGGAGGATCATCGCAGAAGAGCAAGAGATTCTAAGCGAAACAAAAACACAGGAATGACAGGATACCTTGTTCAGGTCTTTCCTCCAAAGTGCAACAATCTCTGAAACCTTGCTGGGAAGATAAGATCGTGCCATCAAAGCAGCCTCAGGTATCCGATTGCTGCAATAATAATGCTTAAATTCTAAAATCAAAAGAATCACTGTTCTCATTTCAAGTAGTTGAAAAAATTACCTTTCCACCAACAGCTGGAGGCAATCTTCAACTTTGCCTGACATGAATAAACAAAGGAAACCTACATTAATCTTCCCCTGTTCTATTGCCAGGGATCCAAGCTTTGATATCCCTTCAGCATCTCCCAAGGAAGAATACAGAAGCAGCAAACCACTCAAGTCTGTCGCGTGCATCATGCATTCCTCAGCCATTTCCAACTGCAGAGCATAACTCAAAATAAGAGTAGACTAGTAACCAGACAACAATAATGTGAAAACTCAAAGTTCATATAATTATGAACTTGATCTAAAAATCCAACAGACATTTGCGCAGAAAATTATTTCTTCTAACTGGCCCAGCCTCAAGCAAAACAAATGTATACAAACAAAATTATTACTTTAATCAGCTGTTTCCAAGACTCCAGAAAATTTCTCAGTGAAGTGAGATAATAATTCTGCATTCTATTTTCCACCTCATCATGCATGATATCCAGGACACATAGGATAGCGCGTAGAATTTGAGTTTACTGCAGTGAAGGCCATAAGTATATCATACCATAAGTATATCAAACCATAATTATACCTTTCCATTGGACATAGCTAACTCTCCTAACTGTTTCCATTTTGATTCACTCTGCACTTCACTGGCAATTTCCTGTAAAAGGCAAGTGTATTCAGAGCAGACACAAGATTGCTGTTTCATCCAACTTAAGGAAGAAGAAGAAGCTTCCATGACTTCATAGACTAACAAAAAATAGCATTAGCTAGCCTCACCTTTGCAACCTCTAGTCTACCAAGCTGTATTGCTAGCTCAAATCTATAATCAGGGTCAGTAGCTACTTCCAGAGCATACTCTATCATACCTCGTGATTCCAAGAAATGTGCCACACTAACAATCAAAGTTGATATCCCATTAGAAAAAAAGAGCTTCACTGCCCAAACTTTATAATTTAACTAACAAGAAGCAAAGCACATGATGGGAATCATGAAGTTCTATCAAAATTTACAAAGGGAAGGTGAAAATGAAGAGAGCCCTGTAACTGCATAACAATCTCTCAAATTTGAAATTGCAAGAACATTAAAAAAAATAGACAACAACTGGAAGCTGTATACTAAACATAAAATAACGACCACAAATCATGAAGACAAATGCTTTTATTAAAAAAAAAAAAAAGTGCTATCATAACAAAAGTTTCAAGAAACCTGTCACGTGAAATTAATCTTTCTCCAGCAAAAGGTAAGGAATCTTGAAGTCAATATAGTTAACAAAAACAAATATAACATATATTATCATAAATATGAAGAAATTAAAAAACAATTCTAGCATTATCAAAGCAACTAATTCTATTTTGTTATAATTTGACAAGCACAAGGCAATAATGATGTTGAACACCCAAAAATAACAGTATTTCAAAGTAGCCATCTGTCAAATCACTCATTTTCTGGAGAACAAATATAAATATCCATTTGCCAATATCTAAGAACCAGCAAATGTGAGTACCTATTATGATGTTCTTTAGGAATTGAAGGTAAAAGTTCACTGGCCCTCTCCAGATCTCCCCGCATCACCAGAGTCTTGTACTCAATTAAGCTAAGAAGTAAAGTGTATCCCGTGACACTGCATGACAGAAGAAGAAAACAACATAGAGAGGTTAAAAGCAAAATAATATAAATTCCAAAAACAGATAAGAAAAACTACCTACTTGAATTCTTTGTCTATCAAATACACCCGACTTTGATTAGCAAGGTACCCCAGCAAGTACATGGGGTGGTCCAAATGATACATGGTGGTCACCTAGAACAATTTTGTTAGCGATAAATACAGCAACTTAAAATCCAAGGATAATAGTCATATTTGAATGTATCAAATCAGCAAGCACAAGGATGCAAAGTACCTCGCCTCCAACACAGTAATTGAGCCTCCATGAGGAGTTAGTGTATATGAAACAATCCCCAACCCATAAGCCAGTTCTGACACGTTCATTGGTTTCATGGAGAAGCTCAAATGCATCCTCAACACCTTGTTCATCCACAGGCTTTCCACTATCTAAGTAAGATGAAACTATGTCACGCTGCAAAATTAAACAAACATCATTTAAAATTCATTAATGCAGGCATAATGAAGAAAACAAGTGAATGCATAAACAAATCAAGAGATCATCAATAGGGAGACTCACATTGTATTTGAGGATGTAGAATGATGCATCACTAGCAATGGCCACTAAATCTCCGCTATCAGCCCAATAGAGATTCTGATATATTCAAGATCAGTATTAATATTTACTACACATGGAACTTGGAATAGAAATGTGTTGTCTGGAAAAATTGTCAAGACAGCAACAACACCCATAACACTTACTTTTACAGTAACATCAATTCTCCTAATCAACCTGCATTCAGCCCAATCATAAAAACAAATAAAATCATTTGAGCACATCGCCAGCAGGGTTCCTCCATAAATACGCTCGGCTGAAAAGGTTGGCCGGACACTCCTCTTTTCCTAAAAGAAATCACCATCATTTAACCCCATATTTCACATACTATAGTTAAGATGTTAATGTTAATGCAGCAGCTAGATCAACGAATGTTGAGAAACCTAAACAGTTCTTTTATCCTCCAGGAATTAAATGCCAAAGCATGATCGCACGAATCACAAGATGAAAGCATGCACATTACTAGTGACACAGAAAAAATTATAAAATTTTCCTCAAATTAGCTAGGCATGTTACATTTCTTTTCTCTACACCAACCAGCCTAACAAAATTTCCACTTCTCCAGAATAATACAATTACCAATTAGCAAGTATAAGATAAGCTAAGAAAGAGTGCAGACCTGGAAATTTTTACTGAAAATCTTAATCTTTGATGTACTTTCTCGAACAGCATATTCACCATCCGAAGACCAGACAATTTCAAGTGCAGAACCAAAAGATCTGTTTCTCCATGCTAGAGCTGTATATATGATGTACTCACCATCTCCACAAACAACAACAAACCTCCCATTGGGATTGTGTTTTAAGCTCTGTAAAATAAGTGCAGCAGAAAAAAAAAGTCATGCACCACATATGGACATTCCAAGATAGATTACATGAACAAATCAGCAGATGTTTCCTTGGCCTTCTCCCATCACATTTAATGTTATATCTATGCATGTTACAAGCTACTTTTCCATCATGATAAATAGTCCATAATGCTACTATGCATATACTTGTTACAAGGAATGCTCCCACAAATAAAATTGGAAAAAGAAATGGATGCAAATGATGGGAAAATACAGAACAGTAATTTGTCTCTGATGCATCTAAATCAAGTTTAAGAGACATTTTACAGATTTTACTTCCTAGAGGGAGAAAATAGCAATCTGCTCTGGGCTGCTACGTCAGTTGAATTTTCTTAGCCAAGAACACATTTTAAATCTTAGAAAAAAATGTCAGTCTAAAATAAGCTATGTTAACCTCATTGGGATGCATGATGAAATCTATACAGCTTCAAACAAGAAAAAGAAATCATGGAAGGTGACAAGAAAAAGTTGGCAGCTCACTTGGGGGTAAAGATCACATGTTCCCAGCTCCTTAACAGCCAAAGGCAATCTTTCACCATCAGTCACCTAGATCATAGAGAACAAAGCCTGGTGTTATGCCAAGCACAAGAACCTTTGGGTTCAAGATTTTATCTCAAGTAGCAATTATGTGGTGGTCTAATTGAATCCAAACCTCAAAATCTGCCCCCACACTCTTAATATTCACAGTTTGAATTTCATTGTGCTTTGCCCATATAATCTTTCCACTATTGTCCATGCTAGCCACAGGTTCTTCTCGACCAATCTTGACCATAATGCTTCCTTCATCATACCCAATCACAACACTGCAAAGAAATTTATAGTTTTCTGATTTTGCTTATCATTAACAAAACTCATTTTCTAAAGATATTCAACTACTCCCATAATGGTGGAACAGCTGGTCATCAACCAATTAAGACACATACCGGCGTGAACCTTTCATGTATCCAACAGCCCAAACCCGTTCCAAGCCATAATTCAATGTGTTCTCAAGCCTGTAAGCAATGAAATACTTCTTAAAGTCTGTACCATAAAGTGAAACAGAAATCATATAATACGTGTGTGTGTGCTATGTATACAAGCATACATGTTTACACCAAAGAGCAATAAGGAAAAACAGACTGCACTATTTAGCCCAAGCTTTTCAAAATTTTGCATCTTCTTAACCCTAATGAATTTCACTCCTCAAATTATCTACCTATTGCAGCCTTTACTGGGCCGCATTCACCGATAGAGATAAATCTTACCATTTAATATCAGATTATGGCTGAAAACATACACTAATTCATGATATTTTCACATACTGATAAAATTAAAATCCTGAAGCCAGTTGACTAAACAAAAGCAGAAGGGACATAGTTTTCAGGTGTATGAAATTCTAGGAAGCCCGTGTTGCTTGAACAAACAATCCCATAGTCCTGGATTAAGAGATATATACAAATTAAAAGGGGAAATAATATACAAGTGGTTCACCAAAGAGATATAATATTAAAAAAAAATGTTTCGCCAAATCTTTCTAGCAAATATGCTGAAAATCCATCTTAATGAGGTTTGCTACATGAATCAGAATGTATGCATTCCAATTTCAATGAAGAACAGTTATACGAGTGCACATAAAAAGTTACCAGAGACATACCAAAATTAAGTTTATACAGCAAAATGGATTACCTGTAAGTTGTTGAATGCCATATACGAACAGTCCCATCTTCAGAACCTGTGATTATTATTGGAAGTTCGGGATGAAAACATACAGCCGAGACATTGTGTGTGTGGCCTTCTAATGTCTGGACACAACTTTTCGTTTGATAGTCCCATACCTGCTTGGAAATATTACCTGTTAATATTCTAAATCAAGATAAATGTTTCAACCAAACAGCTAAATAAACACATAAAGGACAGACCTTCGCAGTGTGATCATCAGAGCCAGTGATTAGATAAGGTTTATCTCCACCAGTGAAGTAATCAACACAATTTACTCCTTTCTGGTGGGCATCCAGTGTAAAATTTGGGTCGGGAGAGCCAAGATTCCAAATCTAAAACAGACAATACCCAATTAAAGTGAGCCAAGCGAAGCTCGTGAAGCATATACAAAAAGTTAGAAGCAGAGAACATCCCCTGTACCTTTATGGTGCGATCAAGGGATGCACTTGCAAAAGTGTTGGTGTCTTTAGGATTAAAAGTAACTTGCATCACATAATGGGAATGTCCCTCAAATATCTGAGTACAAGCCCACCCCTTCTCCCAATCCCAAAGTTTTATAAGCATGTCATCAGATGATGACAACACATATGGAAGGGTAGGATGGACAGCCACACATCTAATGTAATCTGTATGAGCCTCAAAAACTTTAATCTTATCCATTGTGTTGTAGTTGTACACACGAATATACATGTCATCAGCTCCAGCAACAACCCACTGCTTTCGTGCTATGAACTTGGCTGACCTGACTGCAGACACATAATGTGAACTTCAGAAGACTTGATAGTTATAAGAAGGGCAAAAACATGCTTCGAGAATAGAAATAATTTTCTTCAAAGAAAAACATGTGGTAAAAGTGACTTTTTACAGTGGAAGCAAGCATTATCATATACCTGGCAGCTCAGTGACCTCAAAAGACTTCGCCATGGTCTGGAGCGGATCAAGGATATTTGTATTAGAAGATGAAAAATAAAACCCTCCAAGAAAATAATCAATTTTAAGAAAACTTCCAGATCACAAACAACAAAAGGAAACTTTTTGTCACTGATTCATGTTTAGCAAAATAAAAATACATTTGAAGACAAGCTTCTCACTAGATGGCCAGCAGCAAAGTTTATTTTTCAAACTTTTGTCAGCAGAAATGAAAAAGAATATTGGGTAACATTCCCTATTGATATGATGTGACATGTTCTTCGCTTCCTCCATTCATGATCCATAATCCAGTTTGCTGAGGCAAACAACTCATAACATATTGCAGCTTTTCCTACCCCTAATAGTCTACTACTTCATCTTTGTTTCCAGCTGATGAAACCAAATTCAGATGCACAACTTGACAGAAAGCATGACAAGTTTTGATCCCAACTACATGTAACGTGTTCAATTTTTCATAAATATGTCACCTTTCAAGGCCTAACTCATAGCAGCCAGTAAATCACATGGAAGATAATTGAGAATTATTAGCATTCTCATTAAAAACATCAATTTTGGAAGCCGATGCCCACTCAATGTCAACTAAAGTTACTATTCATGATGCTTCACTGTTCAAACATAAACATATTTTTATAAAAGCTATCATGACCATAAATAAGAATCACCCTACCTTGAGCATTTTTTTGGTCATTGCAAATGTGAATAAACCATAATCATGAAGCAAAGCTAGTACAATTACATTCCCATACCTGTGACTGGTAGTTCCAGATACACACAGTCCCTGAATACAAACTCACTAGAATCCTGCAGAAACCCAAATCACATGTTAATACTAACATCTCACAGAAATATAAAAATATATCAAGTTAAGACTAGCATATCAACAAATTACTTCTCTCTGCATTAAATGACTAACAAATTAAGTAAATAAAATGAACAAAAAGATCAATATAATTTACCATGGTTCTGCTGGATGTAGATCGACTGACTTTACTCTCTCCGATCTTTGAGCAAGTTTCCTCTGATCCAGATACAAAAAGAAAGAATATCACACACACAAGGATTTAAAAAGAAAAAGTGGCGAAATTAAAGCTGCAAATATATAAAAAAAACCACCTTGATTTCGAGTCTGAGAGGCTGTTGATACAAAACAAAACAAACACATCAGTCCCAAAATTATATACCAGATCTAAAATTAATCAAGAAAAAAATCCACTTTAATTCATTTTGTGAACAATGAAAAAAGAAAAAATCACAATTTCAAAAACACCGAGTCAAATCCAAAACTATTTCTGCATTCCAGTATTCCTTCACTATCAGATCAAACAAACACCTCCAAAATTTGCATTACTCTAAATATCCAAGAATTCAAATTCCACCCATAATTAAGATCAGATCTCAGCAAAATTCAAGACCTAAACACTCCATTTGGTCACTAAGAAATCAAAGCGAGCATCAAGAACCTCCGATTCCGAGCTACCAAGCAGAGCGGAACTGATTCCAATATACCTCATTTTATTAAATCAACGGAGGAAATTATTCAATTTTGTGTTAGACGCTATGAATTTATACAATTAGAATCGTAATCATATAATAGTAACAAATCATAGCAGATTTCAACCAGATCTAATGCGTACTCAAACACAAAAGTGAAGGCTACAGAACGAAAATACAAATTTGAGCGTGGATAGAAAAAAAGTGAACGGAAAAAAACATCGATAGATCACGAACTAACCATTTTTTCAGATTGCAAGAGCTAGAGATCCAGGTGAACGGGTTCTAATTTGAGAGAGAGACAGAGAGGTTTTGTATAAGCGAGTCTTGCGTGTGCGTAGTGTGCGAGAGAGAGACGGTGTGTAAATTAAGGAACAGAAGGGCACCTATAGAACGGAGCGGAATAGTGTAAGGTACGATGCTTCGTTCATTTTAGAACTTCACCATATGCTTTGACTGCGTTCTGTATTGTGAATGTTTTCATTGATTAGTTAAATATAATTTATCAAAAAAATTATAAATGATAAAATCAATAATTTTTGGAAAGTAGTTTTCTTTTCCAAAATAAATTTTGGGGAAAGTGAATTCCGATATTTAGTAGTGTTATGAAAAATAAACTGAAAAAAACTTTTCAGTATTTATTTGTGTTATGAACTGAAAAATAATTTATTGATAAATTAATTTTTTTTTCAAGTTTATTAAAATAATGAGGAACAAATCTTACAAATTAAAAAGTTAAATGAGAATGAAATTGAAAAAAATATGTAATTTCATAAATTATCTCAAATAAAATAAATAATAATCAAAATAATAGAGATCAAATCTAAAAAATTAAAAAAAAATGAAAGGTGAATAAATTAAAATAATAATAATTAACATTTCATAAATTATTTGAAATAAAATAAGTAACAATAAAAAAATGAAGACCAAATTTGATAGATAAAAAATTTCAATAAAAAAATGATAAGAAAAAAGCAAATAGCAATTATAAAAATAAGGACCAAAATTAATATAAAAATTAAATTTTAAGAGATGAAATTGAAAAATAAATATTCAAAACAAATTATATATAGCAATCAAAAGTTTGAGGATCAAATTTGATATAATCAACAAATAATGATATTTCTAAATTTTTCACAACTTACAGAAAGTGTTTTCCGCCCAAATTTTCTGGAAAACACTTTCCTGAAAGCCATGCCAATTTTTTTTTGACTGAAAAGTGTTTTCCGTTAACCAACTTTCCGGAAATCAAACAAACACATGAAAGTTTGGAAAGTAGTTTCCTAGAAAGTGAATTCCGAGAAACAAACACAACCTATAAATATGATTAATTTGTTTTTTCATTTAAGTGGTTGAATTTTATATATGTTTAATCGGTAAATTATTTCATTAATAAATTATAAAATTGCAATTCATTAAATATAGTATAAATGAGTGATTTATTTTTTACAACAAAAAAAATTGATTGTTGGTTGTGTTTTTGTTAAAACCTAGCTGTAAATTATGTTATAACAGCTCTTGGCCCCTAGTGCTTAGGAAATTTATATATGTTCTTTGTTTTGTAGCATAGAGTAGCTTATAAATAGTCTTGTACAGGAACATTAATGTACGTAAGTTTGAGATTGAAAAAGAAATATACTCTTGAATTTTTACATGGTATAGCAAATCTAAAGTTTTTTTTCGAATCGAATTGATTTTTTTTTCTTCGAAGGCTACAGTGCCCATATTACTGTTCATTGAACACACACTTTTCAAATTAGAAATTCCACACACATGAACCTAGAAATCAAATTTTCCCAGAAACCAAACACCCACAATTTTTCCCCAAAAACCCAGATTTTCCCAGAAACCAAACACCCACAACTTTTCCCTAGAAACCCAGATTTTCCTAGTAACCAAACACCTAGTTTATTCCCCAGGAACCTAGAAAATCATCCCAGCTTTAAACATTCAAACTCATAAAATCATTCCAGAACCCTAGAAAATCAAACCCCGAAAATCACCATAAATCATCCACATACACAGACATCAACCCATTCAAACACAAAATCCATTAAACCCAAAAATCACAGGAAAAAAAAAATTCCAACAAATGGAAATTAATCCCATGAACCCACTGACCTCAATCCCGTCCCCACAAATGGTTGTTCCTCCAGACAACTCAGCCTTCACAACAAACATAATCCTGAACGAAACCAATTTTGGGTTATGGTCGAAACTTATAGAAATGCGAATCGGAGCTCGTAATAAGTTAGGGTACCTTACCGGAGCCACTACGCAGCCAGAATCCATCGACCCAAAGCTAGAATCATGGGTCACCGAGAACCATCGAGTCAAATGTTAGCTAATCGACTCGATGTCCCCATCCTTAATGCAAAGGTTTCTTTGCCTCCGACGACCAAAGAAATTTGGGACGCCGTCAGGAGAACCTTCTATGACGGCGTCGACGCCACTTGCATCTTCAAGTTGAACCAAAGATCTTTCAACACACGTCAAAATGGACATCCATTGTCCATGTATTATACTGAGCTTGTAGCAATCTTCCAAGAGATCGACGGTCGGACTGCACCTCAGGCTCAGCTCCGAGTCCACATATTCCTCAATGGGCTTGACCCGGGGTTTGAGCACGTCCGTGGCTAGATTCTTTGCAAGGACCCGCAGCTCGACCTTGAGGAAGCCTTTGCGTGTGTCCGGCGAGAACACAACCAAAAATCCATGAACGCTCGGCGATGGTGACAAGGCACCATCGACCCCCAGAAGAGTAGGGGAGAGAGAGAACAGGAGGCATGTCGGTGCAGGGTGGAAGACAAAGAGGGGGAAATTAGGTCAAGCTTTTCCTTTTAAAGTTGACCGAGGTTGGGCCGGGGTTGACCGAGTTGACCAAAAATACAAAAATATTGGTGGACTGATGTGTTCTCACTGCGGTGAAATGGGACATTCGAAACAAAGATGTTTTGAAATTATTGGCTACCCGGACTGGTAGGACTTTACAAAAAAACCTCGAAAAAATATTCAAAAAACTCGGGTTCATCTGACAAAATCAGACCTGGCACAACCCACAGCGACTATGGCTCATCCATGTATAATTGGTAAAACTTGTGCACTCTCTATTATTACTAAGAATAGTTCTTGGATTATTGATACAGCTGCATCCGAACATATGACTAAAGACCCTGGTAACTTACATTCGTCAAAAACTTCCTCCCAGTCAATTATTTGTACCGCAAATGGTAGTACATCTCAGATTATCGCAGATGGATCTGTAATCTTGAATGATTCCCTCACTCTGGATACCGTTCTTGTTGCTCCATAACTCGAATACAGCCTCCTGTCGGTTAGCCAAATTACCTTAACCCTTTCATGTACTGTAATATTTTGGTCTTTATTTTGTGTGTTTCAGGACATTCTGACCCGGAAGATTCTTGGTTATGGTGTTAGACGAGATAATCTTTATTATCAGGAGGTAACCGAAAAAAGGGGGGGAACTCAGTCAGATACATCAGGCAAACATTAAGGATAAAGTTGAAGCATTCGTATGGTTATGGCATCAAAAGCTCGGACATCTATCTTTTGGGTATCTTAAGAAACTAAAACCACTTATGTTCTCAAATATCAGTAATTTAGAGTTCAAATGTGAAATTTGTGAAATGGCCAAAAGCCACCGTATCCCTTATTTACCATGTTTGAATAAAAGCTCAGAGTCGTTTACAGTTATTCATTCTGATGTTTAGGGTCCTGCAAAGGTCCCTTCATTTTCACATGCTAGTTATTTTGTTACATTTATTGATGAGTGTACTCGGATGACTTGAATTTCTTTCCTTCAGAATAAGAGCAATGTAAGTACAACTTTCCAGGAATTTCATAAAATGGTGATAAACCAATACTAGAAGCCAATTCATACACTGCAATCAGATAATGGAACGGAGTTTATGGATAAAATTTTAGGTGCATTCTTGGGCAATCATGGAATTCGACACCAAACTTCATGCACCTACACTCCACAGCAAAATGGTCTAGCTGAGCGGAAAAATAAACAGATTATGGAAGTCATCCGCGCCTCACTTTTTGGCATGAATATGCCAAAGTTTTATTGGGGTGAAGCAGTAAAATCAGCAGCCTACTTAATCAATCGCACACCATCTAGTGTTATCCATTTTCAGACTCCTTAACAAAAAAAATGGAATCCTTGCTATCCATCCCTCATTTACCGAACCTAGAACCGAGAATTTTTAGATGTACAGTCTATGTGTACATTCCTAAAGTTCTGCGGAATAAACTGGACCCGTGTGCGAAGAAGTGTGTTTTTGTTGGATACTTTGAATTTCAGAAAGGGTACCGGTGTTATGATCCTCTACACCCAAAGTTACATGTGACTTTGGATACCTCCTTTCATGAAATGGAACCCTATTACTCAGGGGGAGCTTCTGGGTTATTCTTTAGGGGGAGAGTAACAATGAAGAGAATGACGATCTATTTGAAGTAGAGGAAAATGGAAGAATGATTGAGAATTGTTCTAACAAAACAAGGGAAAATAATGTAGCTCCTTGCAACAGTGAAGATTTGAAACCTTGCATTGATTAGAATCTCCCGAGCAATAACCCCCCTTTACCATCAGAGATGCAAATATCTACACCATTAACTGAAGAATCAACCTAGAATGTCCTTCCTTAGGTAAATCAAAATCATATCCTTCCTATTTTTGATAACGAAATTCCTGTTATGGTTGAAAATAGAGTAAATAAATACCCCCTAAGGTCAAATAGATGAGTCCCGAAAAAACAATATGAACTTGATCCGAAAAATAAGACTGAATACCCAATCAATGATTATGTCTCTTTCCATAGGCTGTCATGTTCATTTGCATTAACTGTTAATCAATTATCTACTGTATCTATTCCTAGTAATGTACAGGATGCATTAGCAGATCCAAAGTAGACGGTGGCAATAAACGAAGAACTAAAAGCACTCCAAAAGAATAACACTTGGGAGTTGTGTCCACTACCCGAGGGGAAGAAGACCGTTGGATGCAAATGGGTCTTCACAATTAAACTAAATGCGGATGGCAATATAGACAAGTACAACGCAAGGTTAGTGGTAAAGGGATATACACAGAAATATGGAATAGACTATCACGAGACCTTTGCCCCAGTTGCAAAAATCATAGCTCTAGCGGTAAACCGAGATTGGGCATTGCAGCAATTTGATGTCAAAAACTTCTTTCTCAATGGAGACCTTGAAGAAGAAGTCTACATGGATTTACCACCCGGAGCTAAAGGTAAAGTCCCAAGTATAAGCAAGGTATATAAGTTGAAGAAGGCGTTATATGGTCTAAAACAATCACCCTGTGCTTGGTTTGGAAGATTCTCCTCCACAATGAAGGAATTTGGCTATAAACAAAGTAACTCCGATCATACTTTGTTTATAAAACACAGGGAAGGGAAGACTACAACATTGATAGTGTATGTGGATGACATGGTCCTAACAGGAGATGATCTAGAAGAAAGAAAATCGCTACAACGATTTCTAGTTTCGAGGTTTGAAATGAAAGATTTGGGACAACTAAAGTATTTCTTGGGGATTGAAGTTTCAAGGTCAAGAACTGGGATATGTCTATCACAACCGAACTATGTGTTAGATTTATTAACATAAACCGGAATGCTGGCATGCAAACCAACTGATACACCGATTGAGATGAACCACAAGCTGAGAGAGTTAGAGAATCAAACGTTAGCAGATAAAGGACGTTACCAATGGTTAGTTAGGAAACTGATATACTTATCACATACGAGACCAGATATAGTATATGAAGTCAGTGTGGTGAGCCAATTCATGCACTCACCAGGAGAAGAGCATATGGAAGCAGTATATCGGATCTTAAGATATTTGAAGAGTGCACCACGAAGAGGACTACTATTCACAAAAAATGAAGTTCGTTAAACTAAAGGGTACATAGACTCAGATTGGGCAGGAGATCAGACAGATAGAAGATTGACGTCAGGATACTTTACCTTTGTAGAAGGTAACCTTGTTACTTGGAGAAGCAAGAAACAGAACGTGGTCGCCAGATCAAGTGCGGAGGCAGTATGCCGAGGTATGGCTCATGGTGTGTGTGAGTAGTTATGGATAAAGCATGTGTTACAGGAATTGGGAGTTGATTACGAGTCATTCATGAGTTTATACTATGATAATAAAGTAGCCATCAAAATCGCACACAACCCTGTACAACATGATTGTACCAAACATGTTGAAGTCGACCGACATTTTATTAAAGAAAACCTTGATCGGAAAATCATACAATTTCTGTTTGTAAGGTAAGAAGATCAATTGGTTGATGTACTCACAAAAGCGGTTTCAGGAAGAATCTTTCATGATGCAATTAACAAGTTGGGCATGATAGATATCTACGCTCCAACTTGAGGGGGAGTGTTAAAACCCAGCTGTAAATGGAGCTGTTATAACAGAATTCTGTTATAACAGCTCTTGGCCCCTAGTGCTTAGGAAATTTATGTATGTTCTTTGTTTTGTAGCATAGAGTAGCTTATAAATAGTCCTACACAGGAACATTAATGTAAGTAAGTTTGAGATTGAAGAAGAAATATACAAAACAATTAGCATGCGCAGTATCAAAAAAGCACATAAAATATTTTTCATGCTAATTGTATCAAAACACAAACATCGTGAAAACTAGTATTATTTATATAAAAAAATTAAAATATCAATTTTTGGATCAAATAATTTTTTTTGTGTTGAAAAAAATATGTTTTTGGCCACAACAAAGAGTGGTTAAGTGGCTAGTATCATGTATAGTTTCAACAAAATATATTTCTTGCATGTGCAGCAAAACAATTAGTTATTTATAATTTAAAAAAATATCTTTTTTTAGATCAAATGAATTTTTTGCACTAAAAAAATAGAGTTTCAACCACGACAAAGTGTGGGTAATTGGCTATGATGCGAACCAATCTAGAAACACCAACAAGGACTTATTACATGTTTAGGGGCTTGATTCGTGGTTTTGAAGGTGTCAACCAAGTCAGAATTGCAAGGACCATTAAAGTGTCAGAGAGGAGACCCTGACATATTTTTTTCTATGTGCAAGAATGATCCAGCCCAACTTTATTTGGGTCATGAAGCGAGGACACCAAAAAAAGCCAAAAGAATCTTACTACAACTTGAAAACATGGGATTGATTGGTTGATGGAAGAGAATAAATAAACCTTATGGAATTTATTTAAGTTAGTTAGCTACAACCCAAGCTTTGTTTTGTCTTAATTAAGATTTTCTTTTCAGTTAGGATCCGAGGCTTGCTTGGATTAAGTCATGGGCTTTTCAATTTAGGATTTGAGTCAGTTTTTAGTGGACCTAATGCGAACCTCATGAACATGTGGTCATGCAACCCACAACAAAGAATGATATTTGATCCTAGAAAGCCAAAATTGGTCTGATAGGAGTGTGACACAATGAGAACCTGCCCCAAAGCACTGACACTATTGGAATGAGTAGAATAACGCCACGTAGCAGCTTCGATAAGTCACATTCAGTTCCTTCAAGAACTAAAGAATGAAGAATCATTCTCACACATAAACTAAAAAGTTTAGAATTAAAATTAATCAATGGCTACCAAAATTAGGATTACATGAGTTTAAATAGTTCTTAAAAAGTAGCCCTAATTGACCTCTTATGTGGACTTAAAAGAGGTCTACTCAAAACTAACTCAAAATCCTAAATTGAAAACTCTATCACTTAATCCAGGCAAGACTTGGATCCTAGCTAAAAACAAAGTCTTAATTAAACTAAACAAAGGCCTTGCATTGCTACTTGCGAAATCGGAATCGTAGTTTTGTTTTGCTTTGCTTTTAGTATTTTTATTGCTTCTTGAGTCTAAAAATCATAATTAGAGTGCGCTGCGAATGCAACTAACTTTGATTTGTTGATTTTAATTCTGAAAGAACCAAAAGAAAGCAAGTTGTGAGCTAAAAAACATAGTGAGCTTATTAGAGTTAAAAACCTTGATTTTTTTGTGATACACGAGAGTTGTGAGGTAAAAGGTGTAGTAAGCTTATTGGTGTGAAAAGCCTTGATTTTTTTGTGTGTGTGATACATGAGAGTGGTCAGCTTATTAGAGTGAAAAGTCTTGATTTTTTTTGCGAAAGTTGTGAATATATATATATATATATATATATATATATATATATATATATGCTACTAACCAAATTTTGCAAATTCATAGGATGTCTGAAAACAACGAATCAGGGACATAAAACGATTACGTTGCGTTCCAATTACGATCCATGGGTTAGCAACTTGAGCTCTTGTCTAGGACATACAAAGATCTGAAAGATGAGGTGAATTCGATCAAGCAATAGAATAGTGGGGCTGATCACCGAGTAATATACGGTCCTTATGGCTGTATGAAATAACAAATTTGATTTTGAAGAGTATGTTGATGAAAACACAAATGTGGACGAAGATGACTATGATTTTGCATTTGTTGGCCAAGGAATCAGGTCTAGAGTGAACAGAGCTAGGAGGAATATGAATTTTCATGGCATGGGGAATTATGAAGATATAGATGAGGACTACATCAAACTGAAAATTCCTAACTTCGAAGGTAAAAATGATCCCGAGGCTTATTTGAAGATAAAAGTGTGACACAATGGAAACCTGCCCTAAGGCACCAACACTATTGGAATGAGTAGAATGACGCCATGAAGCCAGTTTATCTTCGATAAGTCGGATTCAGTTCTTTCAAGAAGTAAAGAATACAAGAATCACTCTCACACAGAAACTAAAAAATTCAAAATTTAAATTTAATTCATGGCTACCAAAATTAGGGTTACATGAGTTTAAATAGTTGTTAAAAAGTAACCCTATTGGACCTCTTATGTGAACTTAAATGAAGTCCACTCGAAACTGACCCAAAATCCTAAATTGAAAAGTCCATGACTTAATTCAAGCAAGCCTTGAATCCTAGTTAAAAATAAAATCTTAATTAAGCCAAAACAAGCCTTGAGTTGTAGCTAACAAAATTAAGTAAAGCCCATAAGGCTTTTCTATTATAGTCTTCCATCAAGCCCATTAATCCTATGTTGTGGTAGGATTCTTTTGGTCATTTATTGTCCTCACTTCATGGCCCAAATAAGGTTGAATTGGACCCCTCCTGCACATGGATAAGATGTACTAAGGTCTCCTCTTGATACTCCAATGGTCCTTGCAATTCTAACCTCGTTAAAACCTTCAAAATCAATGCATTCATTGTCTCTTTCAATGCTTTTGTCTTAGACCGTGTCATTGGACCATTTGAGACATGTAATGGGTCCTTGCTGGTGGTTCTGGGTTGTTCAACATCATCCCCTCTCTCCTTAAAAGGATTCAACCTCGAATCAATATATGTGTCAAACAACATAAGATCAACAACATTAAAGGTGGCACTCACACTATACTCATCAGGAAGATCAATTTTGTATGCGTTGTCATTTATTATCTGCAAAACTTGAAATGGACCATAACCACAAGGCTGTAATTTTGATTTCCTTTGGTTAGGAAATTGTTCATTTCGCATGTGGACCAAAGCCCAATTATTGAGTTTGAAGACAACCAATTTACGTCCAAGTCTGTTCTTTTTCTTTATTTGCATTCGAACTCCTTCATGGAGTTGTCTCGCCATCTTTGCCTTCTATTCACCATCTAAACTTACCCTTTCTTCACAAGGTAAAGGAATTAAGTCCATAGGAGTCAGTGGATTAAATCGATAAACAATTTCAAAAGGAGAAAAACTAGTGATCACATGCACAATTCTATTATAAGCAAACTCAACAAAACGCAAACATCATTCCCAACTTTTCAAATTCTTTTGTATTACAACACGCAAAAGTTGAGATAATGTTCTATTGATTACCTTAGTTTGCCCATCTGTTTGAGGATGCCATGTTGAAAATAAAAGTTTGGTTTCCAACTTTCCCCATAAGGTCTTCCAAAAAGTAGCTAAGGAACTTAACATCACGATTTGACACAATACTCTTAGCAATGTTGATGCAAACCTAGAAGCTTGACATGTTGATCATACACTCAGGAATGTATCTAAATTTGCTCAAGACTCTCTGTCACTTCCAAGTGGCCCAATTACAAGACTTAGAGCCAAAAATTTCAAGGAAGCACTAAATGGGCTAATCCAAGAGATTTGGGCTAATTCTAAAAAGACCAAGATGGGATTAACTAATAATCAAGGCTTAGTCCACGTCATTTAAGCAATTGAAAAGGGTAATAATTATGCAAAAACGTTTTAGCATGATCTGACCATCAAAGGGCATGAATTTGATGAGTTCCAAAGGTATTAAATAGAGGAATGAAATTGGTCTTGAATGGTTATGTTAAATAGAATTTAGTCATTTAGCTATTTATTGTAGCCTCTAAAAGTCCAAGAGACCTAAGAACATGGAAACTTGTTTATGTTACTGTTTGAGCTCTTTTAAAGCTTTAGTTATGACTTTTCCTATTCTTGGAGGGTTGTTCCAAGTATATAAATGAGTATTTTGAAATGAATAAACAAATTATGTTTTCAGAGAATTATCATATTTGTGAGGTCTTGTGTTCCTCTTCGTTCTTAAAAGAACTCCTAGTACTTTTCAAGTTAATCTTGTGGCGTTCAAACAACCAAACTTATCACATTGATTGTTGAGAGATTCTCAGGTTTTCTAGGTGTGGCGTTTCAATCTTTTGTAGTCTTGGTTTTCATCTTGTTAGATGACGGGTCAAGGCTCAACCAATCTTGTCTACACGATCTTAGAGTTCTAAACCATCATTCTTATTGGGTTTCATCACAATTGTTGGTGAAGTTCATATCAAATGCCATGCAAACGTGCAATCTCCGTGAAGAACAAGTTTGCGACATGTGATGCATCATCTGTTTTATGGCATGCAATGAAATGTGCCATTTAGAAAACCTATCAACCACAACAAAAATAGAGTCTCTACCTTTCTTTGACCTAGGTAAACCTAAAACAAAGTCCATAGAGATATCTACCCAAGGTTCAGTAGGAAAATGTAATGGTGTATAGAGACCACGTGGTTGTACTCTAGATTTGGCTTTCGACAAGCAATGCATTTTTCACAAATTCGTTGCACATCTATTTTCATCTTTGGCCAATATAAATGCTCATGCAATACATCCAAGGTTTTCGCAACCCCAAATTAACCCATTAAAGCACCCTCATGTGCGTCACGAATAAGCAATTCATGCAAAGAACTAGCAGGAACACACAATCTATTTTCTTTTAACAAATAACCATCCATCAAATAAAACTTACCAAAAGCCGAATTTACACATGCATTATAAATCTCAGCAAAGTCAGAATCGTTACCATACAATTCCTTCCCATATTTAAAGCCTAGCAATCTAGTATTCATGGTGTGTAAAAGAACATACCTATGAGAAAGGGCATCAACTACGATGTTCTTTTTGCCTTGCTTATACTTGATTATGTAAGGAAAATTTTCAATGAATTCAACCCATTTTGCATGTCTCCTATTCAACCTACCTTATCCTTTCAGATGTATCAAAGACTCATGATCCGAATGGATTACAAACTCTTTTAGCCACAAGTAATGTTGCCATGTCTCAAGTGCTCTTACCAAGGCATAGAGTTCTTTGTCGTAAGTGGGATAGTTCAAGGTCGCTCCACTTACTTTCTCACTGAAATACGCGATAGATCTCCGATCCTGCATCAAAGCAGCACTTCTTGATTCTTGCATTTTTAGTTCTTAAATGAACTGAATCCGACTTATTAAAGATTAACTAGCTTGGTGGTATCATTTTACTCATTCCAATAGTGTTGGTGCCTTGGGGCAGGTTTCCATTGTGTCATACTCTTATCAGACCTCTTTTGGCTTTCCGAGACTAGATGTCATTCTTGGTTATGGGTTGTGTGACCACATGATCACGAGGTTTGCTAGTGGTATCAGAGTTAGGCTCTGAAACAAGGTCATATCATTCTGTTATATTTGTGTTTTTATTTTGTATTCCTTAAAGTTTTCCAGTGTTTGTGTTCATCTCCTTTTTCTTTGTATCAGCATCATCTAATAAAAAAAGAGGTTATATATCATCGTTTTCTGTCTCTTCATTTTAGTATATTAAGAAAAAAATAAAGAAAAGAAAAGAAAAGAAAGAGAGATAGAGACACTAGTTGAAATTTAAAGAATAATTGAAATCTTGCAGCAAAAAAACACTACTATGGGGAAACATAAGCAAACCATATCAGAATCAATTGAAAACTCATAATCCATTTATTGGGTTTGGGATGAGATCATAGGTCAAATTTGGGATTATTCTAATATTGACTTCTTAAGGTTGTTTTTCGAGATTCATTTTTGTCGTAGAAATACTACCTTAGTGAACCCTTAGACAAACACTTTAGAATTCATTGAAACTCTACATTCTATGTCAAGGGCTTGTTGTCACATGATATATATATATATATATATATGTATGTATTTGAGCTTATTTGGATATCATATACTAAAGTTTTCATCTAGAGCTTATTTGGAAATATGTTCTACAAGGCCACCGAATACCAAATCTAATTTTGATGTATTTGTTGATGAAAACGCGAATGTGGGTGAAGAGGACTATGATGGTGATATGGAATATGAAAGTAACAAATCTTATTGTGGTGGCATTCCACGATTGAAGGATAGGAAGGGGGATGAGTTAGCATTACTGCTTGCGGTTTCCTTGGTTATGAGGTCTACACTTCAAGTTCAGCTCAAGAAAGATGAATCTACTGCCCATAAACAACCACAATATGGAACAATCTCACAACCCTAGCAAATATTCAATGGCCTCGACAAAGCTAGGCCAACATGCTACGATGGGCTAGCATAAGCTTCAGGATAAGGAAGGGGTTTAACAACCTACTAGCAAGACACATTTTAGCCACTACTGCCTACTTCATCTGGACAGAGCACAACAAAAGGATCTTTCAGAACAAGGAAAAGCCAGCAGGAACTCTCTCCCATGAAGTTATCACCCAAATTCGCCTCCTGCTTCTAAACTTTAAAGGCCATATCCCTTCGAATGTCAAAATGCAATGGAATGTTTGAGTTTCAGACTTAAAGTAGTAGCTCTTAGCTTAAGAGGGGGATGGAATCCCTGTGAAGATTTAACATGTATTTTTTTTACTGTTTTTTATGGTTCATTGTTGTAATGGGCGGGATGGGCCTTTGTTTAGGCTCTGTTTCGCTGGCCTTTGTTTAGGCCTCTGTTTCGCTGGCCATTGTTTAGGCTTGGTTTTGTAGTAGTTCGGGCCCCTCGAGTTTGCTGGCCTTCAGTAGTGGGTTGCGAGAAGACTTTCAACCGACCCTTTGTTTGTTCCTTACTCTAGCATGGCCCTCCATGGCCGGCCAGCAGGTTTTTTGTACTTTCCCTCCCTTTAATCCATATTTTTTGTACAAAAAAAGATGAATCTAATCAACAAAAAGATAATATCTTTTAGAGGCACTGTTACGTACAAAGCAAGATGTGTGGTTTAATTATTGATAGCATAAGCCTTGTTAATGTTTGTAGTATAACCCTTGTTAGTAAATTAATGATAGTGGTGAAGGAAAGTGACTAAGCAAGTTGTCGTCCCATTTTCTGTTGGGAAGTATGTTGATGAAGTTCTGTGCGACGTGGTAGCAATGCAAACAAGTCCAATTTTGTTAAGGAGACCATGGCAATTTGATAGAAAGCAGTTCATGATGGGTTAGAAATTGGTATACCATTGTAAAAGATGGTAAAACATCATCACTCTCATACCTTTTACACTTAAACAGGTGCATGACGATTAAATAAAGCTAAAACGTGAGTATGATGAGGCAATGGAGAGAGAAAATCAAGGTGAGGACCAAGGGTAGAGTAGACCATCCGATTCGGCCAGAACCTAAACCATTACAACCCATTTAGACAGACATCCAAATGAAACAAATTAAACCATTCAACCATAATTTAGAAATACTAATACGTGGTCGAGAGTGGAGGTAAGATAAGAGGATCGGAGAAAGTCAGGAAGAGTGATGAAAATTGTATGGAAAACTAAAGAAACAACAAAGTTTTTATGGTAGAGAGGGTGAGGAATTTGATGATTTGTTCCCCAACAATACTCCAAGCGGATTACCACCATTGTGGGGGAAATAGAATTAGATTGATTTTGTACGTGGAGCTTCAATTCTTAACCGACCATCTATAAGAGGAATCCAGAGGAGATGTGTGTTGATTGTCGAGTCATCAACATCATAACGATTTTGATTTAAGGTCAAATCCTTTTGAGGAGAAAAGAGATGATGCGAACCGACCCAGAAATACCAACAAGGACATGATTCCTGGTTTTGAAGGTTTCACCCAAGTAATAATTGGAAGGATCATTAAAGTATCTATGTGTAGGAAAGGTCTAACTTGGCTTTATTTGGGCCATGAAGTGAGGACAACAAAGGAGCCAAAAAAATTCTACTATAACTTGGAAACATTGGATTGATGGGCTGGTTGGAAGAGAATAAATAAACCTTATGGGCTTTATTTAATTTTGTTAGCTATAGCCCAAAGCTTATTTGAGCTTAATTAAAACTTTGTTTTTAGCCAAGATTCAAGGCTTGCTTGGATTAAGTCATGGGCTTTAAAATTTAGGATTTTGGGTCAGTTTTGAGTGGACCTCATTTAAGTCCACATAAGGGGTCAATTAGAGTTAGTTTTTAAAAACTATTTAATCTCATGCTAGCTAAATTTCGACAACCATTGATTATAGTTAATTTTGAACTTTTTAGTTTATGTGCGAGAGTGATTCTTGCATTCTTCAGTTTTTGAACGAACTGAATTTGACTTACCAAAGATTAACTGGCTTTGTGGCATCATTCTACTCATTCCAATATTGTTGGTGCCTTGGGGCAGGTTTTCATTGTGTCACATTCCTATCAAACTTATTTTGGCTTTTCGGGATCATATATCATTCTTGGTTGTGGGTTGTGTCACCACTTGATCACGAGGTTCACATCAAGTTGTATCAGAGCTAGGCTCCAAAATAAGGTCATATCATTATGTTATTTTCATGTTTTTTTAGTGTTCCTTAAAGTTTTCTTGTGATTGTGTTTATCTCCTTTTTCATCATGTCAGCGTCATCTAATAAAAAGAAGATGTTATATTTCATTGTTTTAGGGTTTCTGAACATAAAAAAAGAAAACATGAACAAAAGAAAAATGGAGCAATATTAATTTAAAATGATGATTAACATAAATTAAAATATCTAAATTGAAGCAAATAAAAATCAAATCCTAATAAAAAATAAAATGCATTGTATCCAATATAAATTAAAATTTCAAAAGAGAATGTAATAAAAATAAAACCCCAAAAAATTACAAAAAATAAAATATAAAAGCACAAATGCATAAATATGGACAAAGAATAAACATTGTCCAAGAAGGACAAAAAAACCAAAAGAATCAATACAAAAATAAAATAAAAGAATAAGTTCAAAAATAAAAAATAAAATGTATAATTAATTCCAATTTAAGGATAAAAATGATACAAATCAAAATTTTGGGACCAAAAAACAATAAAGGAATATTAAAAAATCAATAAAGTGCAATTGTTGAACAAATCAAAAGAATAAGTACTGAAATGAAAAGTAGCATATAAACCAATTTAAATTAGGGGACAAAATTAGAGAAAAAAATCAAACTTGCATACCGAAATTATTAATGGAAACAAAAATAAACAAAAAATCTAAAGATGAAGGACCGAAACGAAACTTACCATATATAATCAATTTCAATTAAAGAGCATAATTAAAAATAATCAAAAGTTCCATTGGAAAATCGGTAATACAAATGAAATCAAAAGTTAAGGGACCAAAATGAAATTGATATGAGGGACTGTTGCGTACTTCATTGGTAGTAGGTGAGAGAAAAGTGGGGGAAAAGAAAAACTGTTCACCGGATATCACACGACTATATTTTAACGACATGCATTGCACCATATGAGATGACAGAAGCACAAATTCAACGGTTAGAAGATACCGCACGTGACACCTTAAAGGCATGTGCAGGTGGAACACCGTAGGCGCATCAGGACGACGTGGCTGTGGTGTTTGGGGAAAAGAAATATTAAAAAACTGGTCATTTACCTATACACCCCTAGACCTAGTGATATTTACGAAAAAATTGAGGTTGAAAGTACTTCACTACCCCCAAATCTAGGTGGAGAGTTTTATCATTTAGTGGGCTAGGGGTGTCATTCCACTATGCACATATCCGGAAATACCATCCATGTCCCATGGAAAATTCAAAAAAGTCTCGGGAGCTAAAAGCTTATGATACTGGGGTAAAATGGTCATTTCACTATAGTAATGAATAGTGAGCTGAGTATGGGTGAATAGTAGAATTTTACACAATAAAAGGGTGGTGGGATTTTTATTTTAGTTAATGTTTTCATAAGAACAAGAATAAAGGCAATAGTAATATGTATCAGTATTTGTTGTCTCAATTTGTACGAATGTTATTTGCAAACCATGTTCACATACATTAAGAGACAAAAAATTATGGGCTTTAAGAAACACATGTAAATAGTAAAAAAATATTAAGACTTTTCAAAACTTACAAGAATCACGTTAAACAAAACTAAAATTGTTTAAGCATTGGTGACTCAAGTCTAAGTATAACTTATATAACTATCAAGAGTCTTTTCATAAACATAAGTGATATCTCTATATAGAATATTTTTATAGGTCAATTCGGTGTGCATATCATTTAACAAATACCTGCATAGTAGTTTTAAGTATCCCTCATACCTTAATTTTTTATTGATTGATTTCTCAATATTTTTATCTAAGATTTAGAAGGAAACATATTGGATCAATATCAGTCATTCTAGATTGACATGAGAAAGTAGCAAATTAATGTAAATCTCAAATGAATTAATGTTGAAGAAAAATATTGGTAAGAAAAAACAATAATTTGTTTTTTCATAAAAAAAAACAAGTGAACTTAAGTCAGTCAATCAATCTTGCATTGCAAGTCATGCATGCCATCATATTTACTATTTTTTTTATCTCATAGATTATTTATCATTTTAATTATTTAAATCATAATAAAGAGAATGAAATCTAATGAAGTACTTTTAAAATAGAAAAAAAATGAGAGATATGTGGGTTTGAGATCATAAATCAAATTGTTGTTTACAAATGACAAGGTTATAAGGAATAGTTGTGGACCAATGAGTAACTTGATGTCCCTATTTCCAATCATGAACCTTAGTGTTCCACCATAGCTCGCATTATCATGGTGTTAAGCTTCATATAAGAAACATAAATCAATATTTGATCTAACACATGTTTTAGTAACACATTTAAAACAAATCCATTATATATGAGCAATTTAGTGATCATATAATCTTAACACTTCATTGTAATATCATGCATTTGATCACATAAGACAAATTTAATCCTAAAAGGAATGGGATAATCCTTATGATTATCCTTGTATCTTGTTGCTTGCATTCTTTTTTTCCCTCTTATCTTTACATTGATATTTCCATTTCCACGCATGGTTAAAAAGTGAATTTGAGTTTACATTAGAAGTCTCACCAAAGGTGATCTACTCAACTTTGATGAGTTGAATTTTAGGAGCTTCTTTTTCAAGGCTATTTGTATTTGTAACCCTTTTTCCCCCAACAAAACCTTTCTTTTCAATTGGATCAACTATCTTCTTAGTTTTAAGAGCTTGTTTAATTTATTCTACAACTATCACATTATTAGTGAAATGTAAGGTAGGGGAACCTAATAAATGATAAAAGAAAAGGTGTTTTGAATGTATTGGAAAATAAGCTCCATCATTTCTTTTTCCAACAAATGAGGATTAACCTCTACAAATTTCTCTCTCCTATTCTAGGAATACTCATTGATTTATTTCTCCGTTTCCTTTTTCCATCATCAAAATACTTGATGTATCTGGAGCTATATCCATGTTGAATTTGTATTGTTTCATAAATGCTCCTACCATGTCTTTTTATCCTCAAATTTTAGTATTGTTAAGCCTTATGTACCAAACTAGTGCAACATCACTAAGGTTATCTTGAAAATATGGACAAGTAATTTCTCATCATGAATCACTTCAGCTATTTTGTTATCATAATTTTTAAAGTGATATAGTGGACATTGTATTCTTTTGTACTTGATAAATCCAGGCATTTAAAATCTTTTAGGATTATAACATTTGGAACTATATACATTTCAGTTTCTTTCACTAGTATAGACTAGACTTCTTAATTTCTTTCATTGTCTCTTTTAATTCTGCCTGTCGATAAGTAGATTTTGTTTAGAGCTTCTTTTTTTTATGAGATCTACCACATGATGTAGTCTTATAGGCAAAACATGGGGGACGTGTGGTAAACCCGAGATTTGATTTTCCAAAGACGTTATGTTGAGGCTCAAATTTTACAAAGGAGTCATAACATTTGAATGTGAAGCTATTATAATTTAATTGATAAGAGAGTTCATAGACCCTATTTTCAAAGCTTGTTCAAGCAAACTAGTTAGCTTTGTCATCTCTTTTAAGACTCACAATTTCAACTTTCATATGCATACTCTTTGTTCTCCATTTTTTCTTTTCTTTTTTGTATCTTAAATACTAAATTTGCTTAAATTGAGAACCTTTATTTCAATTCTTGCATGTGCACACATGATATGTAAGAATATAAATATTTAAAGGTGTATGCTTATGTAGGATATGGAAGAACTTGATTAATGACTTCCATGTTTCTTGATTTTGGACAAGATTTCTGATGTTGGATTATCGTTGTAACAAAATATTTTCAAATATACATTTTTTTTTAATTAAAATACTTTTCAAAAAAATTGGGAATAAGAAATTGGGTTATGACAACACTTAATTTATCATTTAACATTGATTTGATTTGGATTTCAACTTCTTGGTTAACTTATTTTGGAATTTCACATATTCCAATCCAAAAAATTAACCCTATTTTATGGTTTTTTTTAGGTTTTATCCTTTAATTTTTATTTTATTGGAGATTAAGCTCATTTTTTATATCCTTTTTATAGTTTTTTTTATTTAGTCGGGCTATCTATGTTTTAATTTGTATGTTTTGTTCTATTTTCTCAAAATATTTTTAAGAATTAAAATAGAATTGAATGTTAGAATATAGATAGATACTAACTTTATTGTGTTTTGTTCAACTTGCTTCTTTTTTTGTGAGATCTACCACATGGCGTAGTCTTATAGGCAAAACATGTGGGATGTGTGGTAAACTTGAGATTTGATTTTCCAAAGATGTTCTATTGATGCTCAGATTTTACAAAGTAGTCATAACATTTAGATGTGAAGTTATTATTTAATTGATCAGAGTTCATAGACCCTATTTTCAAAGCTTGTTCAAGCAAACTAGTTAGCTTTGTCATCTCTTATAAGACTCGCCATTTCAGCTTTCATATGCATACTCTTTGTTCTCTATTTTTCTTTTTTTTTGGATCTTGTATACTAAATTTGCTTAAATTGAGAACCTTTATTTCAATTCTTGCATGTGCACACATTATATAATCATTGAAATCTTGTCGCTGGAAAACACTACTATGGGGAAACATAAGCAAACCATATTGGAATCAATTGAAAACTCATATTCCATCTATTGGGGTTGGGATGAGATCATAGGTCAAATTTGGGATTATTCTGATCTTGATATCTTGAGGTTGTTTTTCAAGATTTATTTTTGTTGTAGAAACACTATCTTAGTGAACCCTTAGACAAACACTTTAGAATCTATTGAAACTTTACATTCTGTGTTTTGGAGTTGCTATCACATGATATGTTATATTTGAGCTTATTTGGATGTCATATACTAGATTTTTCAATTAGAGGTTCATTTGTGCCGCAAATTGATCATACCACAGTTTGAGTATCTAAAAGTATGAGAACGAACTATAATTTGAGTGTTGTTTTTAGTTTGGTATTGAAATACTACATATTGAATTTGAGGTTAATTTGAGGTTGTTTAGTTTGGTTTCCAATTCTGTTATGAAAAATTTCTTAAGAGTTTAGATTATACTCAATGCTCAAAAATTGATCCTTAGTATTTATTTTTGTCCAATTTTTTTTGTTATTCTATTTTGGGTAATCTAGGAGGCAAGTAATTGTTGTCGCTTCTATTTTATTTTGTGTCTTCCTATCGTAAAAATTGCATACGAATTTGCACTACTACTCGTGAAATTAGTATTTTTATTGCGTTTTAAGTCTGAAATAATAATTAGAGTGCACTGCGAATGCTATTGACTTTGATTTGTTCATTTTAGTTTCGAAAGAACCAAAAGAAAGCAAGTTGTGAGGTAAAAGGCGTAGTAAACTTGTTAGAGTGAAAAGCCTTGATTTTTTTATGTGTGATACACGAGAGGTGTGAGTATATATTTGTTGTGAGCTTATTAGAGTGAAAAGCCTTGATTGTTTTGTGTGATACACGAGAGTTGTGAGGATATATTTTTTTTGCTACTAACCAAATTTTCCAGATTTAAAGGATGTCTGAAAACAATGAATCAACAACACAAAACACTGGCATAACGTTCCAATTATGAGCCATGGATTAAATTTAAATTCTGAACTTTTCAGTTTATCTATGAGAGTGATTCTTGCATTCTTTAGTTCTTGAATGAACTGAATTTGACTTATAGAAGATTAACTAGCTACATGACATCATTCTACTCATTTCAATAGTGATGGTGCCTTGGGGCAGGTCTCCATTGTGTCCACTCCTATCAGACATCTTTTGGCTTTCCGGGACTAGATTTCATTCTTGGTTGTGCGTTGCGTGATCATGAGGCTTACATCATAAACCGTGCAAGAACCTAGCCATAGTTGTTTTTCGGTCCTCGTCTACATTAGATCGGATCATATCTACCTCCATCTCCTTATAATATTCTTCCACACTCTTGGAATCTTAATTTAACCTCTATAACTTTTGATACAATCCACTATAATAGTGGTTGGGTAAAAAGCACTTCCTCATACGTGTTTTCATCTTCTCCCAAGTGTCCACAGGTGGCTCTCTATTTCTTCTCCTATTAATCAGTAATTGATCCAACCAAACAATGGCATAATCCATGATTTGATTGCAGCCACCTTAACCTTCTTTATCTCCGAGTAGTAATAACAATCAAACATCATCTCTATTTTAGATTCCCACTACAAATAAACTTCAAGGTCACTTTTACCTTGAAAAGATGGGATTTTAATCTTTATATTTCCTAAATCATTATCCCTCCTAGGCCTACTCATCCCAACATCTTGATTCCCATTCCCACGCTCAAACCTGTCCCAGTTCAAATAGGGCTCATTAAACTTGCCTCCCTTTTGCCCATGGATAAGATGTATTGGTCTCCTCTTGATACTCCAATGATCATTGCAATTCTAACTTGGTTGAAACCTTGAAAACCAATGTATTCACTGACTTTTTCAATCCTTTTGTCCCCGACGGCTGCGAACTAGCCCAGAAACACCAGCTAAATGTAAGGCTATAAATAAGACTTATAGGCTTTATTTAATTTTGTTAGCTAAAGTCCAAGGCTTGTTTGGGCTTAATTAAGTCTTTGTTTTCAGCTAGGATGCAAAGCTTGCTTGGATTAAGTCATGGGCTTTTCAATTTAGGATTTTGGATCAGTTTTGAGTGGACCTCATTTAAGTCCACATAAGGGGTCCATTGGGGTTACTTCTTAACAACTATTTAAACTCATGTAACCCTAATTTCAGCAGCCATTAATTAAATTTAAATTCTGAACTTTTCAGTTTATATGTGAGAGTGATTCTTGTATTCTTTAGTTCTAAATCTGACTTATCAAAGATTAACTGGCTTCGTGGCTTCATTCTACTCATTCCAATAGTCATGGTGCCTTAGGGCAGGTTTCCATTGTGTCACACTTCTATTAGATCTATTTCGACTTTCAGGACTAGATTTCATTCGTGGAGATGAAAGTGTTAATGAGAAGACGATTTGTGCCAAACTACTATTATAGAGACCTATACCTGAAGCTCCAAGGTCTGAATTAATGCTATAAGATAGTAGATGAATATGACAAAGAGATGGAGATACCAATGATTCGGGCCAATATTGTTGAGGATAGAGAAGCCACCATGGCTAGATTTCTTAATGGTTTGAATCGTGACATTGCCAATGTGGTTCAACTACAACACTATGTAGAGCTAGAGGACATTGTTCACATGGCTACGAAGGTTAAGAGACAACTCAGGAAGGAACATGTTTGACTAGGATTTAATTCGACTTCTTCATCATCTTGGAAGATGAATCTAAAGAGAGAGTCTAACCATCACTTTGGGGCAGGTTTCCATTTTGTCACACCTATCAGACCTATTTCGGCTTTCCAGGATCAGATCATACTCTTGGTTGTGAGTCACACACATATCACCCATTCTTCTTTGTGAATGTCGTGATCACGTGGTCACGCAACCCACAACCAAGAATGAAATCTAATCTAGGAAAGTCGAAATAGGTCTGTAGGAGTGTCACACAATGGAAACATGCCCTAAGACACTAACACTATTGGAATGAGTAGAATGGCGCCACAAAGCCAGTTCATCTTCGATAAGTTGGATTTAGTTTGTTCAAGAACTAAAGAATGCAAGAATCACTCTCACACGTAAACTGAAAATGTTCAGAATTAAAATTAATCAATGCCTGCCGAAATTTACCTAATATGAGTTTAAATAGTCTATTAAAACTAATCCTAATGGACCCCTTACAAAACAACCTTATTTAGGCCATGAAGTGAGGACAACAAATAAGCTAAAAGAATTGTACTACAACTTGGAAACATGGGATTAATGGTCTTGATGGGCTTTAGAGTTTGTTACCTACAACCTAAGGCTATGTTGAGTTGACAGATATGGTGCATGAAACCATAAAGGTTGAGGAGCAACTCAAACAAAAAGGATTGGGAAGGAGGGGACAACCTTTGGCTAACACCAGCCCATGGAAGACAGCTCCAAAAAAGGATGAGCAGCTACAACATAGGCCAGCCAATGATCGCTACTATTTTAGGGAACACATAAACTTCAAGTTCTAAAACACGTGATATTAAGTGTTTTAAATGCCAGTGTGTAAACAAAAGGGTGATGGTGATAAACGCTGAATGAGATCTTGAGTCAAAGAATGTGGAAGAAGTAGACAATAATGGCATGCCACCTCTAGAGGAAGCTGATGATGAGCAAAGTGTTGTGGTTAGAGATTTATTGGTAACAAGGCGAGTTCTCAATATGCAAGTTTGTAGTGTCACTATCGATGAAGGGAGTTGCACACATATAGCCAGCACTTATTTGGTAGAGAAATTGGCCTTACCCATCATCAAGCATCCTTAACCTTATCTGTTTCAGTGGCTGAATGAACGTGGCGAAATCAAGGTGGCAAGGCAACTATTGGTGGCATTATCCATTGGTAAATATGAGTATGAGGTGCTTTGTGATGTGGTTACTATGCATGCATGCCATTTACTATTGGGAACCATGGCAATATGATTAGAGGGTTACGAATGATGGATTGACAAATAGGTATTCTTTTACTCATAGAAAGCAACCTATTATTCTTTTTCCATTGAATCCAGAACAGGTTAGGGAGGACTAATTGAAGTTATAAAGATTAAGTGAACAAAATAAAGAAAATAAATTAAGGCCAAAAAATGAAAAAAAAAGATTTTTTTAAAAAAACAAAGACACAAAGATTGATCAGTGAGAAAAAGAAAGAAAAGGGATTTCGTCCATAGTGAGAGTAAGAGAGGAAAAACTAAATTACATTGGAAAAAAATGAGATCAAGAGCATTATTCACACACGAACCCCTTACTGTACCTATGTATCCTAGGCTCTTTTATATACTAATGATGATGTGAATCTCATGATCACGTGCTCTCACAACCCCCAACCAAAAAATGAGATCTGATCTGGGAAAGCCAAAATAGGTCTGATATGATTGTGACACAATGGAAACCTGCCCCAAGGCACCAACACTATTGGAATAAGTAGAATGACAACAGGAAACCAATTAATCTTCAATAAGTCAAATTCAGTACTTTCAAGAACTAAAGAATGCAAGAATCACCCTCACACATAAATTGAAAAGTTCATAATTAAAATTAATAAATGGCTGCCGAAATTTAGCTAACATGAGTTTAAATAACCCTAATGGACCTCTTATGTGGACTTAAAAGAGGTCCACTAAAAACTGACCCAAAATCCTAAATTCAAAAGCTCATGACTTAATCAAAGCAAGCCGAGTTGAAACAAAATCTTAATTAAGCCCAAACAAGCCTTGGGCTGTAGCTAACAAAATTAAATGAAGACCATAAGACTTTGCTTTTATAGTCTTCCATCAAGCCCATTAATCCCATGTTGTAGTAGCATTCTTTTAGCTCATTTGTTGTCCTCACTTCATGGCCCAAATAAGGTTGAATTGGACCCCTCCTGTACATGGATAAGATGTAGTAACGTTCCCTCTTGATACTCTAATGGTCTTTTGAATTCTGACCTGGTTGAAACTGTCAAAACCAATGCATTCATCGCCTATTTCAATGTTTTTATCTCGTACCATGCCATTGAACCATTTAGTACATGTAATGGGTCCGTGCTGGTGTTTCTGAGCTGGTCCGCATCAAATGGTCTCGTTGGTGCTTTGTCGAGAGAAATTATTTCTCTTTTGTAGTAGTTTGAAGATTACCACCAATCCGAGGGATTGAACATCATATTGATTCATACCAAATGCATGAATTCCAATCTAGCCTGCTTATAGGAATAATCCTAAGGATACGAAGGATCTTCAGAGGCAAGTAAGAGAATTATTAGAGAAGGCGTATTTGCGTGAAAGCATGAGTCCTTGTGCAATTCCAATGCTATTAGTTCCTAAGAAGGATGGAATATGGAGGATGTGTGTTGATTGTCGAGCCATCAACAACATAACGGTCATCCCATTCCTAGATTAAATGATATGCTACATGAATTGCATGCTTCTTATGACTTTACAAAACTGGATCTTAAGAGTGGATATCATTATATTAGGATGAAGGAAGGTGATGAATGGATAACTGCATTTAAGATTAATTACGGTTTATATTAGTGGATAGTGATGCCTTTCGGTTTAACTAATGCTCCGAGCACATTCATGCGTTTGATGAACCATGTTTTGCATGCATATATTGGCATATTTTTGATAATATCATAATTTATAGCAAAAACTTGAAAGAACATGTAATGCATTTCAAATCTGTCTTGGAAATTCTAAGGAAAGAAAAGTTATTTGATAATCTCAAGAAGTGCACCTTTTGCATGGATAAACTTGTGTTTCTTGGTTTTGTTATTAGTTAGAAAGGAATTGAGGCAGACAAGGAAAAGGTTAAGGCAATCTAATAGTGGCCAACACCTACAACAAGCAACCAAGTGAGAAGTTTCCACGGCTTAGCTAGGTTCTATAGATGGTTTATGCATGATTTTAGTAAAATGTGCCATTTAAGTGGGGAGAAGAACAAGAAAAGCCATTTAATCTAATTTAAGAAAAGTTAACTAATGCACCTTTACTTGTTTTACCCAACTTTGCTAAAACTTTTGAAATTGAGTGTGATGCTTCAGGAATAGGTATTGGAGCAGTTTTGATGCAAGAAGGTCATGCACTTGCTTATTTTAGTGAAAAGTTGAGTAGGGCAGCCCTAAATTACCCTACTTATGATAAGGAGATGTATGCCTTGGTAAGGGCTTCCAAAAACTGGCAGCATTATCTGTGCCCAAAGGAATTTGTGATTCACATAGATTTTATTTTGGGATTACCTAGGACTAAGAGGGAGAGAGATTCAATTTTTCTAAGATGGCACACATCATTGCTTGTCATAAAACTAACTTAAATAAAACCCAAACAATTTATTTATTCTCTTCCATCCCGCCTATCAATCCTATGTTTCCAAGTTATATTCTTTTTGCTCCTTTTGTTGTCCTCACTTCATGACCCAAATAATGTTGTATTGGACCCTTCCTGCACATGGATAAAATGTACTATGGTCTCCTCTTGATACCCCAATGGTCCTTACAATTCTGACCTAGTTAAAACCTTCAAAACCAATTCATTCATTGACTCCTTCAACGCCTTTGTCCTAGACCTCATGATGTGAACCTCATGATGATAGAATGGAAACCTACCCCAAGGCACCAGCACTATTGGAATGAGTAGAATGATGCCACAAAGCCAGTTAATATTCAATAAGTCAGATTCAATTTGTTCAAGAACTAAAGAATGCAAGAATCACTCTCATTCATAAACTGAAAAGTTCAGAATTTAAATTTAATCAATGGTTGCCCAAAATAGGGTTACATGAGTTTAAATAGTTCTTAAAACGTAACCTTAATGGACCCCTTTATGTGGACTTAAATTAGGTCCACTCAAAACTGACCTAAATCCTAAATTGAAAAGCCTATCACTTAATCCAAGCAAGCCATGGATCCTAGCTGAAAACAAAGTCTTAATTAAGCCCAAACAGGTCTTGGGCTGTAGCTAAAAAAAATAAATAAAGCCCATAACGCTTTTCTTTCATAGTTTCCATCAAGCCTATTAATCCCATGTTGTGGTAGTATTCTTTTTGGTCATTTATTGTCCTCACTTCATGGCCTAAATAAGATTGAATTGGACCCCTCTAGCACATGGATAAGATATAGTACGGTCTCCTCTTGATACTCCAATGGTCCTTGCAATTCTAACATGGTTCAAACCGTCAAAACCAATGCATTCATTGCCTCTTTCAATGCCTTTTTCTTAGACCGTGTCATTGGACCATTTGGGACATGTAATGGGTCCTTGCTGGTGTTTCTGGGTTAGTCCACATCAAATGATTTCGTCGGTTCTTTGTTGAGCGATATAATTTTTTTTCTCTATTTGTAGTCAAACTCCTTCATGAATTTTCTCACCATCTTTTCCTTTTGTTCACCATCGGCTACGATGTTCTCTTTGCCTCACTTATACTTGATCATGTAAGGAAAAGTTTCAATGAATTTAACCCATTTTGCACGTCTCATATTCAACTTACCTTGTCCTTTCAGATGTTTCAAGGACTCATGATCCAAATGGATTACAAACTCTTTTGGCCACAAGTAATGTTGTCATGTCTCAAGTACTCTTACTAAGGCATAGAGTTCTTTGTCGTAAGTGGGATAGTTCAAAGTCGCTCCTCTTAACCTCTCATTGAAATACATGATAGGTCTCTGATCCTGCTCAAAACAGTACCTATTCCCATTCCATATGCATCACACTTTATTTCAAAGGTTTTTGTAAAGTCAGGTAAAGCCAAAACTGGTGCAGAACATAATTTGTCTTTCAAAAGAACAAAAGTCAATTCTTGTTCCTCCCCTCATTTAAACTGAATTGACTTTTTAACTTCATTTAAGGGTGCAACTATTGTACTCAAATCTTTCACAAAATGCCTGTAAAAACAAGTTAACCCATGAAAACTCCTTACCTTACTTACCGAGTTGGATGTAGGCCACTCGCGGATGGCCTTAACTTTCTCCTCTATTTCGATACCCTGTGCAGTTACAACATAGCCAAGAAACACAATTTTTTTTAATGAAGAAGGCACACTTTTTAAGATTAGCATACAATTTCTCACAATTCAACACACGAAGTACATTATGCAAATGATCAAAATGCTCAGTTAAGTTCTTGATACAGATTATAATATCATCAAAATACACAACCACAATCTTGCTTATGAATGCACGCAACACATGATTCATTAAATGCATAAATGTACTTAGTGTATTTGTAAGTCCAAATGACATTACTAACCATTCATATAAACCATACTTAGTCTTAAATGTAGTTTTCCATTCATCATCCTAATCTGATATTACCAACTTTTCAAATCAATTTTTGAGAAAATGCAAGATCCATGTAACTCATATAACATGTCATCTAACCTAGTAATAGTATGTTTATCCTTTACCTTTATGTTGTTGATGGCTCGCCAATCAACACACATCCTCCATGTCCTATCCTTTTAAGGCACAAGTAGCACGAGTATGGCATAGGGGCTCATACTCCCATGAATGTAGCCTTTTTCCATCAGCTCATCAACTTGTCTTTGAATCTCTTTTGTCTTATCGAGATTGCTTCTATATGCTGGTTGGTTAGGAATTCAAGCTCCAGGTACGAAATAAATTTGATGCTCTATCCCCTGCAATGGTGGTAATCCACTTGGAGTATCGTCGGTGAACAAATCATCCAACTCCTGCAACAAAGAAATAGCAACACTAGGCACAATATGATCAATATCATTAGTATTAAATTAAGCCTCCTTGCACACAAGTAAAATTATTGGTTTGTTTGTGAAATATGCAGATTTGACCTCACCCTCTCTATCATAAGAATTAGGTTGTTTGTGTAGTTTTCTGCACAATTCTCATCACTCTTCCTCACTTTCTTCTTTGCTCTTGTCTTCCTCCACTCTCGGCCAGATTTGGGTGTTTTTGAGCAGTGGTTGAATGGTTTGAGTTGTTGGGAGTGTTGGCCAAATATTTGTTTGTGTTTAGATGAGTGGGTAAATTGGTTGTGGAGGTTTGAGTTTTGGTCGAATCCGATGGTTTTCTCTCCCTATGTTCCTCACCTTGATTTTCTCTCCCCATGGCCTCATATTCACCTTTTAGCTTTATTTGATCATCATACACCTATTTGAGTGTAAGAGGTACAAGAGTGATGATTTTACCATTTTTTTTACAATGGTAAACCTATTTTTAACCCTATCATGAATTGCCTTCCTATCATATTTTTATGGCCTCCCCAACAACATGTGACTTGCTTGCATTGGTACCATATAGCACAAAACTTCATCAACATATTTTTTATGCTAACCAGCTCACAAACACCAACAAGACTTATGAGTTTTATTTAATTTTGTTAGTTAGAGCCCAATGCTTGTTTGGGCTTAATTAAGACTTTTTTTTTCATCTAGGATCCAAGGCTTGTTTGAATTAAGTCATGGGCTTTTCAATTTAGGATTTTGGGTCAGTTTTTAGTGGACCTCTTTTAAGTCCACATAAGAGGTTCATTAGGGTTAGTTTTAAAAGACTATTTAAACTCATGTTAGCTAAATTTCGCCAGCCATTTATTAATTTTAATTAAGAACTTTTTAGTTTTATATGTGAGAGTGATTCTTGCATTCTTTAGTTCTTGAACGAACTGAATTTTATTTATCAAAAATTAATTGGCTTTGTGACTTCATTCTACCCATTCCAATAGTATTGGTGCCTTGGGGAAGGTTTCCATTGTGTCACACTCATATCAGATCTATTTCGGCTTGTCAAGATTACCTTTCATCCTTGGTTGTGGGTTGCACGACCAAGTGATGACGAGGTGCGCATCACCTAGTGAATTAATTCACTCAGCACTGCTCATGCAATACGTGAACAGTGCAACACAAGTTTTTTACTTCTCCTTTTCTAATCTTGGTTGGCCTGTTCGTGGCCCAACCTAGGTAATTGGGCCAGGTCCAACCCAAGTCTAGCATAGTTGGGCTCTTGTGGCCCACCTTGGCTGGCCCGACCCATTTAGTTGGTCAAGTCTGATTTTTTAAACAAAGTAATATAAGAAAATCACATTTAAAAATGACAAATATGTTGTTTTCATGCATACGACTAAATTCTATGTTTTTTCCAAGCATATGTTTTTTTTTTTGTAAAAACACATATAACTTATTTTTCATGTTTTGAAATAAAAATTCAATATGTTAACTGATTTATGATTTTCCATTGAAATTTGTCCAAAATATAAAAAAAATAACTATGAGAATATAAAATTATATTGTAAAGTATACCTACAGATAGTAAAAAATGAGGTTTTTAAATGCAATGTGAAATTTTTTAAAACTTTAGAGACTGTCTCACAAGAGAAATCTACTTAGAGTCTTAGTAAAAATTGACAAATATAAAATATGTCTTAGCCTCATCCTTAAATAAAAAGAAGAGGTAACTCACAAAAATTAAAAAGAAAACAAATATGAGTTAGACTTGGGGTTGTGGGTTTCTGTAAGGACATGGTGATTGGTCGCATTTTCATAATATCAAAATCATTAAGCCTTGATGTTTTAAAAAAAAACTCCATCTTGAATGTTCTTAAAAATGTTTTGCAGTTCAAAAAAGGGCTAAATTGATGAGCTTTTAAATAAGTTTTTAAGGAGTTTGGTAAAAAATATTAAAAAAAATTGAAGTGTTTTGAGTTGAAAAAAAAATACTTCAAGCTGTTTTTTCATATTATTTGATCCCAACATACTCCTCCTAAAAATACTGTTTATTTTTCTTTTTTGAACTTGTAAATTCTTAATAAAACATGAATTCTCATAATAAAAAGAGGAAAATTCTCATAAAGTTTATAAGAAATGAAAATTTCTCAAGATGAAAAGAAAAGTAAAATCTCTTAAATTTAAAATTATGAAGTTAAGATCTACATTATTATAACTTGGTTATAAAAACAATCATTATTATTGTTTGCATCTAACAAGGTATATGCCATGTTCTGGTCGATTTGCATTGTTCATGTGCATTCACTGCCACTGTTATTACCATTACTGTTGTCTAGAGTAAATCCATAGAAAAGGAAGAATCAAGAAAGATGAAAATGAGACGAACGGTGCCCCTCCCTGCCCTCGTGCTGGGCTGTAGATCTTGACCGAACTTATATATCTAAAAGAGCTCATAGATTCCCTATAGCATGTGAGTATTTCTACTGTGGACTACAATAGTGCCCGGTCCGGTTTGGTCCGTTAATCCGGTCCGGTTCGTTTTTAAGCTTTAGTTAGGTCCGATCTGCAAAGCCTGGTCTGGTTCGTTAATCCGGTCTGGTTTATTTTGTTCTCTCAAGTAGGTCCAGTCCAGTTTGCTTACCGGTTTGGGCTTGCGGTCCGATTTAGTTTATTTTTAGCTAGGTTTTTCCCCTCTTCTTAGGCTTTTCGTCTGGTCTCTCTCTATCTTCAATCGCCGTCGTTGCTTTATCTCTGGGTTCTGGGTCGTTGCTTCTGGCTTGAGGTTGAAGACCCGTGTGCAAAGGAAGGGGAAAGGTTGAAGAAGCCTCTCTCTATCTGCAACTGCTATTTATTGAAGGCCGGGACAACCTAGCCCTTTTCTTGCTATTATTGTCAAAGGTTGAAGAAGGCTCTCTCTATCTTCTCGCGGATCCATTTATGTATGAAAATCCAGCGCTCTATCAACCCCCTAATCTTATATATGAAGAAGAAACACTCAATCAATCGACTTCTTCAATCTTAGGGCCAACACCGTTGCCACCAATCGAGGAAATATCTTCATCCATGCGGACACCCATGGCAGCGCCATCGCCCTGATACATCTTTGCAATTGTAGGATTGCAAATCCTGCACCTTCTCATTGCCCTAGCCACTCAAGATTGCAGCCTGGACTGCGGCACCGTAAGCAACAACCTCATCAGGGTTGATGCTCTTGCAAAGCTCCTTCCCATTGAAAAAGTCCTGCAACAACAGCTGTACCTTGGCGATTCTGGTTGAACCACCCACGAGCACAACATCATCAACTGCTATTTTATGATGGTGGCTAAGGAGTTATTTTCTCCTTTTTTTGGTCTCCTTTTCTTCTTCTCAATAGAGGTGTTTCAGAAGGTAAGTTACAAACTTTTCTTTTCTTTTCTCTCGGCTTATTTGGTGTTTTCTTCTGTGTTGCCTGGGATTATGGTGGCCGAGGTTTATGGTGGCTGACATGATATTGGTTTTTTCCCGTGTAGTCTGTTGAGGATGATTGAGCAGAAGTTTCGGGTTCTTGGTGGACACAGAGAAAGATGGTGTCCATTTTAGGTTTGTTTTTCAATTTAATTTTTATATATGCCGTGAATGTGTGTGTGGATTTGTTAGTGATTAGGAATGTGCATTAAATGCAGACCTTACCTGCTGTGTGGATGCCATTAATTTCAGCTTCCTGTTTGTATTAAAGAATTATTTTATATGTCCTTTGGCAATGTGTTGTCATTGTGGATTATGTTGTTTACGTGTGTGAGCTACTTTGTGCTGCTTAGGCAGTGAATATAAGGCACATGGATCATGAAAAAAATGCATTTTCTGGTTGCTTTTCTGCTGCCGTTGTTCATTTCTTCTTGAAAGGTAATCTACATACTGTCGTTGTTCATTTCTTCTTGAAAGGTCATCTACATTCAATCATGTTATTATTCCCTATGTTTGCAGACATATTGTTGTTTTTGTGTTTTTTCTTTGTTGTTTTTGTTTTAAATGTATGATGCTACTGTATGGTTTTTTTTGCTTAGTGTTGTTTTGTGTTTACCTTTGTTTGCTGGGTTCATTTCCTTGCTTAATATCTTTTCAAAAGTTTATTTTTTTGTGTGTGAGTTACTTTGTGCTGCTTAGGCAGTGAATATAAGGCACATGGATCATGAAAAAAATGCATTTTCTGGTTGCTTTTCTGCTGCCGTTGTTCATTTCTTCTTGAAAGGTAATCTACATGTTGCCGATGTTCATTTCTTCTTGAAAGGTCATCTACAATCAATCATGTTATTATTCCCTATGTTTGCAGACATATATCGTTGTTTTTGTGTTTTTTCTTTGTTGTTTTTGTTTTAAATGTATGCTGCTACTGTATGGTTTTCTTTGCTTGGTGTTGTTTTGTGTTTACCTTTGTTTGTTGGGTTCATTTCCTTGCTTAATATCTTTTCAGAAGTTTATTTTTGTTTGTTGAGATAGATTGCTGGGTTTTTCTTTTCCATGCTGTAAATCTTTTCAAAATATGATACATATCATTTTTCTGTTGCATTTTTTGAATGTTATGTTGTTTTATTCAATTGTTTTTGTATATCGTGTCGATCTTCAGGTTGTTGCGCTTTTTCGGGGTTGCGAGTTGTGGTTGCTGCTGATTTTGGATCTCTTTGCTGCTGTTTTTGTGAGGTATGTGTTTCAAAACTGTATTTTTTTATGTTTTAATCATTATGATTTTTTGCGCTGATTGGGTGGAATTTATAGATGATGGTCATTGTGTTTCTTTTCTTGCTTCGCTTGGCAATGTTGTTGTAACTACTCGGTAAATCGAGTTGTTGTTGTGTTATGTTGTGTTGAATAAGTTTAGAAGCAAGTTAAGGAATAATTTAGTTTGGTTGTTTTATATAGTGGTTTTTCTATTATTGAAACTTCAGATCCATGATTTTAGTTTTTAGGACGTTCGATAGACCTCGCATTTAAATCGATTTCATGTTTCTTAGATTGATTATTCCGTGTTGCGATTGGTTGGTGTTGTTAAAAATTTAGTGTTTTTTGATTTGTATGTATTTTTTTTGCTTGATTTATTGGTATTTAAAAAAATGTAGTTTTAGATTTTTTTTCCCCCAATTGCGCATGATTGACATGTTAACTTTTTTTTAACATTGTTGTTTTTTCTATAAAAAAAAATTGTGCTCCACATCATTATTTTTATATTATTTCCCAGTGATTCCATGGGATCAAAAGCCTTATTATCTTGCAAGTGCGCTCACACAAAACAATAAAAGTTATCTTAATCAAAGCTATTTATTGATTAAAAAAATCTATTGATGAAATAAAAAAAAATGGTCATAGACTCAAGTTATAATTGATTTGATGTATGCTTAAACTATGGAGAAAAGCATGGCTGTTTTTTGACATTTTGTTTTCTTATTTGTCGATATTTTTTGTGTTTGGCTAATACTCTAGCGACTATTGCTCGCTCATAATTAATCTATATGCTTTATATTGTGGAAAGTTGTTTTTTCACTGTATTTTCTTGCTTTCTTTTCCATTAGTTCACGATAATCATGGCTGTTTTTTTTGGATTTTATTTGTTTCTCATTGTATTTTTTAGGGTTTTTCCTTTATGCTACAAATTTTAGCTGCTTCTTGCGATGCATGGCCTTTAATCAATTGTTTTGTATTGTAGATACTTATGGGATTAGATAATTGGTGTGTCGGTTTTAATCTTTCATTCATTATGGAATTCAAAAGTCATTTGTGTTGTTGATGGTTCTACAACAAGAACATTGATGTTCTTATTTGCTTATGTAATTTGTGTTCGGCTAATAATTATTCTCTATGATTAGCTATCAGATTAATAAATTAATTGCACTGATTGCTTGCTGAGAATCAATTTATATGCTTGATGTTGTGGAAATTTGTTCTTCCACTATATTGCGTTGCTTTCTTGTCAATTTGTTCATGAAAACCATGGTTGTGCTTTTGGGATCTATTCATTTGTCATTATATTTTTAAGGTTTTTTTTTCTTTATACTACAAATTTTGGCAGGTTTTTCGATGCATAACTTCTTATCAATCATTTTGTGCTATACATAGTTATAGGATTACAAAATTGGTGTTTTTTTGTCTTGATTTTCAGTTTGTTGAGCTTTTTAGGGGTTGCGAGTTGTGGTTACTGTTGTTTTTGGATCTCCTTGCTTCTGTTTTTGTGAGGTATGTGTGTTTATGTTTTAACGCTATATTTTTTGATGTATAAATGATGCTGATTTTTTTTAGTTGAATGGGTGGAAATTTTTTATTATGGTCATTTTGTTTTTTTTGTCGCTTGACTTAGCAATGTTGTTGTTGCTACTCGGTGAATCAAGTTGTTATTGCGTTATGTTTTGTAATGAATAAATTTAGGAGCAAAATTCAAGTTATAACCTAAGAAGTTACATGGTCAGGTATTGTTTTTATATCAACTATAATTTAAATTATAATTATAGTTGATAAAAAACTATAACAACAATAACTATTACTTTTTAATAATTGTGGCATTAGAGGATTGATGTTTTGACTAAAGTGCAATAGCAGTTTTTTATTACTGAAACTTAATATGTGTGCTTAATATAATGAAATTATAAATTATACCATACCTTTATAAGTTATTGAGTTTGCAATTACAAATAACTTAAATAAATTGATGAAAATAGAAAAAAAAAATTAGTTGATGCAATTTAGCATTTACTATCATACAACTGCAAATTATAGTTAAATTAAAATTCAAGTTATAACCTAAGAAGTTACATAAATTATACCATACCTTTATAAGTTATTGAGTTTGCAATTACAAATAACTTAAATAAATTGATGAAAATAGAAAAAAAAAATTTAGTTGATGAAATTTAGCATTTACTATCATACAACTGCAAATTATAGTTAAATTAAAATTCAAGTTATAACCTAAGAAGTTACATGGTCAAGTATTGTTGTTTTAGAAATTTTTTCCATGTACCACAAGAACCTAGACAAGTTTCTTAAATTCATTTTTCCTGCCTATATACAAGTTGTAGATGTGAATTTGTCAATATTTTCTTTAGTTTTTTTTGCAATGTCAATGAATCCAACAAGTGTTTTGATACATATTGCTTCTTTTTTTATAAAACACTTTCATGTAGTCAGCATGTTATTTTTTCACATTAAAATAATGATTGATCATCTTTGTATAGAACAATATCCTTTCCTTTCATGTAGTTAGCATGTTATGCTAGCTTATTTTTTATTTACCTTTAATCAATTATATATGTTTACTTTGCTTTTTTTTAATAGAATTAATAGATTGCTGGGTTGGATTTTTCCAACCTATAAACAAGTGGTGTAATGACAAGTCGTCGGCAAAGATTGCAACCAGAACAACACACTGACACTAGTTTGTATTCGTCTCATAACGTCAACGAAGCTTTTCATATATGTGATTCAATCCTAATTAAGGATCATGAAATCGTTGAAATGCAAAACTATCATGAGTTAGAGCTTGGTTGCTATCAACCACAATCAAATGATCCCCAAACTTCATGTCATTCTTCAATTGCGAGGGTGTCGACGTCTTACTCCCTTGATTGTAGCGATAATTACGTCGCTAATGATCATGCTTTTCCCAATTCAAGCAATCATGACCTTAATTTTCAACCATCATCATCTATGTCATCTGGTCAAGTTGAATATCAACGAAAAAGAAAAAGTATGTTGTATCTTTTTTTTTCAGTTTTTCTTCGTTTTCATCCGTACCAAGTTGTCACTTTTATATTATTTTTTAATTGGCGCTACTTTTTTTAGGATCTTCTCTCTCTTACATCGATTTTGGTGAGAAGAAATTTATGTGTCGACACTGTAAAGCTCTTTTTTGGGCTAAAGAACGCCTTGCACGTTCATCAAAAAGAAATTCTGCTTTTTCACTTTGCTGCCTCGATGGTAAAGTTTCATTACCACGTGCACATTCAACCCCAGAGCCTCTTAACTATCTTCTTAATCCATCAAATGGATCTGCATCAAGGAAATTTAGAGATAATATACGGGCATACAACTCTATGTTTGCTTTCACATCAATGGGAGCAAAACTTGATCACTCTGTAAATGAAGGGCATGGTCCATATGTTTTTAAGATTAATGGACATTGTCATCATTTGATGGGTTCTCTTTTGCCAGCAGAAGGTGATACACCTAAATTTGCACAACTATATATCTATGATGCATTGGATGAGATTAGCTCGCGGATGAGAGCATTCATATCAGATGGAGGTTCATCTTCTTTGGACGCATCTATTGTTGGTGATTTAATGATGATGTTAGATGATATTAATGAACTGGTTAAACTTTTTAGAAATGCAAAGCAAAGGCTCTCCCATGATAACCAGTCCAGTTATAAATTACGGTTGATTGGTAAAAGAGATGATGACACGCGACAATATGATGATCCATCATCGGATGATATTGGTGGTTTAATTGTTGGGGATATTGGTAATTTTCATTTTGAACGTGATATTATCATTGAGCAATGTTCTGGGACTCTCCAGAGAATTTCTAAACTGCATCCAAAATTTATGGCATTGCAATATCCATTGCTTTTTCCTTATGGCGATGATGGGTATCGATGCAACATATTCATGGCTAATCAAGATCATCAACCGCAAAGAAAACGTTCACGGGTCCCAATGAGAGCGTATTATGCCTGTCTTATTCATGAGAGGGCAAATTTTGAAAACACCATCATCAAAGGTGGCCGTCTCTACCAACAATTCTTGGTTGATGCTTTTGTCAATGTAGAAGAAGATCGACTTGATTATATAAGAGCTAATCAAAGTGATTTAAGGTCAGAAATCTATAAAGGGATACATGAGGCGATACTTAGAGGGGATGTTGAGGGTAATGCTACTGGGAAAATTATTGTCCCATCTTCCTTAACTGGGAGCCCACGTTATATGATAAATAATTATCAAGATGCAATGGCTATTTGTAGAACTTACGGAAACCCCGATCTTTTTATTACATTTACATGCAATACATGTTGGCCCGAGATTCAAAGAGATATCAAAAAATATAGACCTTACAAACAAGAAGATAAGCTTGATATTGTTACAAGAATCTTTCGAGCAAAGGTAATGGATATGATTGCTTATATAAAATCAGGCGAACCATTTGGCAGAACAATTGCAGGTGCTTATGCCTTTCTTTTTGTATTTGATGTTTAGTTGATTATAAATTCTATACTATTTTCTATAATTTACTAATGTTTTATCATTTAAAAAAAAAAGATGTTTGTGTAGTTGAGTTTCAAAAGAGAGGGCTTCCACACACCCATTTTCTTCTATGGTTAGATGCAGAATTTAAATGTCGAAGTGCTGACGATGTTGATTCAATTGTTTCAGCTGAAATTCCTGATAAAAATGTTGATCCCATTTGTTATGATATTGTATCAAAATTTATGATCCATGGGCCATGTGGTTTACCAAACCAAAAATCTAAATGCATGAAGAAGGGAAAGTGCTTTAAATCTTTTCCAAAGTCGTTTAGGACAGCAACAGTTTTTTATGACAATGGCTTTGTCTACTACAAGCGTCGCCAACAGCTTGATAATTTTATGGTTAAAGATGGAATAGAGCTACACAACAACTATGTTGTTCCATATAATAGAGAATTGTTGTTGAGATACTGTGCACACATCAATGTTGAAATATGTTGTCAGTCCATGCTCATAAAGTATCTTTTCAAATATGTTAGCAAAGGATCAGATAGGTGTCGAATGGCTGTGCAAAAAGAGAATGATGATGAAATCAAAGCTTATCTTAATTGTCGATTTATATGTCCATATGAAGTTGTTTGGCGTCTTTTTCAATTTCCTATCCATTCAAGACATCCTCCAATTGAGCGTTTATAGGTTCATTTGCCATTAGAGCATAACATTGTCTACTCAGGAAATGAATCGCTGTTAAATGTAATGAAAAGACCCGGACTTCAAAGAACAATGCTTATAGAGTGGTTTGAATGCAATAAAAATGATTTAGCTGCACGAGACATGTATTATATGGATTTTCCAAACAAATTTGTTTGGGACTCCAGGCAGAAACAATGGTCTAAAAGAACAAGAAGTTTTAGCCTTGGTCGCCTAACATATATTCATCCTGCAACAGGAGAACTATATTTTCTAAGGTTACTTTTAACTCATGTTAAAGGAGCTCAAAGTTTTGATGATCTTAGAAGAGTTGCAGGGGTTTTGTATCCAACATTCCAACTTGCTTGCAAAACCTTAGGGCTTTTAGGAGATGATAGAGAATGGGCAGATGCTTTGAGCGAAGCCATTTTAACTGCAACATCTCCACAAATCAGATAGTTGTTTGTTAGTCTGGTTCTCTTTTGTGAAGTTAGTGACCTAAATGAATTATTTCATCAATTTTGGAGATCCATGTATGATGATATTATACACCGTTTTAGATCAACTTTGAACATGCCAAATTTGTTAATGTCTGATGATGAGTTGAGAAACTATGTGCTTTATGAGCTTGAATTGCTTGTCAATGTTGCGTCGACTTCTCTTGAAAAGTACAAGCTTCCAATGCCTAATGCAAGGCTGCTAGCAAAAATCAAAAATAAGTTGCTAAGGGAGGAGCTAAACTATGATATAGTTGATCTTAAGTCTCAGCATTCCACAGCTTTCCCAAAGCTTAACGAGTGCCAAAGAAATGTCTATGAATATGTTATTGCAACAGTCATGCAAAAAAAACAGGCTATGATATTTGTTCATGGGCATGGAGGGACAGGAAAAACTTTTTTATGGCATACAATAATAAGCAAGATTCGATCTGAAGGTTTGATTGTGCGCAAGTTGCATCATCTAGGATAGCATCGTTATTGTTGCCAGGAGGCCGTACAGTGCACTCACGCTTTAAAATACCGCTGATGGTTTCTGAAACATTGTCATGCGAGATAAAAAAGAACACAAATCTTTCACATCTCTTAGAGATGACATCTCTCATTATTTGGGATGAGGCTCCAATGAATCATCGATGTTGCTTTGAAGCATTAGATCGTTCATTACGAGATATCCTTGCTCATGATCAGCCATTTGGTGGCAAGACAATATTGCTTGGCGGAGATTTTAGGCAAATCTTGCCAGTCGTTACAGGAGGAACACGGGAAGATATTATCCACGCTTCTTTAAGTAGCTCACCACTATGGCATGAATTTAAAATTTTCACGCTAAATGAGAACATGCGCCTTTCATCAAATGGACTTTCTGATGTTGAGAGGATTGAATTGCAATTATTTGCTGAATGGATCCTTATGATCGGCAATGGAGAAATATCTGACATCCCATTTGAAGATGATTATGATACATGAGAAATATCTGACATCCACGCTTCTTTAAGTAGCTCACCACTATGGCATGAATTTAAAATTTTCACGCTAAATGAGAACATGCGTCTTTCATCAAATGGACTTTCTGATGTTGAGAGGATTGAATTGCAATTATTTGCTGAATGGATCCTTATGATCGGCAATGGAGAAATATCTGACATCCCATTTGAAGATGATTATGATACATCTCTAATCAAGATACCGCCAGATTTGCTTTTAGATGCAAATTCTAACCCTATTGCATCTATGGTTTCTTCAGTTTATCCCTGTATCAACAATCATTGTCTGGATTCTGTCTATTTTCAAGAGAGAGCAATTGTCACTCCTAAAAATTCTACAGTTTCCATGATTAATGATTTCATCTTTGACATGTTGCCAGAAAACAAGCATGTTTATTTAAGCTGCGACAGTGTTAGCACATCGTCAACTGATGCAGAAAATGTTGATTTGTTATATCCAGTTGAATTTCTAAATCAACTTGAATTCAATGGAGTCCCTTCACACAAGCTTTCTTTGCAAGTAGGAACACCAATCATGTTATTACGGAATTTAAACCCATCAGCAGGTTTATGCAATGGAACAAGGCTTTTGGTGACGCAACTAGCCGACAAAGTCATTGAAGCTCGGATAATAACAGGTTCCAGTGTTGGTAGCCATGTATTCATCCCAAGAATTACATTCCCAATAAATGATGAAAGATGTGCATACACAATAAGAAGAAGACAGTTTCCAATTCGTCCATGCTATGCCAGGACAATAAATAAAAGTCAGGGACAATCTTTGAAGGTTGTCGGAGTTTTTCTTCAAGAGCAAGTTTTTACTCATGGTCAGCTTTATGTTGCTCTCTCAAGGGTGACATCGAAAAAAGGGCTTAAAATAATTACACTTGATGATAAAGGCAACCCTCTTGATTATGCAAAGAACATTGTCTACAAAGACATTATTAGCTCGGTCATAAAAAGCTAATATTATAGCATTGGAATACTAATGAAAATATCTCATAGTGCATACAGTTTAATCACCCTTTTGAAGGTTCGACATCAAATCTTAAAAAAAAAAAATCCATTTCGAAGCTATGTTTAATTATGACATGTCTTAGTCATTGTTCCTTTCCATATTTCATCCATGTTCATGCTCTTTTGTGTGTTGTTATCTATTGTTTTTTTTAATTTTCCCTTTCTTTCTTATGAATGTTGTTTTTCGATCCTCTTTTCTTATTATTAGTGTACCCTTTTTTTTAACAGAAACATGGTTGTGCGAATTAAGGATATAAAGAAGTACACCTTTTATCCATTGATGCGGGCACGGGTTTGTCGTGTATGGATTTCAAGATTTGAAAAACAAGTCAGCAATTTTAATTGTGTTTTCTTGGATAATCAGGTACACTTATTTTCTTATTCATCTTTTTCGTTCATGCGTATTGAAACAACAAAATCAGACTTTTCCATTTATTCTTTCCATTTTGTTGTAACGTATATCCAACAATCAACCAAGATACATTATTTGTTTTGTTCTTGGTTTTGTATCAAATACTTTCATGATACAAATGTTATCATCTAATTAGATTTTAATTGTTATTTAGCACTTATTTTTTGTGCATGACATAATCATTGTTGTTTTAAGGGTGGAGCTATCCAAGGATCATCAAAAGCAAGAGATGTTCCTCATTTTGCTGATGCAGTTACTGAAGGTCTTTATTATGAGATTAAAGGTTTTTACACCTATGAAAACAGATCAACAAATGTAGTTGTTGATAATGATGTTGTTGTTGAGCTTAAATCTTCAGTCAAATTTAAAACTATTGATCCTCTCACACCTGAAGTGCCAAGATATTACTTCAACTTCATTGACTTTGGTCATGTTCTCTCTCTAAGAAGAGGTTCAAGAGTCCTAACAGGTTTGATTAGTTTATTTTACGTTATGTTTAAGTTATACACAACTTTTCTACATTGTTTATTACGGATGTTAATTTTGAATAAAGATGAACATATTCTATTATTCAGATGTTCTAGGAAGGCTTAAAGCTATTCAACCGCTTGAACAAGTATTGGTGCTTGACCGCTATTTATGATCGGCTTGTTTTAACTCACAAGTGCATGAGTGTGCGATGTAGCAATTAACTCGGTAAGATCGAGGTCATATCCACAGAGAGCTAGATTTATAAATTAAGCTAGGTAACAACAAAAATATTTTAGGAGAATGATGAATGAATTTGTTTTCTAAGATAAAAGAGAGTAATTAGATTTAAATGATAAGAAAAGGTAAGTCTTGGTTCCAAATCAATTTTGATGGTGATGTATTGGTGAATCCTTTAACATATATAAGATAACTCAACCTAATATCAACGATGGTGATATTAGATCGGAAGATATTACAATGAAGATCTAAAACATGAAAATGATTATTGCTTAAGAATAAACGAGTGTTTTCATATTAAGTAAGACATTGAATCAAGCAATCTCTATACCAAAACTAAGTTTTGTTCATAAAAATTCAAGATTATAACATTACTTAGATGATTTCTAAAATTTCTTTGCAATAACAAAACATTCATGAAGAAAAAGTGAAGATAGACATTAGGATTCATTAATATCTTAAAGAACTCACCTCAATCACCATCATCCTTGATTTGGATCCAAGAAAGAGATTAGCCAACCATAATTATATATAAAAACACTTTAATAAACATGAAATAACCTGAATCAAATTGGAATAATAAGTTTTACAACTAAAATAAAACTGAAATCTAAAACAAGAAGAACAAAACACAATCTCGGAAAATATTGCAAGACAGATTTGAAGCTAACTTGGACTGCAATTTAACCCTCTTTCTGAGCGTCTTCTGGAGAAGGCTATTAGACACATATTTATAGCCCTTTCTGTTAGCTTTCCAGAACATTAAAAACCATATAATTTGGATCTCTGAGTCAAAAGATATGACCGACACGCCGAAAGGTGTTCTGGAAAACTCATTATGTTGGCAACTTGGAGCATATTCTTGTGCCTGATTTGATGCCAACTTTGTACTGCACTTTACCCCACTTTAGAAGCGTTTTCTGGAGACAGCTATTAGACACATAGTTGTAGGCCTTTCTGTTAGCTTTCCAGAACATCAAGAACCATACAATTTTGATCTCGGAGTCAAAAGTTATGACTGAAACTCCGAAAGGTATTCTGAAAAACTTATTATTTCGGCAACTTGTAGAAGATTTTTGTGTCCGATTTTCTTCCTCATTTTTAGCTGAATCTTTCTTCTTTTTTACCCAAGATAAAGTAACAATCTTTCCTCTAGCTTTCCATAGATTTCTCCTCCAATTCTTTCTTCCAAATTTCGACATTTAAATTTCCTGAAATAATTCATTTAAGCTCAAAAAAAACTTGTCGAAACATTAAGAGAAATTTACTAAAAAGCACATCAATTATTATAAAATCCCAAATAAAACTAATAAATACATATGTAAAATAAGAGATTTAACAATACTTTTGATGCACAATCAATTGGTTCGGGGCCAAACATTGGAAAATAAAAGAGAGTTTATCCTTGAAAATATAAGGTTTGTAAGCTAACCCAACAATTTTTTTTTTACTATATTATTTTTTATAACGATGTTTTGTTGATGTTTATTAAAGGGGTGATGAAATGTGTATAACTAACTCTATGGAGTGATCGCGCAAGGGATTTTGATGATTCAACTCTTAAAATGCTCAAGTCACCAATTATGATAGCTTTTGCAGGATTTCGTGTAACTGAATATCGAGGTTTCAATATCTTACATTGCCAAAAAATCCACATTTTTATATACGATGTTACTTCTTGGTATATTTTCTAATTTCATTGCCCAATTTCAATACCAACTTCTACAACCACTAGGTCAACCAAATCTCAATGGGACAGCTGCTTCTCTTTGGTACATAAATCCTGGCATACCTGAAGTGTTGCCTTATCATCATCAGTAAGTTTCTTTCTTTAAATTTAAAATTGATTTTTAATAATTTCAATGTTTTATTTATATTTTTCGTAATCTAATCGCATATCAATTGTATTATAAAAGCTTCGAGAAATTGCATGTTGAAGTGTACCAACTTCCTTCATCCTCGAACGCTGTTTTGAAATTGGAAGGCCAGATTATTGAAAATAGAAAAACTATCAAAGAAATCCTTTGCATGAATCCATATGAGCACAAGGTATTATTATTATTGTTATATCTTTTTTATTCCTTCAAATTTATCACCATTGCTTTTTATGTGAAAAATACGCTAACATTATTTCCTCTCTTATAATAGAATATCAGGTTTGCATGTCGTGCATCGATTGCTGATTTCAATCTTTTTAATGGATGGTGGTATCCAAGTTGTCCTCATTTTGCATGGATCATGATGCAATAACATCTTTACCTGTGCCATGGTTAGCTTTCCTTTCGATATCAAATTTAATAATTCAATATCTATTGTTTATGCACAACCAATATTTTCGATATCAACCAATAATTCAAGCATCATTTTTACATCTTATGTAGGTTTCGTCTTGATTGTGTTGTCACCGATGAAATAGATGTGACAAACTTTCTCATGGTTGGAAAAGTTGCAGCAAAACTTTTTCGGATCATCAGCACATCATTATGTGTATGATAGAGGTTTCAATGATCCATCAAAGATTGCACCACCCATGGCATCAAAGTTAAACAAGATATATATTTTTCAATTGCGGTTTGGAACATTTCGATCAACAACAAATCGATGTGATATACTTATAACAAATGTTTTCGATGATGTTCAAACTGAACCAAGTGTTGTGCAACTATCTCAAATGTCAACTGCTGATGAATTTATTAATGTGTCTGCTTTGTCAAGCACATCCGACCCTTCAACACCTGCCGGTGCTACTCAGAAAAGCAGCTTCTCAGATTCACCATTGACAATTAATCCTCTTAACACAAAACAGCTGCAAGGTGTTACTTTGAATGTTGGAACTAAAAGAAGACCTGACTTCATTGATGATGATTCGCAACAAAGGTTTGTACATTATGCTCTAAACAAATGAACAACTGTAATTAATTTTTCTTTATCAATAAATTTAGCTTATCCTTTTAATAACATATACTTTCACAGCAATGAACAATCAAGCAACTCATCGAAAGATAATGTCCAAGCACAAGCGCAGCAATCAGCGGACAATCCATCAAAGAAACAGAAAGCAAATGTTATCCCCTAAAAAAAGGTATGTTTGACTTCAATTTTTATCGCTTTGTGATGCTTAATAAAAAACCTTTATTGACCGCCCATAAAACTGCTTATTTAGCTGCCAATAGTTTACAAAGGTATAGTTTAAGATTCCAAGAAATAACCTACAATTTTTATTTATCTTGCACAATACAATAAATAATTTTTGGCAATTAATTATAAACCTACCAATTTAATCATATTGATTTTGTGAAAAATCTCAGCTCATAAATAATTGTCTTTTCTTTTGTTACAGAAAACAAGACTTAAGGCGACGTTGAAGTGGATGAAGCTGCTGGAAAATTTGCAATAGTTTCCTCACTTTTGTGCTCAAAACTTTTTGCATCAGTTATCACTTTCCATATCTTCAATTATGAGGTTTTTGTGTTGACATTGTTATGCTTTAATATGTTACAATGATCCAGCAGATATATATTTTGTACTCTATTTCTATAAAACCATGTATATAAAACAAAGTGTTAGAGGAATGATATATCTTCCTCTAACTTTATGCTAAAAAATATTTGGAAACAATTGTCCAAGATGGGATATTTTATTTTTTGAAGGACAAAATATATTAGCTATGTTGTTTGTCTGTTTTTACTGCCCGCAACGAAGTGCGGGCAATCATGCTAGTACACACTAAAAAAACATAAGAAGGAATAGTGGGTCCTGTTCACCGTGACTCATGTGCACTATTCATGTGTAATTTGATCCGGTGCTTTGCGAGTGTATGTCCTCCTTTTTTTCCTGTTTTGAACAGTGTATTAACGAAATTAGCCCCAGAAGAAGACAAAAAAGCCACCGGTTTCAGCGGCTCCGAGGTAAGTGGCCATTCTGGCCCGGTTCGGCGGGGCGGTTCTTTTTTTTAATATTTCTTTAAATAGTGTATTGTCCCTTTTAGCCCTTCAAAACGACAAAATAACGCACAGAGTGGGAGGGGTGAAACGATAATTAGCCATTTTTTTATTGTTTTTTTCCCCGGGTTACTGTTGGCGAGTCCCAACACGCGTCGTCCATTTCCGCAAGCGCGCGTGTTCTAGGTAGTGCGTGCGACGTCCTATGGCATCCAAAAATGATCAACCGCCGTCTAGAACGATATTTTGACGTCCTACGGCGGTGCGTGTATGCATTTGGTTCCTAGGTACGTGTCAATGGGCGTTTGAATTTCCCCCTCTCATTTCGCTCTCCTCCTGCTCAAGCTGACGTCAACGAAACAGTGTTTTTGGCAAAGTTCATTTCAGTCCCTGAACGTTATAATTTGTTTTTCTGGCCCTTATTGCAATTATATATGTTTTGATTTGTTTTAATTTCATCCTTCAATTGAAATTAATTATGTGTTGAAGTTCTAGTTCGGTCCTCATGCTTTTAATTTTGCGGGTTGGGCTGAAATTCTAAATATTTTTGATATCAAAGTTTTGATTAATTGCAATTTCATCCTTCCATACAAATTTATTATAAATCCTTAATATTTTAGGTATCAAAAGTTTTATTTTTTTCAATTCTATCCTTCTATGCAAGTTAATTAGGTATTTCAGTGTCATTTTAGTCCAGTTCTTTTAGTTTCAGGTTTTGTTTTGAATTATTTGATTTCAATGTTTGGATTTACTTCAATTATGTCTTTTAAATTTCAGATATTATTGAAAATATATCAAATTAATTATATATTTTTTATATTTATGTCAAATTAAAGGACGTAAAACTAATATAATGTTCAAATATTTATTGAATATTATCGCCTAAAAATATGTAGAGGGAGAGGAAAAATAACCTAGGATTTTCTTAGAGACAGAAATTCATGTCAGTATTCTTAAATACATTTAATATAATAATACGATGATTAATGTTCAAATATTTATTGAATATTATCGCCTAAAAATATATAGAAGGAGAGGAAAAATGACCTAAGATTTTCTTAAGGATAGAAATTCATGTCAGTATTCTTAAATATATTTAATATAATAATACGATGAATATATCTTATAAAATAAAAAAAAATATTGGCTTCAAAATTAAACTTTATGCTCTTTTATCTAAGTTTGTTTTTTTAAATAAATTTCCAGTGTTTTGACTTTTTAATAATATATTTGTGTATTTATATCAAATTAAAATATGTAAAACCAATTATATATTCTAATATTTATTAGATATTATTGCCTAAGAATATATAGAGAGAGAACAAAATAGCCTAAGATTATCCTTTAAATTAAATATATTATTTGTATATTTATGTCAAATTAAAATATGTCAAACTAATTATATGTTTGGATATTTATTGAATATTATCGCCTAAAAATATATTGACAGAGAGGAAAAATGACCTAGGATTTTTTGAAAGACAGGAATTCATATCATGTTTTCTTAAATATATTTAATAATAACATGATTAATAAATCTTATACAAAAAAATATTAGCTTCAAAATTTAATTTTGTGCTCTTTTATTTAAGTTTATTTCTTTACAAGAATTTCCAATGTTTTTATTTTTAATATTTTAGAATATAATATTACTGGGAAAAAAAACATTTCAAAAAACAATGTTGACAAATTTACTTCCATTATCTACAAGTCAAATTAAAAAATATACAAGTCACTTCTCATCTCCATTAAACAATTCTTTTTAGACGACAAATAAATAATTATAGCACAAAAAAATTAAGTTTATGTTTTAAGAACAAATTGCAATATTTTTATTTCTAATATATCTGATATTTATTGAATATTATCGCCTAAAAATATATTGAGAGAAAGGGAAAATGACTTTGGATTTTTTGAAAAATAAAAATTCGTATCAGTATTCTTAAATATAATTATACTAACTAAATATTAAAATAATAAAATACAATACATAAAAAAACAATCAATTTTCTACATAGATAAAAAAACCCGACGCATCGCGCTGGTAAATCGTTCGTATATTACTATATATATAATAGGCGTGGGGAAAACACTATAGCAATGCTTTCCCCATGCCAATATATATATATATATATATAAATATATATATATATATATATATATATATATATATATATATATATATATATATATATATATATATATTCTTTTGGTGTTTTTGTTCTTTTTGGACAAAATTAATCCATATTTTATGTATTTGTGTTTTTAGATTTTTTTTTCTTTTTTCATTTATTTTGTTTTCTTATCGTTCTGAAATTTTAATTTATGTCGGTTACATTGTATTTTATTTTTAATTTTTTATTATTATTTTTTGTTCCCAAAAAACAATATAGCAATCTATAGTAAAATAAAATACGTCCCGGTTTTACCGTGCTAATCCACAATAACACCTATTATTAATATATATTTTCATGAAATACAAATGGCTGAGATGGTCTAAAAAGCATCAGATTAAGGTCTCCTCTGAGGGCATGAGTTCGAATTCTACTCTCAACACATTTCTTTTTAGCAAATCCACATTAAAATTAGATTTAATATATATTTTCGAGAAAGATAAACGAATGTTGAGGTGACCGAGCGGGTTTATGAGGTGGGAGACAAAAAATCCATTCGAGAGGTTGGGGGTTCAAATTTACTCTTGACAGATTTTTATTTTACTTAAAAATATGATTTTTTTAATGATTATGATAATTTTCTTGTTTTTTTAATAATTATGATAATTTTATGTTGGTAGATAAATTTATATCGATTTAAAATTCATATATTTTATAGAAAAAATGCATGTCACAAGAATTCTGCACAAATTTATCATTTTAACCAAAATATATTATAAAAAAACAATTAAAAATTTTTTATGTTAAAAAAAATATGATACCGCCAGCAACGAGACGCGGGGCATTGGTTGCAAGTAGAGTGGAGGTTGTTTTTTGTTTAAAAATAATCAAAATAATTTAAAATACCAAAAAAACATCATTTTTTCAAAAACACTCCTATAACATTATCATTGCATCAATTCGCTTGAAATCCGCCGATCTTGAAACCAAGAGCACACGTGATAAATTTTCTAGAATTTCGTGGCTGGTTTCCTGATCCCACAATGAAGAAGGTTCATAGAGCTTACAGCCCAGTTGAAGTTTTGAAACCAAGAGCAAACATGATTAACCACTATGGATCTTATGTTACAAAGTGTGCTCTTTGACATTTCAAGACCACTAACTTGACTTTGAAATGGGCAACCATTTCAACACATTGATGAAAGCTGCTTCCTTTTGATTATTTTTTTATATTTGTCATTGTGTCGAGAGAAATTGTTGTCTTTTATTGACCTCTGGTGCTAATTCAAAAGTGCTACGAACCTACACCCAGAAATTTCATAATCACTGTCAATAAAACTGAATAAGAGATGAACAAAAGGTAGGCTACACTTTCACCAAGGCTATGAAATCTGTAACGTTCCAGAACGTGTCGTTCCATTTAAAAAACCGAGACAAAACGGCGTCTTTTTTATCCCGGTTTAAATTCCGGCCGGTTCCAGGAATTCTAGCTAAATTCTGGCCGGAACACCCCGGTTCCATTCCGGGGTCATTAAAATGATGTCGTTTCATTTCCCCTTACATAATACACAGAAACGACTCAATTCATTTTGTAAACCAAAATTCCCAAATCAATTTCGTTTCTTAAACTTTAATTCATCCGTAATCCCTTAAAAATCAACCCATTTCAACTAAAATTTGTAATCCCTCACCTAATCTGTAATCCTTCAGGTGAAAAACTCTGAATTTCTTCCACATCAAACTTGTTCTTCCATGGTATCAACGGCAACACCAAAATACTGATTTCTTCCCCAAAGTTCAATTCAATTGTTCTTCACTTCTTCCCCAAATCTTTTCACGACAGCAATTAAAAGTGAAAGGTACATTCCAGTCCCCAAATCCTTGAATTTATTGAAAGTTTGAAACTGATGAATCATGAAACTGGGCATTACATGTTATCTGGATTCATAGGTTTGTTTTTGATTGATTGTTATTAGCTATGTTTGATCAATTTATGTGTTTGATTGATTGTTATTCTTGGGTTTGTTATTTACAGCTTTCTATTAATTTCTATCTTGAACCATTCGGCAGTGTGATTTCTTTCTTGCAGTCTCCCTTTTGATTTGTTTGGTTGCAAATATAATGGATTTAATTGATGATTAAAATACTGGGATTTTGGATTAGAGGAAAATAAGAAAGAACAAGGTCTTATTTTCTGGATTTTGGTTGAGTGCAGAAAATAAGACCTACTAGGTGCGAAAGAAATTGGAGTGTATTTGAATACATCCATTCGAAAAGGTGAAAGAGGCTTGAGCACAAAAGATTAAATGATTTAGTATTTGTTCACTATAATCTAAAGATTTAACAGAGGTAAAATATCAATCCTATTATATTAATAATTATTTTCTATTACATTGCTATTAATTTTTTAATTTATTTCGTTTTTTCTTTGTAGGAATTTGAGCAAAACAAGAGATGCTTTAGATCCTATTAGCCTTGATAACATTGATCTATTAAATGAATGGATTTATGAAGAACTCAATCTTCTTGATGGAGAGGACATAAGTTGGGAGAGTATCGAAGCACCTTTCTCTACTTTAAATTTAGATGATGAAGAGACATGTTTAAATGAGGAGAATGAGCTTGGTGGAAATGACCAACTATTGGAATGTCTTGTTGATGACTTTTCTTATATTCCACCGCAAGATCAAGACTTTATTTTTATATTAATGATGTAGAAGATGTTTGATGTATATTTTTTTTTTATTTTAGAACATTTTACTTTCATAATATTTTGGAATTTTAGAGATGTTTCTAATTTTGAGATTATTATTTTTTACTTTGTGTTTGTATTGTATAATTTAAAGTTCATTTATGTTGAATTTAAATTATAATTGTTAAATTAATATTTTATGTTTTTTCATATATATATATATATATATGAACAGTACAAAACGTCAAAACCAGAACAGCACACCGGAATGCATCAAAACCGGAACATTCCGTTCCAAATACAAAACCGAAACAGCGACCGGAACGGATTTTACAACCTTGCTTTCACCTTCTCACGATTCCATTAATAATGGTATGTAAATCATTTAGCCCTGATAATAAAAATATTTAACCCTTCTTACATGTTTTTAAAATGTTTTGCTGATTAAAAAAATGTATGGTAAATTGATGAGTTTTAAAGTATTTTTTATATATATTATTAAAAAATATTTAAATAATTATAAAAAACACATCATTTTAATGTGTTATTAATTCAATACACTTTTTGATGTAATTCTATTATAAGATACTACTTTTAGAAATAATATATTTGTTTAATGGTTAAGAATAAGTTATCTATCAACCACAAATCTAAGATTAGATGAAAAGTAATTTTTTTTATTTCAAACATCACAAAATATACTAAAATAATTAGGTATTCACTTAACAATCCCTAGTATTAAATTTCCTTTTTCAGTTGTCGCATTTTATGATAAATTTGATGATCACTTTGCTAAAATTTGGTCATGAAAGAAACAATTCAAAAAAGAGTATCAAAGTGTAAAATAAAGAGAAACCATAATCAATCTTAAGTTTTCATGAGAAAGTACTTATAGGTCCACCAACTTTCATTTTTCTTCTTTCATAATCCTTATATTTTTTGAAAAAAAACTTTTGATCTAAATGCCTATATTGTTCATTTTTCTTTCTTTGGGATCAAGAGAGAAGAGAAATAAACTTATCAAACAATGACAAAGAAAACACAAGTTGACCATATTCAAGAGTTGACAAAAGAGTGATATTGGTGTCCACAAGTTCTATTTGACTGAGATAACTTTCATTTGGATGTTTTTAGGCCTTTAATGTGCTTGAAAAAGTAGATTAGGATTAAGAAAACAATCTTTCTAGTTTTATTTTCACTCTAGAGCTATGTTGAGTTGTAAGATTGATTTATTGAGGTGTTAAGGATACTTATTCGATTTTAAAAAAAAACTAAAAATATATATTTTTTTACTTATAACCTTAACCGTAATTGTCTAGCCACTTATTTGGTGATTATAAATTCAGAATATAAACAAGTAACAACTCATGGGCCTGGCTAGATTGCCAACACTCATCAAGCCCTCTATTTGTTGTGTTAGGTGTAGGCCTTACTTCTTTGTATTTCTGATGCAAACCTTGTGGTCACGCAATCCACAACAAAGAATGAGATCTAATCCCGGAAAGCTGAAATAGGTCTAATAGGAGTGTGACACAATGGAAACCTGCCCAAGACACCAGCACTATTGAAATGAGTAAAATGACGTCACGAAGCTAGTTCATCTTCGATAAGTCAGATTCAATTCGTTCAAGAACTAAAGAATACAAGAATCACTCTCACATATAAATTAAAAAGTTAAGAATTAAAATTACATAGATGGTTGGCAAAAGTTTTGGCTAACATGAGTTTAAATAGTCTTTTAAAAATCTAACCCTAATGGACCCCTTATGTGGACTTAAATGAGGTCCACTCAAAACTGATCCAACATCCTAAATTGAAAAGCTCATAACTTAATCCAAGCAAGCCTTGAATCCTAGCTAAAAACAAAGTCTTAATTAAGCTCAAACAAGCCTTGGACTGTAGCTAACTAACTTAAATGAAGCCCATAAGGTATATTTATTCTTTTCCATCCAACTCATCAATCCCATGTTTCTAAGTTGTAGTAAGATTCTTTTGGCTCCTTTGTAGTCCTTACTTCATAGCCCAAATAAAACTAGGTTGGACCTCTCCTACACATAGATACTTTAATGGTCCTTGCAATTATGACTTGGGTGAAACCTTCAAAACCACGAATCAAACCCCTAAATATGTAATGGGTCTTTGCTAGTGTTTCTGAGCCGGTTCACACCAATTTCTTTCTTTGTATTTAAATTTAAATTTTAGATTTAGACTCAAACACATTATATTTAAATTAATATTCAGTTTACTCACAACTCTTAATAAACATTCTAGAACTTCTTAATATTCAATTAACATAAGATTTATGTCTTTTAAGATTTTAATATATATTTTTTATATGTTCTATCATTTTTTTTATTTAGTTATATATAATTTACTAAGAATTTGTGGTAGTGTTTTATTTTAAAATTTCTCAAAATACTATAATGAGATTCTATTTCGAATACAATGCTTGCAATTTACAAAACATCCTAACATTGGCTTAATAATTGGTTTTGTGAGTATTCATTTATCTTAACATATTTTTAAATAAAAATAATTTTTAAATATAAAAAGTTATTAAGCTTAATTGACTCCAATAAAGTCTTTAATGTGGTGGAGCCCATGGACCGAGTCTCAATTTTAGTGGGGCAACTTGGGTTAATTATTTTAACTGGATTTATTTTTAAGCTTTTTTTCTTCAATATTTGGTTGATTGAAAATTCAGTTTTATAATGTTTTTTAGTTTATTTCTTATATGGCTATTGAGGTCTCAAAAAAATCATATTATTGTGTTTATAGTCAATTTTGTAAGAATATTTTATATATATATATATATATATATATATATATATATATTAAGTTATTCAAACTACGAAAGTACATGATATGAGTCGCAGGTATGACTAGTGAATTCATGATGACTAGGTCAATCCCTTATGTTGTTGTCTCTATATTTGAAAAAATATTCATCTTAATTCGTTTAAAAGTTCCCTTTAAACTTTGAAAGTCGACTAGGTCATATCAAGACAAATCTTAAAGGATTTAATTTGAAGATCAAGCTAAAACAAAGTCAGGAAAGGTTTCAAGGTTGACCTATTGGAGCAAGTTTAATGATATTGTCAAAGAATTCCCCATATCTTAATATTTTTTTAACATTGAAACTTCTTTTTGTTCGATTCTTGGTGGAGCTCAAGCAAATTATGTAATGATATCTTTAATCAAAAGTAAAAGTAAAAAAGTAAAAGATTATAAATTTTAACAAACAAAAGTTAATATCATTATTCTAACTTCCTTGTAAAAATAATCATGATTCTACAACTAATTATGAGTGTTCTGTTATCAAGAAAGAAAGAAAAAGAATGAAGATAAAACTGTAAGTTTTGGTTTATATAATAAGTAAAATGCAAGAAATTAAAAGATAATAATGAATGCTTTTATTTAAGTCACTATCAGAAAGTTGGGAAATACAAAGAAAATACTATTAGACATAAATATGTTAGTAAATTATGGTAATATTTATCGATGAACTATGTCATCACTATATCCCTCGGTATATACCAACATAAATTGCCTTTGGTGTGTATCGAGCAAATTACAGTGAGAAAAAAATGAAAAAGAAAAATAAATATCATTATTACATATGATATTGTTGATGAAATAAATTCATTGCTAATATTCATTGCAAATATATTGGTAATATTTATAAGTTATGACCTCACTAGCAATATCTTTCTCCCTTGCCCCTGTTTTTCTTTTTTGTTCTTCTTTCTCTTAGTAAAAAACAACCCTCCTATTTTATTACAAATCAAACTTCCATTACAAAAAATTTGACCACCTCAACACTCAGTTTGTCAACATCTTTATTTAGATTTTATCAATTATGCACTATCTAGCATGAGAAAGATTAGTGGAGACGGTATTAGAGTCCATATAAGAGTTATAGAAATTAAAAAAATTCAGTCCAAATACTATTACAACTTTTCTTTTATAAAAAAAGTTTATGGAGAAATACTTTTGTTGGTTTGCAGACATAAATATATTTTTAACAAGAATATGATGGAAAAGATGGTGGGGTCAATCTCTAGTTCTATAAACATGCATGAGGTCAATATATATAGAATTATGATTGTAAATGTGATGAGGATGAGTCAAGGTATGTAGCTAAATGTTCAATCTTACATAAATAACCAAATATAACAACCGTGTTTTTTGATCTTTTAAAAGACTTTGACAATTCATTATAGGCTAGTTGGTGTGACCTTGTGATCATGTGGTCACACAATCCACAACCAATAATGAAATCTAATCTTGGAATGCCAAAATAGGTCTGATAGGAGTATGACACAATGAAAGTCTGCCCTCAAAGCAGTACTATTGGAAGGAATAGAATGACACCACAAAGCTAGTTAATATATTTGATGCTCACAGTAACTTTCTAGCACTTTGACAAAAAACCTAAAAGACATTGGTCTTTTACTATTCAAATACTGTTCATTGTGACTCATAGTCACTATTCATTGGCGATTTGGTGTGGTGCTTCGCGGGTGCCCGTCCACTTTTTTTTTCTTTTTCAACAGTGTATTAACGAAAAACCCCCTAAAAAAAGACAAAAAAAAAACCATCGTTTGTTTCAGGGGCTCCACGGTAATTGACCATTTTGGTCTGGTCCGGCCCGGTTCATTTGACCGGTTTTTTAATTTTTATTCTTGCATTGAATAGTGCATTAATGAATATGTTCCTCAAAACGACAAAAAACACGTCTGTGTGCATTAACGATTATTTTCACCCGATTACTGTTGGGGCGTCGTCTGACGCGCTGTTCATCTCAGCGCTCACGCGTACAGCGCGTGCAGCTACATGCGACATCAAAAATGATCAACCGGCATCTACAATGATTTTCCGACATGTTCTCTTCCACCTGGTGTGGCGCGTGTAACACATAAGTTTCAATAAACGTGTCAATGGTCGTTTGAATCCCCCCCCCCAATTTCTCTCTCCTGCCTGCGCCACATGACGTAAGCTAAACTATTTTTTTCCAAATTTCATATCGTTCCCTGAATGTTATAAATTGTTTTCTTGGCCCTTATTGCTATTATATAGGTTTTGATTTGTTTCAATTGAAGGACGACATTGAAATTGATTATAGATTGAAGTTTCAATTCGGTCCTCATGCTTTTAATTTTGTGGGTTGGGCTAGAATTCTAAATATTTGTGGTATCAAATTCGATTGGTTTCAATTTCATCCTTCAATGCAAATTTAATATAAATCCTTAATATTTTCAGTTTCAAAGTTTGATTTCTTTCAATTTTATCCTTCTAGGCAAGTTAATTATAGATTTCAGTTTCATTTCGATCCTAAATCTTTTAATTCCAGGTTTTGTTTTAAATTATTTAATTTCAATGTTTTGATTTACTTCAGTTTTATTCTTGAAATTAAATATATTATATAAAGTATATCAAATTAATTATATATTTGTATATTTATGTCAAATTAAAATATGTTAAATTAATTATATATTCTAATATTTATTGAATATTATCGTTTAGGAGAAAAGAAAATGTGACCTAAGATTTTTTAAGAAAAAATATTAATATCAGTATTCTTAAATACATTTGATATAATAATATAATAAATAAATGGGATAAATAAAAAAAATAGCTTCAAATTTTAATTTTGTCCTTTTTAAAAAAAAATTATTTCTTAAAAAAAATCACACTTTTTTTGGTTTTTAATATTTCAGATCTAATATTACTAGGCAAAAAATACCACTAAAAAAATGAAAAATTTACCTAGATTTCAATAATATGCGAGTCACTTCCCGTTTCAATTACACTGTTTTTTTTAGATGACAGATAAGTCATTATAGCACAACAAAAAAAAAGATTTTTTTCCAAAAACAAATTACAATATTTTTGTTTACAATGTGTCAGATCTAATATTACTAGGGAAAAAGACGACTCGTAAAAAATAATATAACAAATTTACCTAGATTATCTACAATTAAAAAATATGTTAGTCACTTTCCGTTTCGATTAAACTGTTCTTTATAGATAGCAAAAAAATAACTATCGCACGCAAAAAAATTATGTTTATTTTAAAAAACAAATTACAATATTTTTATTTATAATGCGTCAGATCTAATATTACTGAGAAACAAAAGCAACTCATATAAATTAAAATGACAAATTTGTCTAGATTATCTACAATTAAAAAAATATACGAACCACTTCCCATTTTGATTACTCTATAAAGTATGTAAGACTAATTATATATTTTAATATCTATTGAATATTATCGCCTAAAAATATAGAGAGAGAGAGAGAAAAAAAAATGACATGGTATTTTTTTTAAAAATGATATCAATACTCTTAAATATATTTAATATAATAATATGATTAATAAATCTTATAAAAAAATTGCCTTTGAATTTAAATTTGATACTCTTTTGTTTAAGTTTATTTCTTAAAAAAAATTACAATATTTTCATTTTTAATATTTTTAATATAATATTAATAGGGAAAAAAAACTTAAAAAAATACAAATTTACTTAGGTTATCTACAATTAAAAAATATACGAGTCACTTCTCGTTTCGATTGCCTTGTTCCTTTTAGACGACAAATAAGTCAGTATAGCACGTAAAAACAAATTAAGTTCATTTCTTAAAAAAAAATTATAATATTTTTATTTTTAATGTGTCAAATCTAATATTATTGGGAAAATACAACTAAAAAAAAGGTTGACAATACAATTAAAAAATATACGAACCACTTTCCATTTTGATTATACAGATTTTATCAATTATAATTTTATTAATTAAATATAAAAATAATAAAATACAATACATATAAAAACAATCAATATATAAATAAAAAAAATTCTTGCAGATCGCGCTGGGACATCCCTCGTAATCTCTAAACATCCCTCGTAATCTCTAAAGTTCCATTTAAACCTTGAAGCTCGGAATATCTATCTTACTGTTGAGACCAAACGACGTAGTGTTTAGATAATGGAACTCCGATGATTGTATATGGAGCGAAAATCACACATGGGTGGTGGTACATATAGTCAATCTCATTGCTCTTTCGGTCTAAATGAAGACCCTCTTCATCTCCATTTAACCTTTCTCTTCTAGATGAATTGGTTTCAAATTGTTAATAATTATTATTTTAATTTTTTTCTACTTTGTTTATTTGATTTTTTTTTAGTTTAATATATTACTAATGGAACAGCCGAATAAAATAAAAATCACCACAAAAAATCTTTCAACGGAGAAAAATTGTTCGCGATTATATTGGTAATTAAAGTTTTCTAGATGGAATTAGTGTTTGACAAAATAATATGCAAAATTCCAGTAAAGTCGTAATTAGGAACATAGAGATAATGAATCCATAGAAAAGGAAAAAAAACAAGAAGCATGAACATGAGACGAAAGGGGGAGCACTGTCTGCTCTCCTCTTTCTAAAATTAGTCTACCCTCGTGTCGATGATCTTACCCGCTCCCACCAAGGTCGAATTATATTAATTTTTGGTGGGAGCGGGTAAAGATCATCGACACGAGGGTAGACTAATTTTAGATATAATATATATATATATATATATATATATATATATATATATATTTATAATTATGCTCGTGAGTTGCCTTCTCCGCTTGATTATCATGAAAATGTAACATCTCAGGTGAGAATTCTGCTATCATTTGGACATCAATCCACTTCAAATCCACCAACCTTGAAATTTTAAAAAATAACAGACGAGATAAACTGGCCCGTATTCATGTAATGATAGCCTATAATCTCCTAAAGCAGACATCATGAAGGTTCATAGAGCTTACAGCCCAGTTGAAGTTCGTAGTGGATTGACCACTAAGGATCTGACGGCAGAGAGTGCGCTACTTGGCATTTGAAAACCCCCACAGTTGACTTTGAAATGGACAACCATTGAGCATATAGTACTTGTATATTAGCAACCAGGAACTAGTCATCATAGCCATGAAGAAGCTGTGTAAAGCAACGGTATATTCCGAGGATAAACTTCTCCACCCACAGCCCTCCTCAAGTTCCCTGTAAGATTTTTAACAAAATTCGATCCTCTCTGAGATAGATTTGGACCCTAGTCAAGCACTTCGGTGTCACCTCACTTTTGCAATGCATTATTTCGCAAATCAAATTTTACGACCCACCATGAGCGTTTGAGATGCTTTTCGATGGCATGGCCTTGCTTTCATCAGTCGTACACTTCATATATTGTTGAGCAATGATTGTAATAGGTTATTATTTTCTTATTTGAGTAATATATTTATTGATGGTACGTAGCAATTTCACAGCTATATATGAATAGTAGTCCTATTAGAGCTTTAATTATATGTCTACAGGAATATTGTTGCAAAATTATAAATTAGAAAGGCAGGCACAAGTGAAAACACTTTCGAAAGCATACACCAAAAAAACAAAGATCAAAAACTGAGTTACAGAGTTTTCCACCCAACGAGATAGAATAATTTGTTTTTTTTATTAGCAGTTGAGATGCAAAGATGAAAACCCTAAACGTGTCCAGCAATCATATTGCTGCTACAGTCAAAACTCAGTGATGGCATGCCATGTGTACCCCCCCATCATATCTTCTGATAAGAATATTCTGCTCGATCTAATTCAGAGAAAATGGCCCTAAAGAAACTCCACTAGTGATGAAATCTGGTTCATCAATTGTGGGAACCATATAAGGAAAAATAAAAATAAAATCTTGCTTGTCATTGATATCCGTCTTTTCCTATGTATTTACAGGCAAAAGTAACCAAGAGCTGCTGCATCTCGCCGCACGCGGGGCATTCATTCAATAGTCCCTGTCCCATCCTTTTTTGGGTCTTTTGAGTTGCTTGCGAAGGAGAATCCAGATACCTCTACGTTAGTGGTTGATGAAGAATTTGGAAAATCATGTGGTGCAGGTTGGATCGCTCAAGAAGGAGCAGCTTTTGACTACTCCTATGCTAGGATTTCATGATCATGCATGTGGCAAGATCAATTTGATCAAACCCTGAGAGGACGTACGTGGCTCATTGCTGGATTTGCTCCACCAGTTCAAGTTCCACGTTATTCGGGTCATTGGAGATTTCAAGAGCTCAGAACTTGTAAAAGAAAGAAAGAAAGAAAGATCAATTTCCAGTTGTTAGTTACTGCTTTGATTTTGTATTTTACCAATTCTTGCAATATTTACGAACTGAAGCATGCACATCAGCTTAACACAGTAACGCAGTTGCTAGCTACCCCCATCCAAGGCCACATTTCACTCTCAGGAAATAATTTTTAATGCAGCAACTTGAGTCTGCCTGAGTCAACATTATAACACGTGTTGTCTGCTAGCTAGACATTCGCCAATATTTGCTATGCTGTAGTCAGTCCATTTTCAATTTATAATAAAATATATTTTCCATTATCTTCTTATGGAAATCTAACTTTAAATGATAACGTGAACCAAGTAATTTACTAACTAATCAAGTTAGGTATTTATTGATCGAAATTTAAAAAAAAAAAGATAATCAGGATTTTAGTTATGAAGAAAGTTTTTGTCCACTGAGAATTTGATAAACTAATCAACTTGCTTTTCAAATTTGTTTTTATCTGAAAAAGTATCAAATTAATGATTTTTGAAGATTGTGATGTAAGAAATTAATATATATATATAAGCATCATTTCAAATTATTTTTGATTGAAAAATATTTTAAAAAAACATATTACACTACATTATATTTTTTTGATTTGAATTAGTTTTTTTAGTGTTTTTAGATTGTTTTGATGTACTAATATCAAAAATATATTTTAAACTAATAAAAGATTTTGATGCATTTTCAATTGAAAAATATTCTAAAAATAATTGTTATTATTATTATCCCAAACACCCATAATCAAGTCATGGGATGCATTTCACGAATCATCAATTTCTACCATAAAAGTACCACCTCATTTCTCATTACATCTTTCCCATACTTTTACCTCCACCTTCGGAGGTTTTTTGGGTTTTTAGCAATGTGAAATTTTATTAGATATAGTTGAGTGTTATTATATGTTATAAGAATTATAAATATATGTACATTTAGTTTAGTTTAAGAAGATATTATGCTAATCCATCAGGCTAATATTGTTAATTTAAGAAGATATTATGCTAATCCATCAGGCTAATATTGTTAATTTTGATTAAACATGTGACATGTTGAGAATTTTATTTTTTATTTATTTAAATTGTGAGAATTGTGTTTTTTTTTTAGGTAGGGTGTTAATGGTAGAAGAAATTGTTCCAATACATGTCTTTTAGTCGAGTCGTAGATCAATGACTTGAGTGTCATCTATGACTGAGTGTCATAGATGTCCTTTTCGACTAGATCAAATGTGCTATATCCTTAAATATTTTTTCACCAATGCTATTTTAGCAAAATACAAAAAGAAATTATTGTGCTAAGTTGACACATACTCTAAAAATACAAATAAGAAAAATTCAATTCCTCAAAAGATACATTGTTTTTTATTAATAAATCCACATGTGTAATATGAATTTTATCAACTAATTTGAATTACGTACCCATCTAGACTCACTGGATTATACTAATATATGTATCTCATGCTCTAATCCCGTTAGTTTTCTTCTTCTTTTTCTTATTATTATTATTATTATCTTGCCAGTTTGATCACTTTTCTTAACTTAAAAAAGTAAAGAAATCACAAGTTGAAAATTGGATGTATATGAGCGAAAACACATTCAAGATACTTAAATTGTGATATATTGGATGATAATTTTTTTTAATATATATATGTATATGTATGTAAATTAATATGATGACATATTGCATTGACCAATTTATAAAATTAATAAAAACAAATATAGATAAAAAAGAAGAGGCCAAATCCAAATAAAAAAAAACTTGAAGTTATGGTCTATATAATGAGTTAGGATCTAATACTAGAGTATCATAATGAAGACAGTAGTCAGGATCTAGTATACTTAATATAAAATAATTAAATTTAGTATATTTAAAAATATCTAAGGCTATAAATTTCATATTTTAGTATTATGAGTTCATTAATTATATGTATAAAAAAATGATTGAAGTTAGTTGATTTAAAACACCAAAGGTTATTTAAAAAGAGTTTTCCCCTTAGAGTATTTATTATCATCACACTTTTTGATGGTTTGGTTGTTTGCTTCCTTTGATTTCCATAACTGCAATTTAATATAATTTCCCATTATTAAGTAATGTGATTTGTGACAGACACATTTAAGTGAGGAGTGCTGCTGCTTTATAAACATGATCAAACTGTTCTGCTGCTGCTGCAACGTGGAACTCTGCAGCTTGTTTCAGGTGCCCAAGTTCTGGATTTTGTATATTTCTCTCATCTCGAAATTTGTTGACATTAATGAATTTGTGCAGGGAGTCAATAGCCAGAATGAAAATCATATTTGCCCGAGCGACCTGCATGCTGATTGGAAGCTGGATGCGGCCAGGTACTTTTCTCTTGCTGGGGCCATACGTTTACCCGGCAACCCTCTTGCTCCCCGTGCTTGAACACAACGCCGGCTAAATAACAAAATGAAAAGGCAAAAAGTATTTGGAACGACACAGAGCCACTAAGGCCACGACCAACAGTTTTTAGGATCACCAAAATATTGTCTTACTGTATCCTTTTCCACACAACATCATATATATTGTCTTCTGTATCTGAAATATTAACCGCTCATTACCTTAATTGCTCTCTTTTTCATCCGGTGAGTGTAATTATCTGCTGCAACCCACCCACCAGCATGCATGTTAATATGTGGATAATTAGACACACCATATGAAAAATCCAAGTCAACGTCGTTTAGATCTATCTAAGACGCGATTAAAAAGAGTTAATATCTTGAGTTTACCACGTGCAAATATCAGATTGATGGATTTGACAGTGTTTCTCCATTGCCCTGAAACTTTAGAGGTTAGTAAGCCATGGAGCTTAATGATTTAGATATTCAATTTAATCAAATAATTCCATGCTCCTATTTTTTAATGAGGATAGATTGTCCATTGAGTTTAAGAGGATAAGATCTAGAGATATACAAGATTTTTTTTTTATTTTGTATAATAATTAAAAAAATATCCAAAAGTTGTGAAATGATGAGGTAAATTTGCACAAGGTCTCTTCGAATCCAAATTCTTCCTCTCCTTATCTTACTTTCAAAATAACCAGTTCAATGGCGATATGATCGAGCAATTTTATTATTTTGAAAGTAAAATAAAATAGTTAGTGTGTATGACATAGTCAGTCTTGCAATTTTTTCATCGATCATAAGGATCTCTTCTTCTTTTTTTTGTATTTAGTTCTTGTTTCTTGTTTATAATTTTTTTAAATCACTTTTAAGAAATTATTATTATTTAGACTTAACTTAATGTAGAGATTAATATATAGTTAATAAAAAAAACCATTGATACCACCTTGTCTAATCATGGTTGTGAGTGAAATGCTAACATTGTAATGGTGACATGACAACAAGGTGGCACTCATATTATGGTAATAATAATAAATGGATAATTATTTCCCCCTCCCACCCAATATAATTTAAATTATATGCTATTCATTATTCTTACACCTTTTTTTAAAAAAAAAACATTTAAAAAATAGAATGAGGATTTTATTACGTTACTAAAACAGAGAGTCCAGAAAAATAAAGAGAGTAAATGATATAAGTTAGACCCAAGTGAAATGACCAAATCCCCCGGCAAAGAGAAACCATCTGAACAATTGCGACATACCCCCCACCCCTATAAATTAAATGCCATGCGCACATGCTTCTTCACCACATTGGCAAAATATGGGTGTCAACTCCAACAGAGCAGAAGATTTCTGCAGCCAGGATACCATTCTCAGAATCACCACCGAGTCAGTACTGCCAGGCATGGAAATACACAAAGTTTGCCTGCCACCCAAAAAGACCACACTCCAGAAACTCAAGCAAAGGCTTGGTGAGATCTTTTTCCCTGATGATCCCCTCCACAGATTCAAGAACCGAACATGGTGCAAGAAACTGCTTCTGGGTCTTCAATTCTTGTTCCCCGTATTTCAATGGGGACCCGAGTATAGCTTTAAACTATTGCGGTCTGATATCATCTCCGGGCTAACCATTGCTAGCCTTGCTATCCCACAGGTGAGGACGAGCATGCATACACTGCACATGCATCATAATATCCTCATATCCTTGCGCAAGCACATACCTACATGGTCTCATTTCTTGAAATAAAAAAAAAAATTAAATTATGATCATGATTCGTTTTTGCTACCGCAGAAAAATGACCTGTGTATATACATATATGGAAATATATACACATGCATATGGACATGTGTATCTATGCATGTGCTGTGTTGTAGTGCCTGTCATCATCTGATTTCTTAGCCTTAATGGACAAAGCACTCTGAGCTGGGGCTTACCGCATTTATTCCATTTCCTTTTGCTCATTAGAGGGGTCATTTCTTTTCTCAAATAATCAAGGGGGAAAGTGGCTGTGTAAAGGGTTTATCATGCAAAATTTAATGGAAAATATTTTATTTTTATTCAAAGAGACAAGCTTTTGTTTTGTCCTACTTGGAACATGGTTTTCTGTTTCAACATTTATTCAAATGATATTCAGTAATATTTTAGCCTTGATTTTATATGGTAATGTCTCAGCATTCCTTGTAATCTGACAACATAACTTTTCTACTGCAGGGAATCAGCTATGCAAAACTTGCAAACTTGCCACCCATAGTGGGTCTATGTTAGTATCAATATCATGAGATTTCTGTATTTAGATTGGAATTTATTTATGAACATATACAAGAGTGATTGCAGCTTTTTTGCATGGTGAAATTGAAATAATAATAATAAAAATAATTTGGTTTGGTGCAGATTCAAGCTTTGTGCCCCCTCTGATATACTCTATCCTTGGGAGTTCTAGACACCTTGGTGTTGGTCCAGTCTCTATAGCATCATTAGTCATGGGATCCATGTTAAGTGAAACAGTTTCTCCTCATGATGAGCCAATTCTTTATCTGAAATTGGCTTTTACTGCAACCTTCTTCGCTGGCTTATTTCAGGCTTCTCTAGGATTTCTGAGGTATGGATAAATTTGTTTACTTTGAAATGGGAAGTTGCCTTGATTGTGAATTTTATAGCAATGGTTCAGCTTGTGATCTTCTGACAACGGCATAAGTTAAATTTAGTCTCTTCATGTTGACCACAAACTTTCAAGAAACAAAACTCAAAAATTCTAGGTAAACAAAAAAGGTTGCTTTCAATGGGAAAATTTGACAGAGAGAAACTTGTGGCTACTTGGAGCACCGAGTCACTGATTTTACAAAATTGGTAGTAAATTGTCGATAGAGTATAGATAGTAGAAAATATATATTGTTGGCCTCTTCTTGAAGATTAATTGTTTTCCTTTGATGGTTACAGGTTAGGCTTTGTTATTGACTTTCTCTCAAAGGCAACTCTTGTCGGATTTATGGCTGGTGCAGCTGTGATAGTATCTCTTCAACAGTTAAAGGGATTGCTTGGAATTGTTCACTTCACTACCAAGATGCAATTTATTCCTGTAATTTCCTCTGTGTTCAAGAACAGAGATGAGGTAAATAGCTCTGAGTTCAAGGAACCTTTTCTTGTTTTAGGGAACCTTTTTGTTTTGAGACATGAAAATAATAAGATTGTAAGCAGAATCTTCTGTGATCTGCTAACTTGAAAAGGAAAAAACAACGGTGAAGCAGAGTCTCTATAAAATTGTTATCAGTGAACAACATCCACAGTTTTAACAATTGAAAAATCAAATTATTGGTTGGGAGAAGATGCCACCTCATCTTCTTTTTTCCATTCTTATGAAATGAGCATCATTCTACTTGTCATACACTAATGAAGCATTATACAGTCCAAGGATTTCATAAGGTAACAACAGCTGTATATAATCGATGTGCAGTGGTCCTGGCAAACAATTGTTGTGGGCTTCAGCTTCCTGGTGTTTCTATTGACATCAAGGCATATTGTACGTATTTCTATTTTGCTTATGATGGTAGTTCGCTGGTTCCTTGTATGGTTCTTGAAAGTTGGATTTTCACTGAATTGACACAGAGCATGAAGAGACCCAAGTTATTCTGGGTGTCAGCAGCAGCACCATTAACATCAGTGATTCTCTCAACACTTTTGGTGTTCTGCCTCAAATCGAAATCTCACAAAATCTCAGTTGTAAGAATTCACATGTTAAGCTTGCTACCTTCAATACAAACCACAAACAGACATTCCTTCAGGGTGGCTCCTCTCATTTAATTTCTTTTCGCTCTGCAGATTGGCTACCTGCCAAAGGGTTTGAATCCACCCTCAGCTAACATGCTGTCTTTTAGTGGCCCTGATATGGCACTTGCTATCAAAACCGGCATTGTAACTGGAATTCTATCTCTCACTGTAAGTTGGTTCAAATATTGGGGTTCTTGCCATGGTTAAATAAACAGTTTTTTCCCAGGAAGGAAAGAAAAAAGAAAGAAACTTTACAGCAATGTTTCCCTGCCTTCCATTTGTGACTATTGCAACACCATACTTTTGGAAATTAATAGTAATGATTTCTACTGCTAAATATTATACTCTCCCTTTATTATCTTGTTTTCTAGGAAGGAATAGCTGTGGGAAGGACATTTGCAGCTTTGAAAAATTACCAGGTGGATGGTAACAAAGAAATGATGGCTATTGGTCTCATGAACATGGCCGGCTCCTGTTCTTCATGTTATGTAACTACAGGTGATGATCGTCTTATAGTTTTATCTTTTCTTCGGGGGCTCTGTGATAGTGAATTTTCTGAACTAGTCTTTTCTGTTACACTTGCAGGATCATTTTCTCGATCCGCAGTAAATTACAATGCTGGAGCACAGACAGCAGTTTCCAACATCATAATGTCTACAGCGGTGCTAGTGACCCTGTTGTTTCTCATGCCACTGTTTTATTACACTCCCAATGTTATCTTGGGAGCCATCATCATAACAGCTGTAATTGGTCTAATAGATTACCAGGCCGCGTATCGTCTCTGGAAAGTAGACAAACTTGACTTCTTGGCTTGTGCGTGCTCCTTCTTTGGCGTTCTTTTCATCTCAGTGCCTTTGGGTCTTGGAATAGCAGTAAGCTACCACCTTTCTTGAGATCTATTCCTCACAGTTGTTTTTGTTTGGCTTGTGGTGTATATATCAAAAAAATACTAAAAGAAACGCAATATGTAATGATTCAACTCTGGCCGTAGATTCATGAAAACTTGGATGTCTAGTTTCTTTCCAAATTCATCTTTAGACACAACCACATCCCACAAAATAACTATACATATTGTTCTTACGGGTTCCTTTACCTATCTTTCAGTTTTAATGAATGTCTCTATTCGCTTCAATTTCTGACAACTTTGCTGGAATTCAGGTTGTAGTTTCAGTCTTCAAGATTCTCCTGCATGTCACCCGGCCAAACACCTTAATTATGGGGAACATAAGAGGAACGAATACATATCAATGCCTCGGCAGATACAAGGAAGCGTCAAGGGTTCCTTCATTTCTCATACTTGCTATTGAGTCACCCATCTACTTTGCAAATTCCACTTACCTCCAAGAAAGGTTAGAACATCCACCCAAGTTTATATTTTACATGTACTTGTAATATCTTAAAAGTTCCTGAAATCCCAAGAGTGTGAAAGATATGGAATTTGAACTTTTTCTATCTATATTATTAAATCATAAGGTCCGCATTGTGCTGGTTTAACTGTGACACCATGTTTGCCCAAGTGCTCTATGGTACTAGATATCAATAGCATTGATGAGTTAGGCTTTTCTGATCGAAGGAATTTCCTGCTGCAGGATATTGAGGTGGATTCGAGAGGAAGAAGATTGGATAAAATCAAATAATGAGGGCACATTAAAATGCGTAATTTTGGACATGACCGGTATGTTACCCTTTTGTCACAAGACTCTGGTATTCCCTTGAATCAATCTTAGTTTTGGAAGACTATTATTATGATCGATGCCCTTATGGTATAACGATAAAATTTTGATGAGATTGGTGAGGCCATTCATGTCCCTGAGAGTAGTTCTTACGTTGAATACAGCTTAACATGCGGGAAAGATTGAGGCCTCAACATGATCATTAGAAATGTAGACGCGCAAGATAGCTGTGACACCCCACATTGCCATCACTTACAAATCTTTTCATTCTTTTTTCAGCGGTGACGGCCATAGACACAAGCGGCATTGACTTGGTACGTGAACTCAGAAAGATGCTGGAGAAAAGATCCTTTCAGGTGAGATTGTCTCCAAATCAGTTTCATTTCACTGTAACGTGATTAAACCTGTCAGTTTGTAACGTGATTAAACCTTTTCTCATGTAGCTTGTGTTGGCAAATCCCGTCGGAAGCGTGATGGAAAAGTTACATCAGTCCAAAACACTCGACTCTTTTGGACTGAATGGTATATACCTTACAGTTGGAGAAGCCGTGGCTGATATTTCAGCGTTGTGGAAATCTCAGCCGTGATCTCTAGAGTATAACAATGAGACAAGAGAAAGAAATGGTTGAATTCAATGTTTCAGTGACTAACAGTCAGACACTTCTATATTTAAGGAAAGGCCTCTGTTTTCTTTTTTCTTTTGAAGGGAGTGTATGGACATTCAAATTTTGCTTCATTTCAATTAAAATAGATGAAAACATGACCTTGTCATCTTTTCTATTAGTTTAATGTTGTTATCTTGGTCGACATCAGACAAAACTGCAGCAATCAGTGATATCAGTATCATTGTTACATCTTCCTTCTTTTTTCACATAAGATACCCTCCCTTGGCCTGTCTTATCTTTCATGATCCACCATAAAGTAGCAGGCAGAAGCCACCCCATTTCTTGGTCCCGAATTTACTGGTCTTTCGTCGCAGAGGGTATCTTAAACATTGAATTCAATGCATTTGTAGAATCTTAATTTCAAATATTTTATACAGTGATACAAACAAAAGTAGATCATGGCCTAATCAGGCTCACACTGACAACGGTATAAGGCAAGCTCCAGAGAGGATGGCTAGCTTCAGACTTGGAATCACTTGGAACCAAATTGATTAAGATGCTTTCACGTGATGCTAAAATGGCATATTTATCATTCAACTTAACAGCTAGTGATCTGATAGATGACAAGTCCTTGCAGAATATTTATCTTACATCCACCCACCGACCACAGAAAGGAACAATCAAACAAACAAACCTAGTAAAGGAAGCATACATTTTTTTTTTTATAAGAATAAAGCCTTGATTGAATCAGTTGTTCTGATTTCCTTGATTGATTTTGGGAGCAGGTATGGTGTTCTTTGGGGTCACATTAGCACCTATACAAGCAAACTAACACACACCAATATTTGCTCCCACGTAGAAAAGATCACTGATTTGAAATAACCTTAATAATAAGTGAAATAGCATCGAAGAGGAACTAGCTTGTCTGTGAAACCACGAAACATGTTGGATTAAAATTGTTGTTGAAAGCGCAGGGACATTATCCAGCAAACTCATGGAGACATTAATAGGAGCAGTTTCAGTGGGGGAGGCACATATTATCCAAGAATGACTCGACACATTGCACGTACATTTCAGAGGCTCAATTGAGCTAACCAAGAGGCTCAATTGAGCTAGGAGGCAATTTATTTCTATTTATAGTGTGTCCAAGTTGCCTGGACTAGAGGGAAGCGCAGTGTTCTTGCTTCACTTCTTCGTTAGTGAAACCATGTGAAATTTGTTATGTATTGAAAAATACTTAACACATGAATGTTTTTATTATTATTATTATGGCCGCCACGCTCTTTGCAAAAACAATATTCATGCTAACTTAGAAGTAGTCTTCACTGAAATAATGAGCAACAGTTTGGTCATTTTCACATAAAAAAAAAATAGAGCTGATTATTGGGGGCAATGGTCATTCAAAAAAATAAATTTTTGTTATGAAACAACTGAAGAAATATTGAAATAGGGTTTTTTTTTATCATATTGGTTGTGTCGTTATTTTAGATAAATATAAATATAATTGAAAAAAAAATTTAGGCATGCATCAATGTGTGGGAGACACCTAATCCTCTTTTAGACATCACGAAGCGGTATACCCAGCGATGCGACGAGTTTTTTATCTATGTAAAAAATTGATAATTTTTATATGTATTTTATTTTATTATTTTAATATTTAGTTAGTATAATTATATTTAAAAATACTGATATGAATTTTTGTCCTTTAAAAAATCCAAAGTTATTTTTCCTCTCTCTCAATATATTTTTAGCCGATAATATTCCATAAATATCAGACATATTAGAAATAAAAATATTGTAATTTATTTTTAAAACATAAACTTAATTTTTTTTTGTTATAATTATTTATTTGCTGTGTAAAAAAAAAAGTCTAATAGAAACGGGAAGTGACTTGTATATTTTTTAATTTGACCTATAGATAATGCGGTTAAATTTGTCAAAAAAAATTTTAAGATGTTTTTTTTCCCAGTAATATTAGATCTAAAATATTAAAAATGAAAACATTGGAAATTCTTGTAAAGAAATAAAGTTAAATAAAAGAGCGAATTGCCCGTGCGATGCGCTGGAGATCAGTTGTGGTGTGCGTAAGCTCACATGAATACTCCGATTTTTTTTTTTAAAAAAGAAGTGTAGTTTAAAAAAAACATTCAAACAGTAATGAAAAGTGAAAATCATTGTTCATCAATGTTTAAAAACATTAGTGGCCGGAGAGATTCGAACTCTCGCTCTTGTGATGCGGCAACAAACGCGTTAACCACTCGACTTAGGTGTTAATCCTAGCATACATATAATACTTATCTTACATTTTTGTGTTTTTTGCATTTATTTTATATATATGTGACATGATATATTTTTTGTTTAAAGTGATTTTTATTTTAAATTTTTTAAGATTTATTATTTATATTATTATATTAAAAGTATTTCAGAACACTTAGATTAAATTAATTTGAGATTTTCAAAAAACCCACTTCATTTTTTTATATATATTTTCAAGCGTCGATACCTGACAAATATCAGAAAATAGCCGCGCATTACGCTGGGCTTTTTTGATGTAGTAATCTGATTAATTATTGAGTTTGTAAAGAATTATATAGTTGGCAGATAGCAAATTGTAATCGCTAAATTCTGTTGTATTTTTTTTTGTATTGAATTAGTTGGTTGTTGTTATCGGTTTAAGTGCTCGAATAATAATTCAGTTGACAACTCTCAAAATTATAATCGATAAAATCTATTAAAAATGAGTGAATTGTATTTACGGTTATAAAAAAAAGTGCAAGGGGAAATCACCTTTTTAAACAAAATTGTGGTGCGCATAAGTTAACCTGGAGACCCCGGTCATGGGGAAAAAAAATAAGCGGAAAAAAAAAAGAAAAAAAATGTATAAGTTGAACCAAAAAAGGGATAAAAAAGAAGAAGCACAATTATAAAAAAAAATGTGGAAGGGGAAATCACGTTTTTAAACAATAATGAAAAAAACATTGTGGTGCACATAAGTTAACCTGGACACCACGGTCACAAGGAAAAAAATAAGCGGGAAAACAAACAGGAAAAAAATATATAAGTTGAACCAAAAAAGGAAAAAAAATGGACCTGGAGATTAGTCATGGTACACGTAAATTGTCATTGATATCCTAATTTAAAAAAATAAAAATAATAATAATAATAATAAAATAAAATAAAATGGAAAGCAAATTTTCCAGATAATCATTTTTAAAATCAGGATTGTAGAAGAAAAAATAAAAACACAATAGTTTAAAAAAAAGAATAATAATAGAAAAAAAAGATAAAGCAATTGGAAAGTTGCTTTAAAAAAAAGAATTTCGAAAAAAAAGAACTTAAAAAAAAAGTAATTTTCAAAAAAAAAAGTAATTTAAAAAAAAAAACAGTTGCTTAAAAAACGGAATTAAAAAAAAAAACAAAGTCAACATTTGTTTTTGTGGCTGAGAGTTTCGAACCCTGCACAATTGAATTTGCAGCGTGCAGGCCAACCGCTTGACCACATCTAAATATTTGTCAAACTTCACCATAAAAAATACAAAAAGAAGCTTTGTATAAAAAAAAAAAAAAGGTGCACCAACTCTCGCGCAGCACCGGAGTAAACTGCACGTCCACAGTGACTATGAGTCACAGTGAACAGTGCTCATCACTGTTCATTTCCCCGTTTTGTTTTAGGTATTGTTAATGTGTAGCACCTATCTCCTATATAAACCAACTTTTATTGTGTCGTTGAATCACTATGGCGCCCTATTTCTTTTAGTTTGTCATTTTTCTCACTCCTCTCTCTACTTCACTAATTTTTCTCACTCCTCACTCCTCTCTCTACTTCACTACAAAATCACATTGGTTACTGGGTTATTCGTTTATTTATTATTATTATTATTATTATTATCATTATTATTATTATTATTCATGTTTGTTTTGTAAAATGACTTGTTTTTAATTTCATCTTTTAATCTCAATGTGTTTTTTAATTTGTTCCTTATTCTTTTTATTGATTTTTTAAATTGATTTTTCTTTTCAATTTCACTCTTTAATCAAGATTTTTTTATATATTTTTTTTTCTATTTTGATCTTTATTCTTTTGGTTATTTTTTCAATCATTTTTGTTCAATTGATTTTTCTTTTTAATTTCTCTCTTCAATCAAAATTAATATTTATTTTTTATTTCAATTTTGATCCTTAATTTTAATTTTTTTATTGAGATTTATTTTTTATTTTATCATTCAATATTTAATTAGTAGGGAATTAGGGTCTATAGTTTTTCCAAAAGAACACTTTCAGTCTAATAACTCGTTTTACAAGTTTGAAAAGTTAATGCAGATTATTATTATTATTATTATTATTATTATTATTATTATTATTATTATTATATATTCTTTTGGTGTTTTTGTTCTTTTTGGACCAAAATGATCCATATTTTATGTATTTGTGTTTTTATATTTTGTTTTAATTTTTTATCATTTTATTTTTTGTATTTATCGTTCTAAAATTTTAATTTATATCGGTTACATTGTATTTTATTTTTAATTTTTTTTATTTTTATTTTCCAATCCCAAAAAACATTGTAGCAATCTACAGCGTTTTTCTTGCGCCATGACAAAAGGATATATATATATATATATATGATTAACTGTATAATAAAACACATCCCGGTTTTACTTTGTTAATCCAAAGTAACACCTACTATTAATATATATTTTCATGAAAGACAAACAGTTGTTGAGGTAGCCGAGATGGTCTAAAGAGCGTCAAATTAAGGTCCCTTCCGAGGACATGGGTTTGAATCTCACTATCAACACATTTCTTTTTAGCGAATCCACATTAAAATTAGATTTAATATATATTTTCGAGAAAGATGAACGAATGTTGAGGTGACCGAGCGGGTTTATGAGGCAGGAGACAAAAATTATGTTTGAGAGGTTAGGGGTTCAAGTCACACTCTTGACAAATTTCTATTTTACTTAAAAATATAATTAATTTTTTTTAATGATGATGATAATTTTATGTTGCTTATTTCATTGAAACATATTAAACAAATAAATTTATATCGATTTAAAATTCATATATTTTATAGAAAACTTGCACGTCACAGGAATTCTGCACAAATTTATCATTTTAACCAAAAATATATTATAAAAAAAAGTTAATATTGTTTTGTGTTGAAAAAAATATGGTACCGCCCGCGACGAGGCGCAAGGCATTGACTAGTGTGTGTGTATGTGTGTGTGTGTGAATAACAATCATCATACGAGGATACATGAAGTGGGCTTCTAGGGTTGCAAAACAACCTATATGTGTGTGTGTGTGTGTGTGTGTTACCTAACAACTAAAAGGCGTGGGTTTTTTCCTGTTGAGAATCATGTGCATTGTCTCTAATTCTTTTGTGGATTGCGGCAGTGTGCGCCCGAATTTCTCCTTCGTCCACGTGGCAAAATGAGCTGCTTTCATGGGGCCATTTTTCGGTTTTTCCTTTTTCTTTTTTTTTTAAATAATCAACTGTGAACAGTGTATTCACGATTTCACCCCCTATAATAAGACAAAACAACGCCTCAGGTTAAGGGACACTAGCGCACGTACGGACCGGTCCAGTTCGGTCTGGTCCGCCGCAACTTTTTGTTTTTTAATATTTTCTGAAATGACAAAATACAGTTGTAGCCCCTAATAAGACAAAAACATTGAATTGGGTACAGGGCTAGAACGGTAATTGATTTTATTTTTTCAATTTTTAATTCGGTGTCTGTGCAGAGCGTGAGGGGCACGAGCCAAACGGTTTTTCGCCTCACGCCCTGTTGAGATGGTGCGTGCAGCGTCATACGGTGGCCGGAAATTGACTACCGGAGTTGTTATCGATGCGTCGACACGTGGTTTTCCTCCCGCGGTGGCGCGTGTAACCTACAAATGTCTGTGGACGCGGCGGAGGCTGGTTAAAGCAGTCGGCCACGTTTCTCTCTCTCCTGCACGTAAATGTGCAGAAGAGTCCCCCATTTTTTGTTACTTTTCACTTCGGTCTCTCTACTTTTAATTTGTTTTTGGTCCTGATTTCTGTTATATAAGTTTTGATTTAGTTCGATTAGGTCCTCCGATTTTAATTAATTGAATGTGAAAGTTTCACTTCGGTCTTGCTACTTTTCATTTCTAGGTTGGCTGTAAATAACTCAATGAATTCGGTACACAAGTTCCAATTTGTGCAATTTTGTCCTCTAATTAAATTGACAAGAAATGTAATTTTCATTTTAACCCTTTGACTTTTTATTTTTTAATTCAATCCCTTTATATTTGATTTTTCATTTCAGCCCTTATACTTTTATTTTTTTATATTTCTAGAATAATCCCTACTTTTGTCCATGTATATATAAATATATTTAACACAATAATAATAATAATAATAATAATAATAATAAGAATTTAATTATTTTTTGTTCTTACTCTTCTGTTTTTTTTTTTCTCCTGATAATTTTATAATATTTGTTTTGCCAGTAATAGCAATAATAATAAAAAAATTGTTAAATTTTCTTGAATATTTTTAGTCTTTCATTTATTTTTGTTTCTTTCATAATAATAATAATAATAATAATAATAATAATAATAAGAAGAAGAAGAAGAAGAAGAAGAAGAAGAAGAAGAAGAAGAATTTAATTGTTTTTCTTGCTTCTTTTTTTAATATTTTTTTCCCTCCGGATAATTTGATAATTTTTATTGTTTTGACAGTAATAGCAATAATAATTATTTTTTTAATCTTTTGTTAAAGTTTCTAGGAAATTTTTATCCTTTCATTTATTTTTGTTTCTTTCATTATTAACATAATAATAATAATAATAATAATAATAATAATAATAATAATTTAGTTGTTTCTCTTGCTTATTCTTTTATTAATATTTTTGAATTTGTTTTTACAGGATAATTTAATAATTTCTATTGTTTTAATAGTACAAGCAATGATAATTTTAGATTTTAAGGCTTTAATTTTGATAATGTTATTATAAGGTGTGTTGAGCTATTTTATTATATTAAATTTTGCATATATCAAAATTGTATTTGAATTTTGATCCAGCAAATCCTATAAAAATTGTTTGCTCAGCCCGCAACATAGAATATATATTTTTTAAAATTTTCACCCGCGGCAACACGCGGGGGCAATTAGCTAGTGTATATATATATATATATATATATAGGTTGTTCCACTTCATGTATCCTCGTATGATGATTGTTATTATTTAGAGAATGATCATATGATTGAACCTGCTCGGTATCCTTTACTTCAAAGCTCAAGACACGGGTGGAGATGGAGTCGGCCAAAACAAGAAACAGAAGAACGAATCATAAGACATCGCGAGTTGTAAATGCAATTTTAAACTTCAGCGTGAAAAATCCAACTTCAGTATCAAATCTGATATTTCTAATGCAAAGCAACCGTTGTAGCAGCGAGAGCCTCTCCTCATTCTACCTTTCAACTTCCTTGCTTCTTAACGTGTACTCTCACAACATCTCACACCAGTCAGTCAAAGACTTCGTAAAGCACGAGTATTCTGGAGACTACCTTTCAGCTGTCATGTTAACTGATACCAGAGGAATTGATAATATATTGCAACTCCAGAACAAAAGATAGATAGGTTTCGTTGCTGCTCCAACAATTAATCCACTTCGCTAAATGCTATTTTGCACACAAACTCCTCACTTGCGTAAAGCATCAAACACTTCGCAAAGCACTTCCAAGAAGAGCTGTGATTTTGGCTAAACAAAGCGCATTTTAGTAGTGGGCAGAACCCAGAGATCTTGAATGTCCTGAGGGATAAAATGACACTTCCAGATTGTACTTCTCATGCAACATAAGAAGACTGATTTCGGGGGGCTTAGCAACTACATGACATTAACACCAGTTTTTAGGACTTGTCAACATAAGGTTGATGTTGACAGATGGTCACCTAGAAACCAAATCCAGCATGTCCAGCTCAAGCATTTTGCATTGACTTGTCAAAAACAAACCTTTTTGTAAATAGCTTACTTGAAAAGAGGATCTGTTGCGTAGAATCATACCTCCAGCTGCTTAAACACTTAGGTAACAGGAACCTAAGTCTGGTTGATGAACAATGACCATGTGACCAAAGAAAAGAATTATGGGGGGAAACTGTCATAAGGATGAGAGTAATTCCAGAAAAATAATATTGGTTTAGTGGGCCTGGAAAGATTCTCAAGACTAAAAAAATTGAGTTCATGGACATGCATGGAAACTCATCCATTTGTCATATTAAAATAAGAAAACTATATTAGAAAATATATCTGAAGAAATTATCATCAACTCTTCCAAAACCACCTAAAATTTTACATTAAGAGTTTCCTGATACAACACTTACCTACTATCTTCATCCACCTTCACATCATTTGAGAGCCATCTTCAAATTTCTTTGGTTATTCTCCTTCATCACCACCTGCATAGAATTTAACTGAATCTATAGATTAAAACTATCCCTTACTCTCACTATCAAAGTTTAGATTGATATCCGGCAAACTTCACACAGGTTACAGAAGCTCCTTGAAAGCTTCAAATAAGCACCATTGTTGTCCCAGAAATATATATATTACTTGCTGTTCACTTCTGTTGTTGGTCAAACATCTGCATGGAATAGTCTGGTATTATTGTTGATGATATAACAAAAGTTTGAGAATGAAAAAAGAGAATAGAGAAAGATGATGCATAACAATTATTAGACTGGATAGCAATGCAAGCTGTGGAAAAGGGTAAACAATATGCAAGTTCTGATAGCTCAGTCAAGGCTTATAATGGTAAAAAGAAAATGTTACAAAGATAATAGTGCAAGAGCCAATCCAGTATCCATATTAGGAAAGATTGCTCCCAAGTTTCTCACAAGTACTGCCCTTGACACAACATTTGAAATTACAAGAAATAAAACTCCACCAGTCAATGTTAGTTGATTCAGAATCAAAACAAGTAAAATAACAAGGTGATATCAGAACATGTAATTTAAGGTAGAAGCAAGTTGCAGGATGATATCACTTCATGACATTTGACTTTTTGTAGCCATATGCATGGTAAGAATGAGTAAGGATATCACCTTAAACAATAAATATATCACAGAGACAATCAACACGAGTAAAAAGTGGAAAGGGATAGAACTAATAGTTAATATTTACTATAAATGTAATATTTTGTCAACATGCAATTTATCTGCGCATTCAATCTTCAAACTGAATCAGTTCCCAATACATCCCTTCCAGTCCAAACTGCTGCAAGAGCATGGGAAAAGTCCTAAAATCACACAAAAAAGTTGGCACACATGCATGTAGATGTAGAATGAGATTTGAAAAGTATCGGTATAAATTCACTGAAAGCCACTGAAAGCCTGTTATCACTGCACTCAAGCCAGATCAAGTCCACATTTCACAGCAACAGCACTGTATAAAATCAGCACGTTTGATAAATAAATCAACATAAACCAAATTCATTGAGCACATCTGTCCAACTCGCACAAGATGTAAATTATTCACTCCCCATAGGAATTCATCCTCCCACAGATCAGGGCACAGCCACTATTATATACCTAGAAAACGAATGAAGCACAATGACATTTCATGAATAAGGTTCTGTTTACGAAGTTTGTTTAACATGTGTAGAAATTTCTTACTGGATCGAGATCGTGCAATGGGAATCTCCCGGAGTTCACGCTTGATACACAAATATTCACCAAGCAAGGCCATCACTGCAAACCCAGTACCATTAACAACCCACCATGTTATCGAGGAAGGCCACCCTCCATATATGATGCATTTAAACAAATGGATGATATAGAGGGTTGCCGAAAAATCTAAGCACTTCTTCGCCCTCTCAATCAAAAACACCATGTACCCAGCTCTACATAAAAAACAAAACACACACAAATAAGCAAATCAAGTTTAACTAAAGAACAGTCATCCATTCCATAAATAGCTAAATAATTACTAGAAAAGGATAGCAATAACAACAATCAAGGGGCAAAAACAATACCCAATTTATCAAATAAACATAACAAAAAAATGGTAAAAAAAGAAACCCAGAAATAGAATTACCCAGCAAAGGAGGTGAGGAGAAGGGAGGCAATGACACAGCAGCCGGTGACAGTGGAGGTAGTGATAGTGGCGAAATCAAAGAAATAAACGAGAGTCAAGTGAGAGACGCGAGTGCCAACAAGAAAGGATAAAAAGAAACCAAGGGTGAGATAGTAAAGGCATTGAAGGCAAACAATTTGGGCTACTATTAGCCATGGATCCCATACCGATGCACCATAGAACATGATGACTCTTTACCTGCTGCTGCTTCCTTTTTTGAAGCCCAAATTCAAACAGCACTCAAAGACACAATTCAATACAGATTTACAACATGAAGAAATGATTGAGTTGACAAGCAGAAAGATCGAATCCGATTGAACAATTTCTGGGAAAAAAATATTTTATGGATTGCCTTCCAGAAATTTGAGAGAAAGAAACGAAATTTGAAACCCTAGATTTAGATTCTGAGTAGAATTGTCGGATCCGATCGAACTATCTTATTTGTTTTTGTTATCTGTTTTCAATAAAATAAAAAGCTTACTCCAAAATGTTTTCGAAACTGAATTCACATTATTATTATTTAAGCAATGATTTATGAATTAGCTTAAGAGGCAGGTTGGTAGGCCTGAGGTGCCTCCTGATAGGGCTGGAATCGGGTACAGCGCATTTAGATGTTGGTTAGGATTGGATCTAGAGTATCATCAAGTAAAAAGTTGGTTTGTTAATACAATTTAACTTCATTTTTATAATATTTTTTGTTTAATAGAAATATCATATTAATATAAATAATTTTAATATTATAATAGTAAAAATAAAAAATATTCTTATAAAAGTGTTGTTATACTCACAATAAATTTGAGATAATATTTACAGCTTTTAGGGTGTATTTAAAAGAGATAATATTTACAGCTTTTAGGGTGTATTTAAAAGTGTAGTTGAGTTTGTTTTTTAAAATATTTTTTATTTAAAGATATAATAAAATAATTATTATTTATTTATAAAAAAAATTATTTTTGATATTGAATATTAAAATTATCTAAACACATTAATGAAAAAATAATTTAGATAAGAAACAAAATGATATATTAAATATTGTAATTAAAATATTTAAAAAGAGTTGCCTTTCTTAAATATGATCGTCGAGACACATCAACATGTTCTCCCATTGTTCATAAGCAATATTGTTCTCTCTCTTAAAAGCTTTTAGTTTTTAGATTCTTGATGCTGCTCTCTTCAGCATGAAGCATTGTTCTCGGACCTTCCCTTTCCCTTTCTTGAGCTAGATCCTCAAGGCTTGGCTGGTTTCGTCTTGGTGGTTCATTCAGAGCAACCTCAAGATTTTCCTTGAGCCGGTGAAGCTCCTCCTCCTCCTCCTCCTCCCCCTCCCCGTCCCCGCAGCTTAGCATCCAGGGCAGCCTTCTTTTCAGGGGATGATCTCAGCCCACTAGATTCATCTCTCTTAACTATGAAAGAAATGATCTTTGCATTTAATTCATCCACCAAGGAATTCTTCGATTCAATCCTTGGCCTTCTGAGAATGTTTTGGCTACTTATTTCACCCTTTGTTTGCCCGCAACTGAAATTCAACCTCAGCAAGTGGATTTCGACATCTTCTGAGAATGTTTTGACATTCCCATTTCGAAACCATCCGACAGCCATGCAAACACAAGCTCAGAAAAGGTATACACAATCATGTTAGCATGCATGATACAATTAACTGTTTCATTCTATCACTGTGTTTGCTCCAAATGACTGCTTCCTAGTGCTCGAAAGACTTCCTTTTCATTGTAAAAACAGAAACCATGCCACGGTGATGCCTGCATTCTTAAAGTAGAACCGTTCATTGATTTTACCCGAGTCAATTAACTCACATAATTTCAATAACATGAAAAATAAATATTATCCCTACTTCAATAATATTCTAATTTCTATACTTTATCTCAAATCATATTTCTTTGCAATATCAAGTCATTGATCATTTGAATAAGATTTGATGCTCTTCAAATCTTATCTCACCTTGTGTAAGGATTTAATAATTCATATTATTTGAGAAGATATAGATCATTTTTCATAATTCGGACTATAGTGATGAATTATATCTTGATCACTCAAATACATTTTTTAGAGTTTATGTTATATCCACTATCTACTCATTTGTTATCCTTACCAAGATAGTGTGTAAAATGATAAAAACATAACACTTCTTATATAAGATAATCTAATAATCTTAAAAATCACTTACACAAATGTCATGTGAGTTTTTTTTTTTATTTATAAACACAAGTGATATCTCTATATAAAATTCTCATGGATCAATTTAATGTACATATCATCAATAAGCACTTATATATTAGTTCCACATGACCTTTATACCTTAAATTACAAGATCAATTTATTATATATATATATATATATATATAACTCAACGTTTATAATACATGTTCATTATTAAGATATGAATGATTATGAACTTTTAAGAGTAATACTTTGATGTAATAGGAATCCTACAATTATAATATTTTTATAATTTTCGATGTAAAGTATTTTTTTCCATAGACTTCATGTTATATATTCCTTTATCAAACATTAAATTTATAGACTAAAGATAAATTAATATTAACTATAAATAATATCTTTATTTAATAAAACTTAATATGTTACGTTAATAGTATCACATGTAGCCACCCGATTGGTTTTAAGGCATATAAACTAACAATATCACACTTACATTAAATTCAACCAACTAGATATATTTTTTTCTCTTTGTATGGTGATTATACTTCTATTAGGATTGTGCCTTAGTAAAGGATCTTCAAGATCCTCTCTATTGGGATATTTGTTATATCATTACATATTTTCTTTTTTATGATTTCTCCAATCAAAAGGAATCACTTAAGGACATGTTTGTAATTTTTCTACGATCTTTTTTCATTTGCTTGTGTAATGACTTTATTATTGTCACAGTACAATGCTACTAGATCAATAATACTAAGAACCATATCCATTTCAATAACGATTGTTTTAATCCAAACAACTTTTTTCCTATCTTGAACGCAAAGATGTATTTAAGTTTAATTGTAAAACATATTTGGGTTTCTTATTTGGAACACTTATAATTTATAGCACCTCCATTAAAAGTAAAAATATATTCTAACTCAGATTTGTTATCATCAATATCTTATTAAAAACTAACATTTGAATAACCATAAAATTTCAGCTCATTTTCTCCCAATACTAGAAAAAACATGTTCAGGCCTTCTTGAGTATTTAAGAATTTTTTTTAACTATTTTTTAGAGACATTCACCAAGATTATATTGGTATCTATTTATTATGCTTAAAGCATAAGACATATCATGTCTATAAATAATACCTTATACATAATAGACCATATAAATGAAACATAAGGAATCATTTCCTTCCTATTTTCTCAATTTGTATTTTGGGGCACATGTCTTAAAGAGATGGATCCCATACAAAAATAGTAAGTATCTTTTTTAGACTTTTCTATTCTAAATCATTAGCATCTTGTTTATGTGAATTTAAGAAACCTTTAAGATTTATCTTTATATATTTTAATTCATAGTATACATACATACATATATATATATCATAGTATACATACATACATACATACATATATATATATATATATATATATATATATTGTTTTTTTATATCCTTTATGGAGAAATTCTTTGACAGCCAAATCTTTTTTTATTGAAGTAAATGAATGTCATTTCTTATTAGTAGTGATATGTAATCTACATATAAGATTAAAGAACCAACATTGCTATATCACTAGTGTCTTTTTTTATAATATAAGTTTCATGCATATTTTTGATGAAATCAAACTATTTGATTGTCTTGCCATAATAGATATTTGATCTTCGTAAACCTATAAATGAAAATGAATTTTATAGCTTGCATATTTTTTTAGCAAAATCCTTATATTCAAAACCTTTAGTTTATGTCATCTATAAGTTCTCATGAAAATCTCATTCAATAATGTTGTTTTAATATCTATTTGCCAAATCTCATGGATTGGACAAAAATCAATTTTTATATTATCTAAAATGCACCAAACAACTCCATAAAAAATTATCTTGTCCAATTCATCATTGTTTCAACATACCAAACACTACTTTGCAGACCTTATATAATTTATCATCTTTTCTTTATTTATTAATCATTTCTATTAAACTTATTTCCTAAACTAATTTCCATTAATACACATGAAAAATTGAGTCTGTTTGTTTTTCTGGTACGAGCTTTAAACTCAAAAAATGAATTTTGTGTTAATAGTTTGTAATTTTTTTTATAAAAAAAGTTCCACTATATGAATGTTTAGAAGTGTGGTTAAGGTTATTTTTGAAAGTGTTTTTTATTCAGAAATGCATCAAAATAATTATTTTAAAAAAATAATTTTGACATGAGCACATGAAAATGATGTAAAAATACCTAAATTTTTTAATTTAAAGTAAAAAAAATGTTTTTTTTAAAAAGAAATGTTAAATATGAAACATATATGATCTAGATTTTGCTTTAGATATTGAGGAATGAGTTAACTATTAGGTGAAACTAATTAAATTGTTCGCACTATATTGCGGAATCATTGCATAATTTTTATAAGTGTTGAGATTGAAACAATTAATAGGTTTTGCAAGTTCAAAAGATATATAATATCTATACATAAAATGGTTGATATAATGAAATACATCAACATATCCTATTATAACAACAACATCAAAGGCTTAACATCTAAAAATATCATTACTATTATTGCTAAAACAATAAAAATTATTAAATTACCTCATGGAAAAAAACACTCGAAAAAAATATAAAAGAGGAAGAAAGAAAAAACTAAAACTAAAACTATAATTATTATTATTGTTGTTGTTGTTGCATGAATAATGAGGGGAAATTAATAAAAGAATAAAAAAAACCCAAAATTTTAACAAAATAGCAAACGAAAAATGAATAAAAAATAAAAAAATATTAGCTAAAAAAACTTTAGACGTGAAAATAAAAAAAAACTAATAAAAAATGAAATAGAAAGAACAACGAAAAAATATCAATTTTTAAATAATCACAAATACAAACTTAAATTTACGAACAAAATATTTCAAGAAAATGCTACCTCAACTATAGAGAAAATAATAAAATTTAAAAATCAAAGCTAAGATCACACACACACACATAAACATGGACAAAAATAAGGACCATTTAAGAAATATAAAAAAAATATAGGAATTAAAATAGAAAATTAAAAGTATAAAGACCAAAATAAAAACCAAATATATTTTCAGTATCAATCAAAGGACAAAATTGAAATAATCAAATCTTTTATACTAAAAATATTAAGGAATTTGAAACCAAACTCAAGATTAAAAAAATAATGACTAAAATGAAAATATAATATATAATCAATTTCAATCGAATGACACAATTAAAACAAATTAAAATTTACATAACATAAATAAGGACCATATAATGCAATTTAAAGAGTCCGGAATGAAATGAAACAACAATAAAAACATGGGGTTGCCATGTAGTTTAGGGTGAAGAAGAGAGAAAAAGGGAGAAATAAGTTCAACCTCTCACCATCACTTCTCTAGCTATCATGTGAGGCTACACGCTATATCATGAGGAAGAGGACATCGTGTGAGATGTCGGATGCATATTTTTCACCACCAAACGACGCCACACGTGCCATCTGAAGCATACGTGAGGCCCAAATGCTATCGTGCATGTGTCACAAGCACACACAATATTGGGAGGAAAATAATAATAATAATAATAATTGATAAATTACCGGAACACCCCTTACAACCAACTTTTCAATTTTGTTTTATTGACATATTAGTATTTAGACATTTTCAAAACATGTGAAATTTTTGAAACACCCCGTTGGCAAACCATGATTTTTGTTTTATTGAAGGGTAAAAAAGTTATTTTACTGTGCAATGGAATATGAAATTACTGCGACACCCCTAAGTACTGTTGTGTTTTATCTTTTTCGAGAGATATAATGATTTATTTACTATGCAAAAAAATAAAATAATCAATAACCCGTGACATGACCCAAAAATCCGAACCGTCTCAAAAATATTATTACAATCCACAATGATTTCATTCATATGCTACAGTAACTAAATTAAATGATTACTCTATAGTACAAAAAATATAAAAAATTAATAAATTATAACCCGACCAAACCGACCCAAAACATCATTACAAATTATAGGAATTTCTATAGGAATTTCACTCACGTGCTACATTAATTGAGCCATGAAATCTGTTAGTATATAGTATAATAATAATTATTATTATAATAATATGTTTTTGTATAAAAGCCTATCCAAGTGCAGTCAACAGGATTGACCAGGTTCAATAATAACGTGGCACACCAATGAATCCAGTAATTATCACAATCACACCTGAAAGCCTGGACAAGGTCACAAGCCGTATGTTAGCGGCCACTCTCTTTTCATTCCCATCAAAATATACTTATATTATGACCCTCAAGCCTCTCTCTTCACCTTCACATCTTTAATTTGCGTATTGTTTAAGTCTTTTTGAACATCTAAATCTTGCCCTTCTTGGAGGCTTCTTTTACAGTTCAATACCAGCAACTTGGATTTCTTTCCAATTTAAAAAGTGACTTCTTTTTTCTTTCTTGAGGTAAGAACCAATCTTGGTTTTCAATTAACTTCGATTTTGATTTGACTCTAGAATTTTTCATTATTGATAATACTGATTAATGGGTTTTGCTTGTCTTGTCTTAGAGTTTTTGATTTTTCGTGAAAAGTGGATGTGGTAAATTTAGAACTCCTTGTTGAAGTGTTTTGAAATAGGAAGTTTGATTCTTTGTTGTTTTGGTAGATTTGGATTTGATGGAGTAGTTAATGATCTCGGGATAGAAAAAATAATTGTATTTTGTTTTCCTGGAATTTTGCGATATATTTTGGTGTACATGGTCATTTAGAAGTGATAAATGAGATTACTTTCACTTATACTTTGTGAGTTTTGTTCTGTTTTTTGGAACTTGATTTGGTTAAATTATGAAATCGTGGAAGGTGATTTGATAGGTGACAGTCTTGGGGTTTGTGATGCTGAATCTATTATTGATTCTTAAAAGATAAGGTAATTTGAATTTGGGGTTTAGACAGTGATGTTTCTGGGTGGAAAAAATTATGGTGAGTTGTTTTGATTATTTGATTAGATGACATTATAGTGATTAGAATTAGTCTGGAGAGATACTTGGGGTTACCATTTAGATTTTCTTATTGTTGAGTTTAGAGTGTGCTTAAAAAATGGATAATACTGAGGAAGATGCAAGGTACCCACCAAATCCATATGGGGAAAACAACCGGCAGAGTTATGGTTCTAATCATCACAAACTTCTCGTGGGTAATGCTGTGTATCTTAGGGAAGTTGATAATCAATATTCCATTGATGAAGATGAGGATGGTGATGAAGAAGAAGAAGATGAACATGAATTAGAAGTGGAAGATGGGGAGAATTATCAGAAAAATGGCATCCATTATGTGGGAAAAGATGTGGACGAGGAGGATGAGGGTGTTGATGAGGAGGATGATCAAAGGTGCAATAGGAGGATAGATGAAGATGAGGATGGTAATGAAAAGTATTATAGGAGGATAGACGATGATGACGATATAGAAAGGCATCCAAAAAAGCGAAAACTAAAGAGTTTAGTTTCAAGTTATGAATTTGCTCCTCGTATTCCAGCACCTCCTGTTGCAGCTCCTGCATGGTCAAAACCATCAGTTGGTGGACGTAATCCGCTTACAGACTGGAATGAGCGTGAAACATTTGTTTTGCTAGATGCATGGGGTGATAAGTTCTTGCAACGCGGGAAGAAGAGTCTTCGATGTGATGAATGGCAAGAAGTTGCAGAGAAGGTGTCAGAGAAATCCATGATTGAGAGGACGGACACACAGTGTAGGAATCGTTTGGATACATTGAAAAAGAAGTACAAGATTGAGAAGATAAAGGCAGCAGAGGCAGGCGGTGGTGCTAGCAAATGGGTTTATTTCAAGAAGTTGGATATTCTAATGTCAACATCGGCTCAGCAAGGTGGACTCTCCTGTGGGCTGGACTCGGGAGAGTATGTTTTCATGAACTCAAAAGCATATTCAAACCATGTCAACGGATTGGATGAGATGCGGGATAGTCCAGGGAATTCAGAATCAGCACGTGATGAGGATGATTCGGATGGGCTCCCACCCAAGAAGAGAAGTCTTGGAAGAGAGTCAAGAAACTGCAATGAGCAATCCTCTTTTGGTTTGCTTGCAGATTCTATTCAGAAATTCAGTGAGATCTATGAGAAGATTGAGAGTAGTAAAAGGCAGCAGATGTTAGAACTAGAGAAGATGAAGATGGATTTTCAGAGAGATTTGGAAACGCAAAAGAGGCAAATTATAGAGAGAGCAAAGGCAGAGATAGCCAAAATTCATCAAGACAGTGAGGATGAGGACACCATATCGGCCAATAGTGCTTAATATGTGCAATTCTGTCTCTGATTCTGTGTAACGTTTAATTAGCTTGCTCTCTGCTCCTAGCTGTGCAATACCGGGGCCTTTTGTAGGCTCTTTCCCATGTGTAAACGCTACTACTGAATAGCTTATTGTATTAGTTTTAATAAAATAAATGGGCTGAGAAGATGATTACTCCTGATTGTTGTGCTTATCCTGTTTTCTTTGTGAAAATTTGCTTGTGGTGGATGATAGCGTGTCTTACTTATTCATTTTTTTTTTGTTTTTGTGGTTTGTTGGTACTGAAAGCACCCTTGATTGACTGACATTGCCAGAAAAATAAATTCAGTAACTTCCTTTGCATGCAAGTGCAGATGACATTATTAATTTCTGTATCCCAAATCTGCCTTTTTATGTACCCTGATAAGTATAGGATGAGTTGGTTAATTCTTTCGTCGGTAAAACTTTTTTTTTTTTGTGTGTGTAGAGGATTTAAGAATGGCATTGAAGGTCATTTATATATGAATTTTATTGGTTTGTCGTAGGAATTATGCTACTGGTGCACCACCTCGACATTGATGGCTGGAAATGCAGAAGCAAAATTTAAGATTGTTTAGCCGTTGCTCACCCCGCGCAATTTGCTCTGGAACTTCCAGGTTATTAATACCCGAAGCATAGCTTAGTTTCGCATTGATTATCCTTTTTTTTTTTTTTCTATTGGTATGAAATATTTTTGTTTCGGCATGTTATTTTAAGATTTTATTGTTCATATATAATTATATATATATATAAAAAAAAAAAGCAAAAAAATATATAATTTTTATTCTATATAAAATCAAAGTTCACACAACAATTTTATTTTTTTATAATATATATTTTTTTATAATTTTAATTATTTTGATTTTGGTTCATATAATAAACAATGACACAAGTCCATTCAAAGACATGTGATGATAATTTTGAAGGTTGTTGGAGATGAAAAACACAATGACAAGTGGCAACAATTTATCTAAACGGCAAGATATGAAAAGCAAGAAAGTCAAGTCACGTGCAAGATGATTTTTTTTTTCTATAGCTGAATTGGCACAAACAAAGTAATATGGACACGTTTTATCTGGTATTTGACTGAAAAATCTAGAACAAACTAAAATTTAAACTGAGATAAAAATGAAACATTTCAGTCAAAACAAAATGATAGTGACAACCATGATCCGAAATTGATTCCGGACTCATGGTACATTGATCAAGGCATAAAATACTTTGATTACTACAATTTTTTCCTTGCCCGCATGATATCATTTGAAAAATTGGCACCAATAAGCTCTCTTTAACAATCTCAAACTAATAACATCAAGAAAGACCTTAATTGAAGGCAACACTACTCCACATACGCTATATATAAGACTAGATAATTGCCCGCGCGTTGCCGCGGGTAGTTTTTTTGTATATAATTTAATACAATTAAATCTACAACGATCAATTTATATGATAGAAACAAATAAAAATTATAGATTAAAAGATAATATGTTTAAAATTTTGATTTGAGTTTGTAACGTACGTATAAATAGCAAAATATTTGCATAAGAAATTACATCTTTTCAAATATAAGAATTGCGTTATAAACGATTACAAAAGAGCGCGCACTAACATTAGAAAAAATAGCAAAATATTTGCATAAGAAAAAAAACTTACTGAAATCATTATTGTGCAGATAATAAAATTATTAAAATAAATTAATAGAAAGAGCAAATAAAAAAATAACAGGGAAAAGGAAGCAATATTCATTTAAAATATTATTATAATAGCAACCTTGGAGTCTTAATATCTAAAATTATTATTGCCTCTAGAATAAAAACAACAAAAATTATTAAATTATACCGAGGGGAAAAAAGAAAAAACACTATTAAAAACCAATTAAAAATTATCATTATTATTTTTTTTATTATGAAAGAATAGATAATCACTATTATTCTAATAATAGCATACATAAGCATTATTCTTACAATATGAGTAATAATCACTATTATTATTATTCTTATGATAATTATTATTATTATGTTAATAATGAAAGAAACAAAAGTAACTGAAAGATTAAAAATATCTTCGAAACTTTAACAAAACATAAAAAAAATTACCATGGCTATTATTGGCAAACAAAATTTTATCAAATTATTGGGAGGGGAAAAAATAACAAAAGAGTAAGAATTAAAAATCATTAAATCATGATTCTTATTCTTATTCTTATTCTTATTCTTATTCTTATTCTTATTATTATTAATATTGTGTTAAATACACTTATATATACATTAATAAAGTAGGGATAAAAAACAAATAAAAGTATAAGGGCTGAATTGAACATATCAAGGGCATAAATTAAAAAATTAAAAGTCAAAGGGCTGAAATGCAACTTGCATTTATTGTCAATTACAATCAGAGGACACAATTGAAACAATCGGAACTTTGGTATCAAATTGATTGCGTTATCAACAAACAAACCTGAAATTGAAAGTAGAAGGACCAAAGTGCAACTTTGACACTCCGGGGAGAGAGAAACGTCGCCACCTTCTTTCACCGGACTTAGAGGCGTCCATGGACTTTTTTACGTAACACTGGCCACCACGGGAGGAAGACCACGCGGCGGCGCATAGTTCTGGCATCCGGTAGACTCCCGCGCCCCTTCTGCCGCGCGACCGAGGGACAAAAACAGGCGTGCACTATGCGAATCCACAGTGAACTGTGAGAGGCGCTACAGTGCAGAGGCCACGCCTTTTATTCTCTTTGTAATGACAACCTACTTCATGCGCTCCAAAATTTCCTCTTTTTTTTGTTTTTTTATAGGATTCTTCAACAACCCTTCAATTTAGTACCTAACAAGTCATTAGCATGTTCCGCCGGAGGAAGAATTTTTTTTTTTTTTTTGTCTTAATTTAACATTTATAATTTTTTTATTTTGGTTCTTATTATTTTATTTTTGATTTAGTTTTGATCTCTTTATTTTTTGGCCTTTCTAAGATAATCCTTAATTTTTTGTTTGTATTTATATATCTACTCTTAGTTTTGACTTTTAATTTTTACTGCTATTTATTTTTGTATTAAATGTTACTTGTGTTAAAAAATAAAGTAAATGTAGTTTTGGCAATGTAAAATAAGAGTGAAACTCTATCTTATGCATGTATAATGAATCTTCTGTTATTAATTATTTCTTATCTTTTTGTTTTTTTTTTCATTTGTCTTGTCTATGAGTGACTTGATATATTTCTAGTTTAAAATGATTTTTATTTAAAAAGAGATTAAATTATTATTTTTATTTTGTAAGAATTATTCATTATATTATTATATTAAAAGTATTTCAGAACACTGAGATTAAATTAATTTGAAATTTAAACAAAAACTTAGTTTATTTTTATATATAATACAAAAAATTAAATAAGATAATTTTTTTTGTTTAATACTACTATTAAATAATACAATTTTAAAGAAATAAGATAAAAAAATTAAACACAATATTGAGCCAAGGATTTTTTTTTAACCTTTAATCCTTGAAACATTATATATAAAGATGTTGCAAAACTTATTTTTAATAAATACAACATCAAATGAGAAATTATTTAAATTATTATTCTTATTTTTATTATTATAATTGAAAGAAAAATTCAAAAAAATATATCAGCAATGTAAGAGAATATTATTTAATTTGAAGAATAAATAAAAATAATTAGAGGAAAAAAGGAAAAAGGAAAAAAGAATAAAACAATGGTTTAAGAAATAGAAGAAGAAGAAGAAGAAGAAGAAGAAAGGACAAAAATGAAATTATTATTATTTTTTAATAAGAATACCTTAAAAAATACAATTTAACCGAGAATCCAAAAAGAAAAAAATTATGCATAATATTTTGTTTGATGAAGAAGTGAAAGACAATTGTTAGTCTACTTCAACCGAGCCAGTGAATAGCGGCTTCAAAAGTTCAATTGGGGTAACAACGATAGTAAGATTCAATTTGCATAAAAAAAAAAACTGCAGGTAGCGAAAAGCATGTATTCCATTTTCGTAATCTCATGTTACCACTACGCTGTCGTATAGATAAGAAAATAGACTTGTCAGAAGGGAAAAGCATCGTTTTTGACGGTCAAAGGGAAAACCACCGTAAAATAATAATAATAATAATAATAATAATAATAATAATAATATATGTATAAAAAGAAGCTAAATATAAGTGAGAAAATACCGTTGCTGCAATCCATGGTATTTTTTACGGTGTTTTTTATTTAGCTTATAGTTAATAAATATAGCCACGTCATGAAGAGAGAGAGAGAGAGAAATAATAGCATGCTAAACAATGTTTAAGAAGCATGCGTACACGTACACCATTTGCAACTCAAGGGCTCACATCATTGTAATTATTTACTAGTATTCTCTAACTGTCACCATCATTGCCTTATTTTTTGTTTTACAAGCGAGTGGATAAATTATTAGCATGGCCTAAAATTCCCATCTCATAATTTGATAATGCGACATCTACACAAATAAATTGAAAAGAGTAAAGATAATCCGTCTCTATAATTACTCTTCATGGTATGTTTGTAGTTTTATATGAACTACGGTGTATCCATACCACAAAAATCACAACATTACATTCCTTTTTACAAGTTATTTTTCTCTTGCATGCTCACTAACTTAGAGATCAAAGAGTCCCCTATCTGTCTTGATAAAAGATTTGTTTTGAAGTTTTACTTTATTAGTAGCATTGCCTATAACAACTTAAACAAAAGAGTTTATTTTCTTTCCTAGTTTTTCCCATGACTAAACAAGTGCCAAAACACAAAAAAGTCGCAACTTTAAATATCTAACAAATGACCCATCAAATGAAAGTGATGATTGAAGTTATTCTAGGGACAAATATCTTCCAAATCTAACACATTTCAAAACATTACATCACAATATCTCCACTACACATATCTTTGCGTGATTTCCTAAAAATCCTTAGCAAAATGATATGCAAGAAAGTAGGCATAGGAGCCATGCATCCTACTTTAACCCTGCATACGAGTCATTCTCTCCATGAAAAGCATTCTTGAATTGGATGCTCTAGACACGGCATCAAAATTCAAAAGTATAAGTTTTAATCATAGAATCGAGATCACCATTTATAATTATTACATGCAAAATCATTTCAATGATAATCATAGGTCTTTTTGAACATGGCACCGTGTCATAGAGCCTGACTTTATCCTTGATTTTCATGCTCTTTGTTCCAACCTCGCCATAAGACATTCCAACTAAAAAGAGTTAAGACCGCATTATTCACTATCACATGGTAAAAAGATGAATTCATTAAAACAGATCTAAAATTTTTTGATATAAAAATCAAGTGAAAGGTCTGCTCGAACCTATCGCCATCGAGACATTGATTATTTTCATCCACGAGTTTACTATATCTGAATGATTATACATTCTTCATAATCAAACTCTCTTGAATGGTAAATAAGATGAAACAGTATATTCACATAGACAAGGTAAGCATGATCATGCAAAGACACCTTTTAGTTTAACTAATAAAAACAAATCTAACCACCAATGGGTGTCTTAGTGGCAAAGACTTGGGATCAAAGGGTTTGCTCCCCTTGTGGTCTCAGGTTCGAGTCCTGCTGTCGCTAATATTGGTGGCCACTGGAGGCTTACATGGTCGTTAACTTCAGGGCCCGTGGGATTAGTCGAGGTGCGCGTAAGCTGGCCCGGACACCCACGTTAATCAAAAAAAAAAAAAAACAAATCTATTAAGCCTCACCAATCTCTTTATAGTCGTCGTAAGGTATCTAAAAAGAATTTAGAGAGGTCCATTTATGATCAGATGATGTTCCTCGAGATTAGGAACACACCTTTGAATACCAATTAGCTAGGATAATGGGTATCATTAAGGAAAAATAATTTATGCAATATTCTCATCCCATGAAGAGCAAAGTGAACACATGTAACCCTAACATTTTATCTTTTTAATCATGAAAATAGGCACAATATCATGGATTGTTATGCCCTAAAAATATAAATAGAATGATTGACTGCTAAAAGCTACCTCTAATAATTTGTCAATAAAGAAATGTATCCTGAAGAAACAATGAAAGAAAGAGGTAGACACATCCCATGATGCGTTGTCTTAAATGAGATAGTTTTTGAAAATTATACTTTATTTGCATAAGAAAAGGTTTTAAATTTTTTAATAAAAATATTTTTTTCTCTAATAAATTTTCATTATGTTTTTTTTTGTATAGTATTGTTTATCTTTATATCTTTTAACAAAGTCTCTATATGATTCCTTATTAGAGCATAAAACTCTTTTGGTTATAAACACCTTATTTAGGTATACATAATTATCCACTTGGGTATAATATGAACTCTATTCAAGTATAAAAGCACCTTGTTTAATCTCATGACATTTTCTATATATAAAAAAATAGTTTCATGAAAAATCATCAAGCTTCCATGAATGGATCTCACTAATTATTCACTATAAAAATCTTTCCATATGATTCTCCATTTTGGATGGAGCTTTCTTTTTTCTACTTTGTACAATATGTTTTTTTATTCTTATATTCCCTCATATATTGACTTACTTCTTGCCTTCATAAGTGCATTTCTTCTGCAAGGTTCCCACCAAATTAATAGATGTTTCCTCAATTTACGAGCAATTATTTTTACCTAAAGGTTTTTTAATGCCCTTGTGATCAAATTTTCTATGTGATATTGACAAAATAAATCAATCCTTTTATCTATATATTTCCTTTGAGTTCAAGAGTACGTAATTTATATTGAAACTCTTTTAGAAATTGATGGTATCATGTTGATGCCTTTGAATAGACTTTTTATTTGATTGTTGACCATGATCACCACAAAAAAGATTCATATCTTTAAATTCATGGGGAAAAAATCATCATGTTATATAAGTTTATAGCATCCATGATGTTGTTATATCTATTAAACTTACCTTTTTTTAATTTTTCCACCTTGATGTCATAAAGCTCTTACTCATGATCTTCATAGTTTTCATGGTTAGGAGGGGTTGCCTAACTATGAATGTTAAGCTTTAAAACCAAATTTGATACAAAACTAATGGAAATTTAAATGAGAAAACACAAGGGGATTCTTAAGGGTAATAAACTTGCCATTGAAAGAAATTCACCAAAGAGCTAAGAGAAAATAATTTAGAAAGAGTCACTACTATTTTTAAATTAAAATGTATTACACAAACAAGAGTGGGGATATTTATGGGTGAAGCATGTATAGCCCGTTATGAATAGGTATAACTCAAATACATGATCCTCGCCTATTGCTTGATTAAAAGGCTCTTGAACAAAACTTGAAATAAATAAGTTGATTGTATAAAGTTCAAATTCAATGTCAAACCATTTTAGAAAAAACTAACCCAAAAAGAAGAAAGAATTGATGCATTATGCAAAAAATATATAAAACACACCAATATATATATATATATAGATAGATAGATAGATATCACCTAACATATAATTGTTGTGGTGTTTTCACTATTTAAAACATTGTATATTGTGAGTTAAAATCCTGTAGATTGCGATAGTGTGAGCCTGTTTTTGCCTTTTGTATTGTTGGGTCTTTGTGCGGGTGGCATGGGTTTTTTTTTGTTTTTTCATTTATGTGTTGTTTCTCTTTGCTTTGGTTTGAGAGCAAGTTATTTAAGGTGATTACTGGAGGCAAGTTCCTCGTCGCGGTTAGGGACATGAGAGAGAGAGGGCGAGAAAATCAAAGGAGAAGGCATGAGGTGTTGAGCAGGGACAAGCTCTTCGCCACGGTGAGGGCCAAGAGAGAGAGAGAGAGAGAGAGAGAATCGAAGAAGGAGTGAGGTGTTGAGCGAGGATAACCTCCTCGCCGCGGTGAGATCCAAGAGAGAGAGGGGGGAGAATCGAAGGAGAGAACCTGAGGTTTTGAGCGGGGAGTGGCTCCTCGCCGCGTTGAGAGCCAAGGGAGAGAGAGGGAGAAAAAAATCAAGGGACCTAAGGTGTTGGGCGGGGATAGGTTCTTGCCACGGTGAGAGCTAAATGAGAGAGAGGACGTGAAAATCGAAGCATTGTATATTGTGAGTTAAAGTCCTATGGATTGCGACAATGTGAGCCTGTTTTTGCCCTTTGTATTGTTTGGTCTTCGTGTCGGTGGCATGGGGGCCTTTTCGTTTCTTCATTTATGTTTTCCTTCTCTTTGCTGTGGTTTGCGAGCAAGTTAATTAAGGTGATTAGTGGAGGCAAGTTCCTCGTCGTGGTTAGGGCCAGGAGAGAGAGAGAGAGAGAGAGGGAGAGAAAATGGAAGAAGAAGGCATGAGGTGTTGAGCGGGGACAAGCTTAATATATAGTTTGCTTTGCACACCAATTCTTTTTTACATATTTGCAGCAATTTCTAATTGATTGATATCAATTTTTTTCCAATTCATTTAATAGCTTGCAATGTAATTTTTTAATAGGAGAATTAGCAAGGTGATGGAATGTCTCTTTTTTAGGAGCATTTTTAGCTTCGTTCTTCATATTGACATCTCTCTTTTTTGCAATGATCCGCAAGTAATATAATTTACGCTATTTTGTAGTGTTTTATAACACATCAAATTCATTTTCAAAGAAGTAACCTGTGGTTACACAACAAACTCCAATTTCAAATTTACTCATTGTGTTTCGTGTTCTATAACTTTATTGCTTATATGATATAAGTTTATCGTTATTTTAAATTATATACACATCAATACTCGCGGCAACGCGCGGGCAATATATCTAGTGTGTGTGTGTTGTGTGTGTGTGTGTGTGTAGACACACACACACAAACACTAGCCACTTAGCCTTGGCTCATAATGACCAGAATTTTATTTTTTTCAACACAATAAAATATTAATTATATAAGAATTTTTTTTATTATAATATAGATATATAAAAAATAATAAATCTATACAAAATTTCTATAAAATATCATATATTTCTCCTGAAAGTATCTAAAATACCATCAGTTCAATTATTATAAAGGCCCCCGTAACAAACCTAAATCCCTAATTCTCTTCTCCCACGTCGCTGCCCACCCTCATCTCCTCATCCTTTTCTCCATTTTTTTTTCTTCTCGTCCTCTTGTCCTTTACTCCCCTCCTTTTGTCCTCTGGTCTCCCCTCATCCAGATGATGTGGAGGACAACAAGGGCTAGGTTTGCAGGTGTATTTTTTGATAAAATTTTAGAGGTGAAACTGAGAATTTAGGTTTTTTGTTGAGAAGAGATTTTGATTTAAGCTACTTTAAATATAATTTGTAAATGAAAGAATGAAAAATTAAAAATAAAAACCTCGAAATCCAAACACCTTAAACTCAGAAAAACAGACCAATCTAGTCTGATTTTACGATCTAACTCGATTTTAAACAGGTTTAACCAGTTTTGAATTTTCTTCCCGAGTAACCAGTTTCTTAAGTTGACTCGTAAAATCATACAATTTTAAAAGTCAACTCGTGTTTTTGATAACCATGCTCTTGAAAATACAATAAAAATTCTTTTCAAGATATATTGTTAAAAAAAATCACAAAAACATATATATATATATATATATATATTTATTTTATAAAAAAATGTTTTTAACAATCCAAAACAATTTAAAATTAGAACACGTTTTTTGGATGAAGACAAAAATAGAATCATGCACGCTCCTTTGTAAGCAAAGTTATGAATTTATATGAAGAAAAGTGGGGGGATAAATAAAAAGAAAAAAAGAAGAGCAAACTAGGGTCTTTCCCCAACAAAAGTGAGGGCAAAAAGACCTTCAAAGTCTCATCTTTCTCTTAAACCCCTTCTTTAAACCGGATTCCTGAGACTAGCTCTCGATAAAATTGTTAGACCACCCCATGGGAAGGCTTTACAGATAAAAAAAAAAAAAATGAAAGACCCCGCATGAGCAAATAGTCAGTCTCCGGCTCCTTCCTTCTAGTTCTGATACAGAGGAACCAAATTTCTTAATTTGAAACGGCAGGGTCCTGTGGCCGCATGGAATTATACAGCACCAGAGGCAGTCTCTGACTTGTCGGTCTCCATTGGTTCTCCAGAAGCAGGTGGCACCTCACCACTGGCAGCTCCTGCGGTCTCATCTGCACCAGCGTTAGCATTGGGATCAGCATTTGCATCATCTCCTCCCTGCTGTTGCTGTTCACTACCCTGCGGTGGTGGGGTTGCTGGTGTCTCAGGGGTCGCTGGTTTGGTTGGTTTGGGTTTTGGCTTTGTCATTATAGGCCTGCAAAACCTGCAGAAACAAAACATTAATGCTGACTTAATTCTCACCCCCTATTAAGACGAGGAAAAGCAGCAACTGGATCCTTGCCAAAATGGTATCAAATAAGTTCCCCGATGAGAAAACACTTCAAGTGAAGACAAAATAACAATACCTATCAAGTGTCTCGGCCTTCTTTCTCACATCAGCTGACAGAAGTGCTGGAGTAGCATGCTTGGGAAGCGAGTCCTGGTGTTGCTTTCTCTCTCTTAACCAGGCTTCAGCTTCAACACACTCATTCAATACCTATCACATATCAATCAAGACGAGGAAAAGCTTTAGTTGACACTTTCACAACAAAAACAACCACGTACATTGATTTGATGAGCCCTTACCTTCTGCTTCTCTGCCATGTCAATGTGATCGAATTTAAGATCACTAGACACCGCTGCCTCTCTGTAACTATTAATACAATAAGCAAGTTGATCAATTACAGATCCCCTCTCCATGTACTCCTTATACCGCTCTTCTATAGGATCACCTTCCTGTTACCATTGACATCATTAAACATGCACGTGAGCAATAACCAAACACACCATTTCTCATAGAGTAAAGAGTATACGTGCACAACACTTCGATAAAGAGTCCTTACTTTCTTGAGCTCCTCAAGCTTGGCAATGTAAACACCTTTGGTTTCATCTTCACCATCTTCATACAGCCAATCCTCTGTCTCCTGCAGTTTAGCTGTGAACCCCTCCCTCTCCAAGTCAGTAACAAATTCATGGTATTTGTCACTTAACTGAAATTATAAAAGCATAGTTAGCATCTCACTTTCAGATGGGTGCAAAAAGGTCATGCAATGCAGTAGAAGATTAAACTCTACCTTGTTCCTCATATCATAAACATAAGCTTCAACAGCATTTTTCTTATCTTTTGTTTCCTCCATAACCCGGTCCTGCAATGCCATTTCATACTCTTTTTCCATTAACTTTTGCACTTCTGCTGCCTGTATTCCACCATAAACCATCTCTGACACAGGGATATTTGTTTTCTTTACTTTCTTTTTGGGAGCCTCAACCTAAAGCCAGGGAAAAGGATATTATAGAAAACCCTATCTATGAACAAGTGTATCAAAAGGATAAGTTGTTCTCATGACTGCACAACTGAAATTTAATGACTGAAGATTTCGAAATTGTAGGGCTAACTGACCTTGATATCAGTTTCCATTTGTGCTGGCTTGTCAGACTCAGGAACCCCATTTTCGACCCCAGATGCATCAGCAGCTGCTTTCGCATCTTGCATGTTGACATCTGCTTCATTAGGGCCCATGGTGGCAGCATCACTGGGAGCTTCATCAGTATCCATCTTGGCAGGTTCCTTTGCAAGCTCTTTCACAACAGGAACTTCAACCTCTTCTTCCTCCAAAAGCTGACATACACATAAAACAATGGAGGATTGGTACATATATCACTACTAATAAGCTCAATTAGAATCACAACCAAAGACTTACTGTTGCCGATTCAATAGACACAATCCCATGCAGATTCAAACGAACTTTCACCTTCACTTTTGCACGTTCACTTTTTGTACATTGGAAAGGACCAATCTGCAAGTCAAGTTCATATGACAAAGAGCAACACTAAAATCGATGCCCTTAAGATCACATAAATTAAAAAAATTGTGACTTCAATATTGCACGCTGACTTCATACCGTGTATGTGCTAATCTTAGCTGGTGCCTGCAATTCATTGACATCAGCATATTGCACATCAATGGAGAATGTCCCTGACCTATAGAACGTCAAAGCCTTGACACTAGGGATGGGATTTCCTTTGGGGAAGACAATTGTGCTCTGTTGATCTACTGCTCCATTCTGAGAATCTAGAGCCGCACCTTTCCATGATACAGCAATTGAAAATGGGAAGCATTCATGGACCTGCAATTAAAGCAGGCACAACTCAAGAATCATGACCACTGAGAACATAGGCAAACAGAAGAACATGAAGTGACAGATAATGTTACCGTGCCCATAAACATTTGCCATCCATAACACCTAAAAAGTATCCACAATAACTTATACAAGGCATCTACAGTAACACGCCCAAAGAAAACTAGGGACATAAACAGAAAAGTTCCCAAAAGACTCCCATCTTCAGATAGAATGAATTTTCACGCAAGAAAGGATGGGGATTAAGGGTTCCGACTAGAGCAAGAGCCCAAACAGAGGGACAATCTCAGTGGATTTTCACTCCTTGCTAGGCAGTTTTTTCAGGTTTGAACTGAGTTAACCTTGGGCTTCAAAGCAGTTCCCAACTTAGGTCAATCTGTCATCCAACAATGCCGCCCATTTTCATTTCATGGAAGTCCCCGGAAGAAATATCCACTAACTTATACAAGGCATCTACAGTAACACAACCAAAGACAACTAAGGATATAAACAGAAAAGTTCCCAAAAGATCCCCATCTCAGCGCATGCACAGACATTAATACGTGCACAACAGCGGGAGTAATTACATTAATAACATAAAAGAGACTGATTACAGGAGATATCTATTAAAATTTGAAACATAACCCTGCTGATGATCTTAAAAAGAGCAACTACTTCAAAAATTTCTCTCTTCTTTTAGATTTTATGGATTTACACTGGTTTTATTCTCTAAACATGTGAAGCATTATAGAGGTCAAGTTTGGCACACAGAACCATACAAAAAAGCATGTTAAAAATGAAAAGACAAATGAGATTTTGCCCTTAGCTATTCATCTTTTTCACTGAAAAAAATGTAGCAACCAGGACATAAAACCTTGCAAGTTTCCTTTGCCTTTGTGAAATCTTAACAATGCAAGGATTAAAAAAGTTCCAATCCCAGCATTCAATAAAATAGACATAAGATGCCAAAGTTGCAGATGAAGTGAATGATATCAAATGCTTTGAATGAGGTAGCGAAGTTAACACGAAAACATTGTATCATAAGTATGAGACTAATAGTAAACAGGTTAAGAAAATTATACCTGGAAATCTCGCACTTTAAAAGTGGGACTGAGAATAGCACACTGCAGTGCACATCCCCTGGAAACAGATTCACTAGAATTCATTGTCCGTCTAGGTTCCTTTCCAAAGAACTCAGTCAAAATCTTCATTATGGAAGGTATGCGAGAAGCAGAGCCAACCACTTCAACCATATGAACATTCTCAACAGCAAGTTCAGCATCTTGAAGGGCCTTCTCCAAAGGCCTCTTCACACGCTCCAATATCAGAGTACTAATTTCCTCAAACTCTTCCCTCTTAATGAAGCCCTTGACATCCTTCTCATCCATTAAGCATTCAATATTAAGAGGTGCCACAGGGTTGGCACTGAGAACCTTCTTCAGCTTCTCACAAGCAGCCCTAAGCCTAAGGCATGCTCTTGCATTCTGGAGAACATCGATTTGATACTCTGCCTTAAACTTGGAGGCAAAGTGTTGAAACAGAGCTTCATCAAAATCTCTACCACCCAAGGACCGATCATAAGAATGAGCCAAAATCTTAAGTTGACCTTTCTTGAATCCAGCAATGCACACTTGCATGCTGGCATGTCCAACATCAACAAAAGCAACATTCAATTGTTCATTCTCAGGTAAGTCAGTCTTATAAATACCATAAGCCAGTGCTGTAGCTGTGGTCTCATGCATCAAACGAAGAGGATGTAATCCAGCAATTGTGGCTGCATCCAAGACAGCCCTCCTTTGAAGGTCGGTGAAATATACTGGAATACCAATGCAGCAATCCACCACTGCTGCATTCAGATTTTTCTGGGCAATGATTTTCAAATCTGAAAACACCATTCCCAAGACTTGGGTAGGTGTGAATGTCCTCATCTCACCCAAATACTGAGCGTGAATTAAAGGAAATCCATCAGGACCTTCAGTGATTGTATAAGGAAATGACTTCAGATCCCTTTGCAATTCAGGATCAGAAAATGGGCGCCCAATTAACCTCTTCATCTGGGAAATTGAATTTTTGGGGTTCATCATAGTCGAGGCAGCCCCTGCAGTCCCAATGAACCGCTGTTTGTCACCGAAACATACAATTGCAGGAGTCTCACGTTTGGATTCATCATTAAGCACAACATCAATCCCTCTTTGCCTCGCAACAGCAACAAGGCAGTTCTCATTACCAAAATCAAAACCAACCACACTCATGATTGCCAAAAACAATTAACGATTAATAAATCAGCTAATTCCTGTAAGCTATGTGGCAACCTGCAGAAAACAACAATAAATTAAAGAAAAATAGCATACTCATCACAGAAGATCATCCAGCAATGCATGAATCAGTACCAATAATCCCAACAATCCTAGAATCAGGGCAAAACACAATATCACAAAGTCCCTACTATCCCAAGACTAGAACCAGAACATGCACATTATCAGAAAGATTCCTAATTTTCTCTATTTTACATTAGATGGAGAACATAAAAGGCAAGCACACAGCCTCAACAAGCAGAAAGAAAACTACAAACAATTTCCTACACTTAGCAAAACCTTTAAACCATTTTTTGAATAAATAAATCATCAAAATGAATAAATTCAACTACAAGTTCATGAAATTACACCACAGATAAGCCTATAGACACCATAATAGTTTTTTGCCATTCATTATTACTTAGTAACCTAAAACAATAGAAAACCATCTAAAAACATAATCAACTGAATCTAACAGAGCGGGGCTCGATAGAAAACCAAACACGACGATCAATCAAGTAAGAATATAAATCTTTCGAGCTAAATCTAGAAAGAAAAACTCACAGATCTATAAGAATAGTTAAAATGAGAGAAAACACAAGATCAGAGATTTGATAGCTAATAAAAGAAACGTTGTTGAAGGCGTGTTTATAAGTGCAAAAATCTAGGGTTTGCGGAGATGACATCGTACCTTTAAAAAGGAGGAGATGGAAGGCGAGAGGGACGGAGAGCGAGAAGGAGGGATTTGGGTGGTTCTAGAACTATCTTTTAATTATATAAGAAAAGAGGAGAGTTTAAATGAAAAACACACAAGAAAATGGAAGGGAGAGGAGGGCTGCTTCCTCTTTCTTTCTTTTTTCAAAGGCTTTGTTTATATTCTGTTGTCTTATGTGGAAATTTCCTTTTTTATTTTCTACTTTATTAGTCTTTTATTTTTAAGCTCTTTTAAACAGAAAAAAAAAATTATACTTTACAAAAATATACACTAAATGTTTATATATATATATATATATATATAATAGAATCTTACACAATGTGTCCGATGATTACACCTATGTAATTTCATTCTCGAATGTTACTAAATATTGTAAATTCATAATTATAAATTATAATATAGTTCGATCGGTGAAGTGTAAATTTATAATTATTATAAATTATAATATGGTTCGATCGGTGAAGGCGGGGACGAGGACCTGAGGTGGGCCCTTTGGAACAGTAGTTGAGAGATGTTTAGAGAGAATGACTGTTGTTTTTTTTCGTGAATCTAGAAGCATCTACAACCACGTGGAGTTTTCTTCATCAGTCTACAATTTGTCTTGCTTACTTGGGCTACATGTGTATGGTCTCTCACTGTTCTGATTGTCAATTTGGGCTTGGTTTTTGTGATTATTTTGGGTTTAGTTTAGTTTTTATATATAAAAATAATAAATTAAATTTTAAAAATCAAAATCATACCACAACTGGTTTAAATTGATTGGCCTGGTTCGTTTTTTTATATATAAAACTAAAAAATAGTAGATTGTTTTTTTAGGCTTTTTCTGGAATTTAACCAAGTCTTTCTCTTTTTTTCATTTCACCAAAATGAAGGCAGATATAAAATTTAAATCCAACCGAAAAAATAGAAAAAAAAATTATAGTATATTTTTTTAATTTAAAACGATTTAGAGCGGTTTTTGTTTGCCAATTTTAGCCTTAAGAAACTTCAATTGAACCAGACTACAAGTTTTAAAAAATATTCTAAATGGTTTGATCGATTTTTCTAAATTGATTGTTTTATATTGGTGAAGTTTTCTATTTTCTTGGTTTAATTAATTTTCATTTTTTTTCTCACCCCTAGTTTGCCTAATTATTTTGGATTTTGAATTAAGTATTTTAATATTTTTTGAAAAAAAATCATATATTTAAGAGTAATTAAGCATTTTATATCCTTTGTTTCATTTTTTAAAATTGATAAAATTATATTTTCATTTTAAAATTTTCCTTGAGTCATATAAGAATATATAGAAACTATTTCAATGTTGTTTGAAATATTTTAAGAAATATAAGTTTGATATATAAGTAGTCAAGTAAATTATTCAACCATTAAAATAGAATATTATTGATTTTTTTATTACATTTTCCAAACAATTTACTTCTAAAAAAATTATTTTACGAATACATTGTCAATGTGCATGATATGTTCTTAAAAAGAATGTTCAAAACATTATTTGAAAGCAAAATTTTAGCAAGTGGTACGCTATTCTTTTAAATCTTGATTTTAAAATTAGATAAATGCAAGAGTGAAAAACTAATTGACTATCGGATTTTGTTTCAGAAAATTCCTTCAATATATGCAATGATTTCCCTTAATTTTCTTCTTATTATTATCAAGTTCCTCTCAAGTAAAAATTAACAATCATTACAAATCAAGAAATTGTTTTTTTCTTATTTGTTTAATTGAGAAGGAATATATATTGAGGATGAGAAAATAATATTCCTAGTATATTTTCTTTGCCTAGAAAAAAATTATATATAAAAATATAATAATTTTAAAAGTTTATATTGGATGATAAGGATTGAATTGAAATAACTTATAATCAAGATAAATATATTTTTTCATAAATTACATGCTCAAAAATTAAGATTTTAAAAGTCTTAACTTATTACTAAAATCCCTATGCCCTAGTTTTTTCCCCCAAAACTTTCAACTCTAAGGATTCAATTATTCAAGTATAATATGATACTCTTTCATTTAAAAATATGATCCCATGTTTAAGAATTATCTAAAAACTTTTTTCCTGGTTTTTTATTATATTGTTTTTAATCAATATCATTCCTCAAAACAATTATGAAAGGGCTAGAATTGTTCATAGAAAAAGCCTTAAAAATAATTCCTCCTTCCTTTGACATATATTTAAGAATAAATTGAGCATTTACACAATGTATCCTAAAATTTCTAATTATATATAATCTATTTTTGCATGATATCAAATTTCCTAATATATATTTTAATTATTTTTAAAAAATATTTATATTAATTTTAAATTGCCCTCAATTTATACACAAATATAATAGAAAAAATTGCTTTCAATTTTATTTAAAATATATCAATAAATAAAAAGTTTTGAAATTGCTTTGTCATTAAATGTTTTAAAAATAAATATTTTAATCTTATTCAAAAAAAATATAACTAATTTCTTGTATATGTTATGTATATTTACTTTTAAATAAAAAAAATACAATTATTATACTATATACTAAACGAGATAAGAAATTCATTGTACATTATGAATGTTTCTAAAGTGGACTACAATACTAGCTTTGGGTTGGTTCAATTTTTGGGTTGGTTTAGTTATGGATGTCCGGGTCACCGATTTTGTTGATTTTTTTTATAATTTTTACATAGTAAAATAACTATTCTATCCTCCAATAAAACAAAAACCAAAAGTTGTTGGAGGTTTCACGTACTTTGACATTTTTAGGTCACGGGTCATTCTAAATTTTATATTTTTTGTACAGTGAAATAACTATTCTACCCTCAAATAAGACAAAAAACGAGAGTTGCTAGAGCGGGTATCACAGTGATTGCACATTCCATTACATACTAAAATAAAACCTTTTTACTCTTAAATAGGACAAAAACTAAAGGTTGTCTGCAATGACGTTTCAAATCTTTCATATTTTTTTCAAATATCTAAATACTTATATTCCCCCCCAATTAGAAAAATTAGAAGAGTTGGTTGTAGGTGTGTTTACTTAATTTACCATTTTTATTATTATTTTCCTGCACATGTTCGCCACACACGTCAAAGGGTTTCTTCGTGACGCTCTATTATAGCGACGCGTGTGGTGTGTTCCGATGACAGAGGAAAATGTTCATTTAACATCTTAGTAGATTCATCTGTGTCCTCTTCCTCATGGTATGTCATGTGGTGGCACACGATGGTCAAAGACGTGACGCGGTCGGTTAAACTTCCCCCTTTTTTCTCTCTCTTGCACTTTAAACTACACAATAGCCCCCAATTTTATAGTTGTTTCATTTCAATCCCTGATAGTTTAATTGCATTGTATGATATTTATTTCTATTATATAAATTTGGATCTGTTTTAATTATGTCATTCAAGTGAAATTAATTATATATTATATTTTTATTTTCGTCCTTATTCTTTTAATTTTGTGTTTGGTTTTAAATCCCTTACTATTTTTGTTACATAAGATTTGATTTTTTTAATTTTTTCCTTTAATTGAAATTGATAATATATTTGATTTTCATGTCGACCCTTATACTTCTATTTTTTTTATTTCAATTCCTTTATTTTCTTATATTTCTAAATAGTCCATATTTTATCTATGTTTATATATATATATATATATATATATGTTCTTTCCTTTGGTTTTTTATTTTTTGTATTTTCTCATTTATTAGGTTAGTATTTTTTTGAAAAATTTAGTTAAATTTTATTTTTTATTTATGATTTTTGAAAATTGATATTTCTTATGTTTTTTCCCTTTGTTGTTTCTTTTGTTTTTTTTATTAATTTTATTTTTTTTCATGTCAAATGATTGTTCTAGCTAATAGTATATTTTTTTGTTTGCTCTTTTTTTAAAGTTTTTAGATTTTTTATTCTTTGATTTATTTTTTCCCCATTATTAATGCAATAATAATAATTTTAGTTTTTTCTTGCTTCCATTTTTGTTAATGTTTTTGAGGTTTTGTTTTCTGGAGTGATTTAATAGTTTTTATTGTTGTAGCAGTAATTATAATGATATTTTTAGACGTTAAAATTTTGTTGTTGTTGTTGTTATAATATGGTGTGTATATATTATATCAAATCTTACTTATATAAATATTAATATATGTTTATTTCTGAACTATCACAACGTATTAACTATTTCAATTCCAATAGTTATAAAAATTATTTACTCTGCACACAACATAGTGTAGACAATTTAATTAGTATCGATTTAAATGGAATAAAACTTGATTAAAGAATATTTCAAATAACTTGATCCTGTGTTTGGATCTAGCTAAAACCATAGGTATATATTTTAGACAAATAGACTGGTCATTCACTCTTAACATATTTAATGATTTAAAAAAAAATAAAAAAAATAACTCATGTGCTTTCTTTAATGAAAAGTTTATTGTGAAAATAGAATAATTATATTATAGTTTTGATTGTTCTCTGGTAATACTTTTTATTTTTGTAGATTTTATAGAATAAATTATATGCATACTTCTCAAAGAAGTATTAAATAATAATAATAATAATAACAATAACAATAATAATAATAATAAATTTAATTTGTGTTATTTAATAAAAAAAACAAAAAAAACTTATATAAGCAAATAAAATCCTTATTTGTTTAATAGACCACCACTACTAATAAGTGTTATAGATATGAAAGATATTAGATATTTGACTCATATTGTCTTGTGCATTGAATCATTTTTTTTTACTATAAGAAAAAAATTAAGATATTAGTAATTTTATGATAAAAATAAATAAATTATGTATTTATTGACTTGATCAACTTAGTGGGTTTAAAAACAATTTAGATAATTAATAAAAATATAGTTTAACTTAAAATATATATTCAACATGAAATTTTTTGGCTTACACCACCTAGTTGGTCGAACCAAATATTTTTTAATATATAAAAATAAAGGAATTAGTAATTTTTTCTATACACAAAAATAAATAATGTATGGATTGATTTAGAATTTTTTGGCATTGCGAGAAAGAAAAAAAGAACCATAGTTGAGAAGAAGATGAGGGTGTGTTTGACATTTCTTTTGCTTTTGCGATTGAGGTTGAAAAAAGCAGTTTTAAAAAAGCGCTTATATTGTGGTTCAAAATAAGCAGTGAAGTGTTTGGTTAAAACTGTGGTTGAGTTGGAGGTTGAAAAAAAAACAGTTTTGGGTGTTTGGTTACCAAGCTTTTCATATTGCTTTTAACTTGTGAAATTACTTTAAAGGGTGTATATATATATATATATATATATATTGTAAATTTAATAATTATAATAATATAATGTAATTAATAATTCATGAAAAAACAAATATTATTTTTCATTCTCCCATCAAACTACTTGCAATTTCATCACGAACATATATTTCCCTTCCATTAGGACTGATCTGTATCTACACATTATTTTTAGTTTTTAAAATATATATTAAAAAACAGGCTGGGTCGAGGGTAGCCCAACCAAATTGGGCCTAAGCCCAACTTTGTTGGACTTGGGCTGGACCGAGTGCAGTGGAGCCCAAGTCCAGCTTCAACGGGTAGAGAAGTGAAACGGTGCGCTGCAGTGGGCACGTCTTCTTTGCGTGACAGTACAACGCATTTGTGCATGTCAAAAATTTCACGTGCACAATAGCTTCTGACCGACCACCAAGATAGCTTCAACGGACGATACCGACGGGTAGAGGAGGCCGAGGTGGTTCTTCCTATGGTGGTGATGTTTGAAATGGTGGCCTGTGGTGGTCGGATGCAGCGTTGGAAGGTTGTAGTACTGTTCACCGACCACGACGAGAGGTTCAATGGACAATACCGATGGGTAGAGGAGGCTTAGGTGGTTCTTCTTGTGATGGTTTCGTCATAAATGGTGGCCTGTGGTGGTCGGAGTCAATGACGAAAGCTCCCGACATCTATGGATGTTTTTAGGAGAAAGATAGATAACCATGCACAAATCGATTAACATGCAAAACACCATTTTTTAATTATCGAACATAATGGATTTGTCAAAAGGGCAGCTGCACATTCTCACAGTTTTGTTCTCTCTCTCTCTCTCTCTCTCTCTCTATCTATCTATCTATCTATCTATCTATCTATCTATATATATATATATATATATCGACGTTTAAAAAATACATATCGCAGATACAAAGGCATCAAAAATCAGCTTTGCATGAAACACTGATTTAGAGCATTTTTTGGCTGGGTCCCACGCGCTGAAACGTCGTTTGCTTGTTTACCAAACAGTGAAACTTATAAGCCATTTGGCAATTGTGGATCGCACCACAATGCCAAACGGCCACGAAGAATATCTGAAGCAAAACTGTTCTTGTTTTTTAGCTTGTGGACGTTGAAGTCTCTGTCAAGTGTGGACTGCATAGTTGTCACCATAGTAGGCGCTTCATATTCTACGTAAATTTGAGTTTGAAGTATAGGATGCACTTGAAAAAGTCAAATTGATTTTTTTTATTGCCAACAATGGATCTAGACTTTGGGTTTTCATAGCATATAAGATCTTTTTATTTATTATTATTATTATTATTTTTGTTTATTTTGGAAGTCAAAGATTTTATGATGCGAACCTCGTGATCACGTGGTCACGCAACCCACAACCAAGAATGAGATCTAATCCTAAAAAACCAAAATAGGTCTGATAGGAGTGTGACACAATGAAAACCTCCTCTAAGGCACCAACACTATTGGAATGAATATAATGACACCACGAAGCCAATTAATCTTCGATAAGTCAAATTCAATTCGTTTAAGAACTGAAGAATGCAAGAATCACTCTCACACATAAACTAAAAAGTTTAGAATTAAGTTTAATTAATGGTTGTCGAAATTAGAGTTACATGAGTTTAAATAATTGTTAAAAAGTAATCCTAATGGACCCTTTATGTGGACTTAAATGAGGTCCACTTAAACCTGACCCAAAATCCTAAATTAAAAAGCTCATGACTTAATCCAAGCAAGTCATGGATCCTAGCTGAAAACAAAGTCCTAATTAAGCTCAAACAAGCCTTAAGCTATAGTTAACAAAATTAAATAAAGCCCATAAGACTTTTTTATATAGTCTTCAATCAAGCCCATTAGTCTCATGTTGTAGTAGGATTCTTTTGGCTCATTTGTTGTCCTCACTTCGTGGCCCAAATAAGGTTGAATCTCACCCATCCTGCACATGGATAAGATGTTCTAAAGTCTCCTCCTGATACTCCAATGGTCCTTGCAATTCTGACCTAGTTGAAACCTTTAAAACCAATGCACTCATCGCCTCTTTCAATGCCTTTGTCTTAGACCGCGTCATTTGACCATTTGAGACATGTAATGAAACTTGGTGGTGTTTTTGGGCTGACCCACATCATTTTAGATGTAGCTGACATTTAATTCAAAGAATATAAAGAAAGAAAAAAAATATCAACTTAGGGTGAATACAAAGGTTTTTTTTTAATTTTTTTAAAATAAAAAACAAGGTAATAATGTTTTAATAATATTGAATGACCTGTTAACTCCTGCAAGAATATACTAAAAGTTCAAAGAACTTCACCTGTTGCTGGTTTGCATTGTGTTTATGTACTTCATATATATTTTTATTTGAAATTACCATCTTAGTTTTTTCTGTGTGTTTTTATTGTTACTTAAGTCATAAATACTTATTCAAATTACACTTCCAAGTAGTTCTTCTTAGTGCTAACTTTAGTTCTGCAAGATCAAAGGAAGTGAGAAAAGTGGTAAAAGTTATAGCGATGCAAATCTCTAGATCACATCATTAAGTAAACCACATGTAAATACAATAATTCTTGAAAAATCAAGTAAATCAGGTTTGACATGAGTGTGATACATCAATATTATTGGTTTCAAACTTTACCCAACAAATAACAATTCGCAAACGAGAAGTATAGATTGATGTCATGAAGTCAGTTAAACCTCGATAAATCTTTTCAGTCCTTTAGAGACCCATGTCATACTTGGACTCCATGTCATACTTGGACTCTTCGATAACTTCTTTTGAATGCTAAAAATCCTTTATTTTTTTAGAAAATAATCTAGTCTTGGACTCCAAGTCATATTAGAAAAAATAAGCCAAATAATGGTTGTCATAGAGCCTAATACATCAACCTTTTTCAAAGCTTGAATGAGACCCTTCTTGGACTTGGATTGGATAAATTAGCCTTTTAAACTCTATAGGTGTCCTTTGTCCCTCTATGTCCATCTTACTTCATGTGCTTTGAACTAGCTCATTTAATGTCTATTTGCTCAAGCTCTTATAATAAACCCAATTGACATCACCAAAGGGTCATTGGCATGATTACGCTTGGTGTTGAGTTGGTTCTCCTCATCCTTCTCTCTTTAAAAGGATTCAACATCGAATCATCATCACCTACATCAAATATAGTAAAATAAAAAATATTAAAGATAACACCAACACCATACTCACCTAGCAAATCAAACTTTATATGGATTATCATTTATCCTTTGCAATATTTTAAAAAGCCCATCTCTTTGTGGATATAACTTGGACTTCATTGGAGCTAGAAATCTCTACTTGCACATATGCACCCAATCCCAATCACCAAAATGAAATAAAACTTATTTGCGTCCTTTATTGGCTTTAGTTGCATACATATAGTTTCTCTTTTTAATATGTTGTTATACACTTTCATAGAGTATCTTCACCACATGTGCTTTATAGTTTTCATCAAAACTAAACCTTTAATAAAAGGAATCAAATCCATGGGAGTTGATGGGTTAAATTCATACCTAATTTCAAATGGTGAAAAATCAATAGTTGAATGCGCACTACAATTATATGCAAACTTTATAAATGATAAACAGTCTTCCAAATTCTTGAAGTTCTTTTGAATGACATCACGTAATACATGATTCATCAATTTCATATATGTGCTAGGTGCATTTATAAGCCCAAACTACATAACTAACCACTAATACAAACCATGTTTATTTTTAAATGTTGCTTTCCATTCATCACCTTCTTTCATCCTAAATTGTTGATACTTACTTTTTACGTTAATTTTAGAGAAAATACATATTCCATATAACTCATCCAACATGTCATCAAGTTTAGGGATAAAATGACTATACTTTATTATTATGTTGTTGTCGGCGCGACAATCAACACACGCCTTCCATGTTCCATCTTTTTTAGGAATAAGTAACACTGACACGACACAACAACTCATACTCTCATGGATGTACACCTTCATCATCAACTCTTCTACTTGCTTTAAAGCACTTCCATATATGTGCTAGGTGAAACGTGGAACGTATTATGGATCTTGGATTCCTTAGGGAGGTCTAACTGGTAAGCTACTGCTCCCGCTCTTTTTGAAATTTGAAAAGGCCCGAAATACTTGTAGGTTAACTTCCCATTTTTGTTTTTTGGCATGCTGGATTGTTTGAACGGATGGATTTTAAGGTACACCCATTCTCCCTAATTAAATTTCACGTCTATCCTGCCTTTGTCTGCTTGCTTCTTCTGTCTTGCTTGAGCTACTATCAAATGTTGTCTTATTTTTGTAATTTATTTTGTTCTTTGTAATAACTACTCCTCTACTGCTTGATTTTTTGTGGATCCTAGAATATAATTTGTGATGCTAGGGAGCGGGTAGCCATAGGTTGCTTTAAATGGGGTAGTTTGAATGGATGTATGATAACTAGTGTTGTAGCAGTATTCGGCCATAGTTAACCAGCTTGATCAGGCTCTCGGGTTGTCCCCCACGTAGCACCTTAGATATCCATCTAGGGTTTTGTTGGTTGCTTCTGTTTGTCCATCTGTTTGGTGGTGGTAAGTTGTGGATAGTAGTAGTTTTACCCCTTGAATTTGAAATAGTTTGCCCCAAAACTTGCTGGTGAATGTAGGGTCTTTGTCTGATATCATAATCTCTGGTAACCCATGTAGCCTTATAATGTTTTGGGAAAAAAGATTCGCTATTTTGGTAGCACTGTAGGGGTGGGATAATGGAATGAAATGGGCATATTTAGTAAATCTATCTATTAACACCGTGATTACTGTATATTGGTTGGATTTGGGTACTCCTTCAATGAAGTCCATCAATATGGAGGACTAGGTCCTGGTGGGTATAGGTAGTGGTTGTAGGAGTCCTGCGGCCTTAGTGTTTAGACCTTTGACCCTTTGGTAGATTCACATTGTTTGATGTAGTCCTGGACTTCAGCCTTCATTCCCTTCCAAAAGAAATCCCTCCTTGCTCTCTTTAGAGTCATTTCCATTCTAGTATGCCCTGAGGTGGGGTTGTCGTGGATGTAGCTCAAGATTGTCTGTTTCAGGGGGCTGGTTTGGCTTACATAAATTCTCTTTTTATAGTAGAGTATTCCCCCCTTAACTTGGAATTTCAATGACTCTATTGTCTCTTGATTTATTTTTTGCAAAATATCATGTATCTTAGGATCTTCCTTGTAACTCCTTTTTAGTTGTTTAACCCATGTGGCTATTGATGAAGAAATGGCCCACGGTGTACTTCCTTCTGTTGTGTCTTCTAGTCTAGAGAGGGCGTTAACTACTAGATTTTCTTTCCCTGCTTGAAACTCCACTGTAAAGTCATATCTGATTAGCTTAGATAGCCATTTTTGTTGAGTGGGTGTCCCTGCCCTTTGTTCTAACAGATACTTGAGGCTCTGCTGATCTGTCTTCACTTTAAAGGCTTGGCCCAGTAAATAGAGCCTCCATTTCTAGACAGCTGTGATTAATGCCAAAAACTCCTCGTAGGTTGATAATAGCAACTCTCTCCCTTTTAGGCTTTTGTTGAAATAGGAAATGGGTCTTCCTCCCTGCATCAGTATTGCACTGAGCCTAGCGCCTGAGGCATCACACTCTATTATAAAAGCCTTGGTTAAAATCGGGTAGTGCTAAGACTGGAGGGGTTGATACAACTTCTTTCAAAAAATTTTAAAGGCCTGGTCTGCTTCTTGATCCCATTTGAAGGCCCCCTTCTTGAGTAGTTTGATTAGTTGGCCTACAATCACCCCATATCCCTTAATGAACCTGCGGTAGTAGCCCGTGAGGCCCAAGAAACCCCTTAGGGCCTTGAGTGTGTTGGGCTTCGTCCATTTGATCATTGACTCAATTTTGCTGGGGTCGACTTGTACTCCTTGCCCTATTACAATGTGCCCTAAGTATTCTATTTAATTGCTTGCGAATTTGCATTTAGAATGTTTGGCAAACAACTGGTGCTAGATTAGTGTTTCAAACACTTTTCTTAGGTGCTCCTCATGTTCTTTCAAACTGGGGCTGTAGACTAGGATATCATCAAAGAACACTAGCACAAACCTTCTAAGGTACGGTCTAAAAACATCATTCATTAGACTTTGAAAAGTTGAGGGGGGCATTTGTGAGGCCAAATGGCATCACCAGAAATTCATAGTGCCCTTCATGAGTTCTGAAAACTATTTTGTGTATGTTTTCCTCCCTCATCCTGATTTGGTGGAATCCTGACCTTAGGTCTAGTTTAGAAAAAAATTGGGAGTTGTGTAGCTCATCCAGCAACTCTTCAACCACAGGTATTGGGAATTTATCCTTCATGTTTCCTTATTGAGGGCGAGGTAGTCCACGCACATCCTCCATGACCCATTTGCCTTCCTTACTAGTAGAACAGGGGAGGAAAAAGGACTTTGGTTGGGCTTTATGGTGCCCATTGCCAACATCTATTTCTGATTTTTTATAGTACGGATACAGGTAGGGGCGAACACTTATGGTAGAGGTCCCCTCTTTCAATACTATTGAGTTGTCATGGGGTTTGTTTGGTGGGAGTTATTTAGGTTCATGGAAGATTTCCTTGAACTCTAGCAAGAGTTTCTTAATCTGCCCCGGGATGTCTTTCTTGATTGGGCCCATTTCCCAAACTTCACTACTAAAAAAAGAGGGGGGGGGGGTTGCAACGGATTTTTTCTTGCAACGGATTTTCCGTTGCAATTTAAAACAATTTGCAATGGATTATCCGTTGCAATGTAAAATTAACGTGAAACGGATTATCCTTTCAAATCAACACTATTAGCAACGGATAATTTGTTGCAAATTAAACTGTTATTGTAACGGATATGCCGTTGCAAAGTTAAACAATTTGCAACGGATAATCCGTTGCAACATAAACTTATCTTACAACGGATTATCCGTTGCACATTGAAATTGCAACGAATTTTCCGTTGCAATTGGAATCCATCTGCAAAGGATTATCCGTTGCAAATTAAACTTCTATTGCAACGAATATGCCGTTGCAAATTGAAATTGAAATTGCAACGGATAGTCCGTTGCTAAATTCAAAATGCAACGGAGAATTCGTTGCAAGTTAAACATATCAAAACACACCGTTTTATATTATCATAACACACCGTTTTATGCATCTCTTCCTCCCTCGATCTCTCTTCCTCCTCGACCTGTTTTTCTTTTCTCTCCTTCTCTCTTCTGGTCACTAAACAGTGACAGTAAAATCACGTTTAGTCTCTTGTTCCCGTTCCACCTTGCCGGCGTCGAGCTTGAGTTAAATAGTAGACCCATCACCACCATGACGCCGATCTCCTTCATATACTGTAAGCATTTCCATTTTTAATTTACTTAGTTTTTAATGAGAAAATTATGTTTGGGTTTCTTCTTCTATTGACTTCATTTCTTCTTATTTTAATAAAGTTTAGAAATATAAATACATTATTTTGGTCACCCACTGATTTTGCCGAGAGCTTTTAGAAATTCCATTGCTTTTTTTTTCTGATTGGTTTTGTGCCATTTTCTGATTACTGTTTAGACTAGGCTTTGGTGAGTTTTCTATAGAAGGCAAGAATAATAATAAAAACTTGCAAAACTAAGGGGAAAACCTGTTGGGTGTGTGTGTGCAGAGGATGGTGATGTTCTAGCAAAAACCCGAAAGGGTCAAGAGGATGATGCTAGAAATTGTTCTTGATGGATTATTTGATGTCATGAATACTGAGAATAGAATCTATAATGAGGATTTGAGAAATTGTTGTTAAACGAGGAATGGAAAATGAAAGTATAATCTGTTTGTGGTTGTGCAATCATGGTCTTGAATATGGACCACACCTGCCCAAGATTGGAATTTTGATTTGGGAACTACAATTATCTATTGGTTACCGGAGTATACCTTGAGGTGAAATTTTAAAAAATAAAATTGAGAGGATTTGCTTTATGTATCTAGTTTTGGCTGGTCAGGAAGTAGTATCTTGGTTGGTCAGGTGCTTTAAGTATTTCTGGATTCTGATAATGTTCTTGTAGTTTACGGGTTAAAAGTTGGGATTTTGGACTTTTGGCAGAGAGTTAATGATGTAAAGAGAATAGGAAAATGTCTGTCAATATGAGTTTGTTTAAGGTAGTGCGAAAAAGATACTCCCTGAGTTGGATGAATGGTAGATGGAAGTTTGGATCTTAATCTTTCAGTTAATCTATATACTCATTAATATTGTTTCTATCAGAACTGCTATGTGTTCGTATAATCTGGTGTAGGAACGTGGGATGTTAGTCTTAACATGTTGTGTATTTGGAGTAGTATGATTATTTGTGTTAGTAAATGGTTGCTGCTATTGCAAAATGACAGCTCTGCTCACTGAAAAATAGCACAATAGTGATGCTGTTATTGTCATGGTTGAGGTTAGAATTATGAAAGATCTGATGCTCAATCACTTATTGTCTTAATCTTTTTAGGCATCAAACAGGTGGCCTATGATTTCTCTTCTCCTCTCAAAATATAAATCAAATTATGAACGGTTTTGCTGCAGCCGATAGCAGTCAGACTCAAGATAGAATATATTGGTCATTTCCTTGTAGCTCTTTTGCTATTTTCCTTGACATGTCCCAATTAATCTATAATAACATGCACTGGAAATTAAGATTCTAATTTCTAATTAAAAGAGCCTATAAAAAATATCCCAACTTAGTGCATGCTCTCTCTTCAAGCACTTCATGAATTATGGATGTTTATTGGGTAGGTGATCATAAACATATATAAATTAAATTTTAATTTGTAATGTTAGCCACTCCTTTTTTTTAGGATGACAAACATTTTTCATATTTACAAGTTTGGGTTTTCCAGGCTTCTGAAAGTTGTAAGATAAATAGAATCAAATTTCTTCAGGTTTTGAAATGCCAAACAAATCCATATAAAGTGATGACTACAAAATAGACCAAATTTCTTGTGTGGGATGAAAACTCCTAATGCTAGCGCAACTGCTGGTTTCATTCAAATTGAAGACAAGGAAATGTTATAATGTAATAAAAGTTTATCTATTTCATTAAGTATGAATAAAATAGCAATGCTTAACAATCTCCTTTCTGTAGAAATGATATTTATGGAAAATTCAGATCTTTTTTTATTGAAGTACATGGACTTGATCATACCAGGGGAATCCAAAACAAAAGGACCTGTTATAAGCATTTGTTTTCCATGTAACCGACTATTCTGAACATGGATGGTAATGTGGATTTTCTGGAGCACTTTTGTTGACATTTATTGCCATGGAATTTCCACTTGTTTTTGGAGTTCCATAATATCTTTTCCATGAATTTCAAGCTTTCACATACCTTGCTGAAATATAATAAAAAGAAAACCTTTATAGTTGTTGTGAGTTCTAATATGTTAATAATAAATACAATAAGTGGAAAAAAATGATAAGTTCGCAGAGGTTACAACAATATTTTACCATGAACTAAGTGTAATCAAATGCATGTTTCGTTGTATGATGTGATTCCATCAAGTTTTTTTTTGTTTGTTCTGGGCAATATATTCTTTGTTGATGGGTTGACTACAAAGCATTACAAGATGCTAATTTTGTAGATGAGTTTTCTATCATTTCATTTTCAATCATGTATTGGAATGTTGCATGGGGAATTTTTGGGAATATGTGGATGCTTTGAGCTAAACAAATCCTTTCTCTGGGTTATGTACACCATGAATTTGGATTAAGATGTGGGATTTTTTTTGAATTCATGCTTGCAATTCTGGTGTCATTGGGCCATTGATTATTTTATGAATTGTTTTGGTCGTTGCCGTTGTAACTTGTAAAAAAATACAAATACTTTTACACAAACCTAAAAATTTAAGACTCCAAAACTTTCACAACATGTACAACATACATCACTTTATTTCAAAAACATAAGTATAATAATATGAACAATAAAGATTAGGATAGTGAACAAATAATATTTTTATTTCATATAACTTTGTATTTACAAGTCCATGTTTGTTTGAATGATTACCATGCAATAGATACTCGGGCAAACTTAAGATACATCATAGTTGCTGGTTGATATTCAATTTATATTGAATTTACTAAGAATGTCTCTCTACTCAGGCCTTTAGAAAAGAGCATCAAGCATCGATCAATATAAGTTGACAACAAAGTTTATTAAATTCGCCTCAAAGGTCAGTGTGATATGTTTATTGTTTGTTTTTAGTATTAGTATCCATTACATGCATATTGCTGTGTATGGGAAAAAACATGTTTGTGTTGTTATTGTGTGTTCAATGTTTTAGTAAGTATTTGCGTTGTTGACTTTTGTTTTATTTGTCTTGGCCATTAATAATTTGTAATAATGGACATAACTATTGAACTTAAGGGAGACATAATTGTCCAATAAATTGCACCGTAATTGTATGTAGTATCGATTTGCTAGTAATATTTAAAAAAAATACAAAAAGAAATGGGTAAAACTGATATTAAACGTGCCAAGTCTAATATTAGTATATGATATGAAAATGATCTTACACATGAATCTATAATTGTGAAATATAAAAAACTTAAATTATGTTTGAATTATTAAAATCAATTTATTTTTGATTTGCCTCCTGCGTAACACAAAATGAATCAACATTCTAAAATGTTTGTATGTCATAATGTTTACTAGATAAATATGGACAATCGAGAGTGGATGTATTGTCGTATGCGAAGTGCTCGTCTGAATCATGAATTTATTGATGGTGTTAGAAGATTTATCAATTTTGCATATTTAATTGAAAAAAATATATGAGGGGAAAATTAGATGTTCTTGTGCGAGATGCAAAAATCAAAAGTTTCAACACGAAGATGTTATTTGTAAGTATTTATTGACAAAAAGGTTTTTACCTTATTATGGAAATTGGACTGTACATGGGGAACCTTTTGTCACAGATATATTGGGTGGACCTTTATCGGGAGGGATTAATCGTGTTGTGAATGATATGGGAGATGCAAATCCGCATAGAAATATGGTTCTAGATGCAAGGGAGAATGATGATGCATACTATAATGATAGGGCTTGTAGTACTGTTGTCATAGAGGAACCTACGAATGTAGAGGCATCTAATTTTTTTAAGTTGTTGAAAGCTGTTGAGGAACCTTTGTGGGAAAGGTGTACCAAGCAATAAAAATTATCTGCTTGTGTACAATTGCTTAATATGAAAATCAAATTTAAATTTAACTTAGAATGCCTTCAACAAATTTACTGAATTTGCTAACAGTTGTATGCCTGATGATGCAAATTTGGTTTCAAATTTTTTTGATGCCAAGAAATTTATGGGGCCACTTGGACTTGGTTATGGGAAATATGATGTGTGCCCGAATCGCTGCATGTTGTATTATGGGGTGGATGCAATGAAAATAATTTGTGACTTCTATGGAAGTTCACAATATAAAGCTAGAAACCCTACTAGTAAAGGCTCTTATAAGGCAGAGAAGCAACTTCGATACTTTCCATTGACACCAAGACTTCAAAGGCTATTTATGTCTCCATATCATGCTAAATATATGACATGGCATCACTGTCACAAGTCAGATGATGGAGTAATGGTGCATCCATCAAACGGATATGCATGGAAAGAGTTTAATCGTATCCATCCTAACTTCGCTGCAGATCCACGAAATGTGAGATTAGGGTTATGCACGGATGGATTTTGTCCATTTAATATGATGTCAAATTCATATTCTTGTTGGCTAGTAATTGTGATAGTGTATAATTTGCCTCCTTGAAAGTGCATGACAAGACCATTTTTGTTATTCCCGGGCCAAAGAATCAAGGAAAGAAGCTTGATGTTTTTCTAAGACCCTTAATTGATGAATTGAATAAGTTGTGGTCTGTGAGTGTTGAAACTTATGATGTATATAATAAACAAAATTTTAAATTGAAAGCAGCTTTGATGTGGACCATTAGTGATTTTAGATTAAAAAAATGGTGGGAAAACTTCATTTTTTGACTGTCATCGGTGATTCCTACTCATGAACCACCCCTATAAATACCAGGCAGATAAGTTTATGAATGGAGTAATTGAAGAGCTCCCTCTTTTTCCACGCCGATCTGGTTTACAGATGTTAGATGAAGTGACAGTTTACTGAGGGACATGTCCATAGCTCTTTTGATAAAATTCCCGTTTTCGGTGCCTATCATAATTCGGTGAAGAAAAGTATTTTTTAGGAGCTTCCATATTGGCATACAAATATAATTTATCACAACCTAGATGTTATGCACATAGAGAATTTTTTTTTGAGAATATCTTCTATACAGTAATGGATTGTCCTGATAGAAGCAAGGATAATGTAAAGGCTAGGTTAGATATTCAGTTGTATTGTAAGAGGTCAAGCTTACATTTGCAACAACACGCCAGTGGTCGAGTTTACAAATTGAAATGTAGTTATTATCTCACAAAGAAACAACAAAAAGAAGTGTTGTCATGGATGAAAGAGTTGTCTTTTCCTGATGGTTATGCTTCAAATATTTCATGGTGTGTAAAAGAGGCTCAATGTAAGGTTTCAGGCATAAAAAGTCATGATTGTCATGTTTTTATTCAAAGACTTATTCATGTTGCGTTCCAACCTTACTTGCCTAGACCACTATGGGAGACATTAACTGAATTGTCAGTTTTTTTTTGGGACATTTGCGCTACAAATTTAAATGTCCACCACGTGGAGCTGATGCAGAGAAATATCATTGAAATAATATGTAAACTTGAAAGAATTTTCCCTCCATCTTTCTTTGACTCCATGAAACACTTAACGATACATCTTCCTTATGACACACAAGCTGGAGGACCCGTTCAATATCGATGGATGTATCCATTTAAACGGTATGCTCTCATCCAATGTATTTTTTTTTAAATTTTAATTTATATTTTTTTCTTTCAAACTAACTAACATAAATGATGTAGGTATATGTTTTATTTGAAGAAGAAAGTAACCAATAAAGCTCACGTAGAGGGTTCTATATGTGAACCTTACTTCATTGACGAAATTACAAATTTTTCGTCGTATTATTTCGGTGATGATGTTCAAACAATATGGAATAGAATTCCAAGAAATGACGATGGCGGATCTAAAGGTCAATGTGGACAAATATCTATTTTTTCCTATCCTGGGAGAAAATTGTCCAATAAATTTTATAGAAGACAATTATCGCACGAAGAAATGAAAATTGCACACAACTATGTCATTTTCAATTGTCAAGAATTGAAACCATATATGGAGTAAGTGTGAAATATTTCCATGTCTATCATCATTTATAATAATTTAAATTAACCTAATAATTACAAATTTAGGCAATGTCGTCAAGAGCTCAAGACACAACAACTATAATTTAGCGATGTTCAAATTGAAAAACTATGTGAGGAGATATTTCCAATTTGGTTGAAAAATCATGTAAGTATTTTCAAGAAACATTTTGTTACATTAAATTTTTTTTTATGCATTTTTTAATTCATCCATTGTTATTATTATTCTTATGCTAGGTTCAATACAAATCAACTGGAATTGAGAATCAAATCTTTGCACTGTCTATGGGGTTGTTCAATTCAGTGAAATGTTATAATGTGTATTATGTAAATGGGTTTAAATTTCATACTCAAAGTTATGGACGATATAAAAAAAGAATGAATAGCGATGTTTGTGTTAAAGGAAATAGCTACAATGAGAATGAGATTGATTATTATGGAATGCTTGAAGAAGTGATTCATCCTAAATATATAGGGAATAAGTGCAAGGTATTTATGTTCAAGTGTCATTGGTAGGATACAAAACCTGGTCTTAAATTGCATTGTTCAAATGGTTTGGTTGAAATCAAACATACTTCTAGACTTCAAGGGTGTCGCGACGGCGATTTTGGGACGCGCTTCGCGCCCCGCGTTCACCCCTGGATTCGGGGGGACAACGGCGCACGGTGAAAATATGGGGGTTTATTAGTCGTAAAATTTACAACTATAAATATTGGGAGTCGCCACCTAGTATTAAGGTTACTAGGAACCTATTGGTCTGCGAGAGTCTAGGGTAAGGAGACTTATTGTGCAAGGGGAAGACGCATCACCCCCAGTGCACCCTACCTAAGGTAAGCTGCATTGTTGTTTGATTGTTTTTTCTAGGTTAGAATTTTTACACTGCATTTTAAAAAATACATTTTTTTGTGTTTGCGGGTGTACTTTACAATGTAATTTTACACCGCAGTTATAAGTTTTATTTTATCTACGAATATATTTTACAATGCAATTTTACACCGTAGTTAAAATTATTTTAATCTACGGATGTATTATACAATGTAATTTTACACTGTAAAAATATTTTATTTGCGGGTGTATTTTACTATGTAAATTTACACCACGAAAGCTAAGACCGAACATATGGTTGAATTATTTTTGACATTTTGGCCGAATACCAATGGATAATCGTAGACCGGTTACGATATCCGAAATTTCGCTTTAAAAATATGGAAAAATATGCACATATTTTTTTACTAAAAATACAATGAAAAAGTTTTGGGATTCAGCTGTATGCACGAAAACATTTGTATTTTGAATTTTTTTTGTAATAATAATAATAATAATAAAAAAAATATATATGTCTTTCAAAAAAAAAAGTATTTTATTTTTTATTTTTTTTATTTTTTTTATTTTTTTATTTTTTTTATTTTTTATTTTTTATTGGGTCAGTGCAGCTACTATGAGTCGTCACCAACTTGAACGTGATGGGCTTCCAGCCCGTAAGGGCTGGAAGCCCACAGAATTGTGGGTCGTCACCATAATGGTGACACTCATCCCACTTGGTCCGGGTCGGGCCAACCCGGTCCGATCCAGATAAATAAATAAAAAAAAAAGAAAAAAAAGAAAGAAGAAAACCGAAGAAGAAGAAGAACAGTGCAACATTAGCACTGTTCATGTGAAATTTTCAACATCGACAAGAGGGTTACCTAATTATACAACCGCAGTAGAGGCTCGAGGTGGTCTTTC